>CM069857.1:264060084-264542584 GCA_036172795.1 Pelodytes ibericus
TTCTTTTATTTTTTGCAGCACATTATATCCAGCTTTGGTATTCCACAGGAATTCACTCTATTCCAGGCCCTCTGTAACCAGAAGGATTGGCCTTCTCATCCCTTGTCTAAAATTCACAGCTTTGTCTTCACCCGACTTCCCATTTTTTACTTGATTGTGGGAAAGAGTTCTGGGGCCCAAAATGACACATGGGAAATGGAGAAGGTGGGACCAAGATTTGTCCCTGCGGTTATGCAGAGATTCTATCCACCTTTGTCTAATCAATGTTGAAGGTGTCTGAACAATGTGGGGGACTTATCCCACATTTAGTGGCAATGCCCCAAAATACAACTTTTTTGGTACCCCGTACATAAAGTATTAAAAAAAAAAAAAAAGCCCTTGTACAGGACCTAATCCGGAATTAGTATTATAGTGGCACAGAGATATATGTAGGAATCATACAGTTTTTGGAAGTCTTTGGAGATCTTTGGATAATAAATGTGGAAAAATAAATAATCCCAGCATTTTGCAAAGAGAGACAACCCCCGCATTATATGACTGGTTCAGAAGAATTAACAATAAATAAAATGTGGAATAGTTCATATTTAGGGGATTTGGAGTAAGTGAATATAATAGGAGAGGAGGACTCTGGGTAGAAATTTATAGTCTCACTACACATAATAGACAATGTGCTGACCTAGTGGGCCAGGGAAGCCTAGATTCTATGGGGGTAACCCCTATAATAACGATGTAAGACACATCTCTGCCGGCGGCCATGGAGAGTCAGATAACTGGTATAATGGGAGATCAGACATTAGATGAGAGGTGGTGGTGGTGGGCAGACTTTTTTTTTAGTAGTGAATAAGTATAAGTAATTTTTCTTGGAGATAGCTTTTAACTTTTACCTGGCTAGCAGTACATTTTGATTTAAAATTAGACACAGTGTTAATGTTTCTTTTTTTAGGGAGGGAGAGATTTAGGGTGTTGATAGGGCGAGGTAGGGAGTTTTGTTACGGAGTCTAGGGTAAGGTTAGGGTTTCCGTTAGTGGAACTTTAGGGTTGTGCTTAGGGTTTGACAGGGCCAGACAGGGAGAGAGAGTAAATGCATATTGTCATAACGACCACTGATTTGGACCTTTGTTGTGTCCCCCCCCCCCCCCCCCCCCCACACTTTTTCCTATTCCTTTTTCTTCCTTCAATGTATTTTGTGTTTATGGGAACAGATTTGTTTAATTAATGTCTTCATTTCTTTAAGATGGTGCCAGGATGTTATATCTGTAATGTATATATAAAGATATATAAATAAAAAGAATATGAAATAATAAGGTTGGAAATTTCCTTCTCTATTCCATGCAATTCCCTCTTTTATTTATAAAGGTCTCTACTGTCTGATTCACAATAGTTTTTGATTGCTCCTTTGGACCACCATTCTTTGGGAAATCTCACAGAGACTTCCATGTCACCATATTGTAAAGCAGCGCTAATTGGTGTCCTAGGTCTGTAATGCAGAAGATAAGAGATACGCATCTCCATCCACGCTATTGGCTGTGTGACAGGTGCACGCACCAATGATGGAGCAAGACAGTTGCCATACTGGTTCTCACTTCTCCCACGGAGTAACGCTTTGTCCAATGGCAGCTCCCTAGTCTTTGCTTTTGAATAATTTTTGTGCACAATTGTAATGCATCACAGATTGTCTTCTGCCTCACTGAAATATAATTTTAGCGTTGAGTCCCTCATCAAAATTCAGCAAAAGTAAAGTGTCACAGTGCTTAAAATATAGAGTGGATATTAGACATCTTAGTGCTCGGTTTTTACTTGAACTCATTGAAATTATGGGACGGAAAACAAGAATGAGCAGAGTAGCTGATATCAATGGCCAGAACAATTCCTGAAATAAAATGGCACTTTTAGAGCTTCATCTTGGGTGTACTGTAGAGCAGTGTTTTTCAACCTTTTTTGGGCAAAGGCACACTTGTTTCATGAAAAAAATCACGAGGCACACCACCATTAGAAAATGTAAAAAAATTTAACTCTGTGCCTATATTGACTATATATAAAGTAATTTTCTTGAATAGGAATCAAATAAACACAAAGAAAGTATTTTATAATTACTTTATTATGAAATAGTAAGTAAACAGAAATATGAAAAATATATAAAATTATTGTGTCAGTAAGATACCAGTAATATTGTGCCACTCAGAGCCCATTAATATTGTGCCAGTCAGATACCAGGAATATTGTGTCATTCAGAGCCCAGTAATAGTGTGCCAGTCAGATGCCTGTAATATTTTGCCAGTCAGAGCCCAGTAATAGTGTGCCAGTCAGAACCCAGTAATATTGTGCCACTCAGAACCCAGTAATATTGTGACACTCAGAGCCCAGGAATATTGTACCATTCAGAGCCCAGTAATATTGTGCCACTCAGAACCCAGTAATATTGTGCCAATCATAGCCCAGTAATATTGTGCCAATCATAGCCCAAGAATATTGTGCCACTCAGAACCCAGTAATATTGTGCCAATCATAGCCCAAGAATATTGTGCCACTCAGAACCCAGTAATATTGTGCCAATCATAGCCCAAGAATATTGTGCCACTCAGAACCCAGTAATATTGTGCCACTCAGAACCCAGTAATATTGTGCCACTCAGAACCGAGTAATATTGTGCCAATCATAGCCCAAGAATATTGTGCCACTCAGAACCCAGTAATATTGTGCCAATCATTGCCCAAGAATATTGTGCCATTCAGATACCAGGAATATTGTGCCAATCATAGCCCAAGAATATTGTGCCACTCAGAACCCAGTAATACCCACACACAGCTAGACACCCTGACACACAGGTATTTACACGGCCCACATTGCATCCATTGCTGCTCGTATTGGAGCGTCCAATTGGAGCATATATTAATGACTAAACTGTGGCATATTTTAATGGATAAAATAACCATGGCATATTTAAATTGGCAAACAATGGCATTAATGGACAAGCTAACCGTGGAATATTTTAATGGGCAAATTGGCTGTGGCATATTATTTTTGTTTATTATAGATTATAGAATATTAACAATAAATGAATGGAGGATGGGCACTCAAGTTCAGAAATGTTTGCTCTTACTGATCTAGAGAATATATAAATATATATCCACTGTATCGGGTAATGAAAAATAAATACGTTTTTCCTAAACATTTTCTAGCTGCTAATAGAGTAGGTACTAGTTCTATTTCAACACTTTAAATAATGGAGCTCAACAGAAATAGTCTAATTCAACAATAACAGCTAATGACAGTACTTTCTCAGAGGCAAATCCAGCTTTAAGCAGATACCCAGGGTGCACTGCACCAGGCCATGCTCTTGCACCAGCTCACAGTCAAGCTGTAAAATTTCACAACACAATTGTAAATTGGACTCTTTTTTGCAGGCTTGGGTATTTTCAGAAAGGGGAATCACCATAATAGTGAGTACCCAGTTCATAATAGTGAGTACCCAGGAATACCTGCATAAAAAATAATGGGCATGCTCAAATATGAGATAATGTGAGGATGGGGGCATATTTGGCACCTGGGCAGAACCCTTTCTTTTACACCCCCTCTGCCTAGGCTGGTAAAAATAATTGGCTTGAGACCAATCTTACGTCTATGGTGACAGTAAAGCCAGTATTTTCTTAAAGAATAGGTGGCAACCCTTTCGTTCACAGCACTGTGCACATGAGTGGTACGCCATATTGCTCTCCATCAGGGCCGCCATCAGAAATTTCAGGACCCCTTACTGAAATAAATTCTGCCCCCACCCATGTCTCCCTTTCACCCCCCTACCCTCCCAAAGTCATTTTATCCAGGTCTTTGTATATCATGCCAATTTAAATACACCCCAGGACATCCCCCATTAGACACATTGCACATCCAAGACTTAGTATACCACAACCAGTGTAACGGACCGTCTACCCGACGTAGTAGACCCTCTGTCCGTTGTAGGGAAACACCTCCTTAGCCCCCGATTAAAGCTCAGCATTCACCCAGCAAGTCTTTCCTGGACCCTTGCTCTTTGTACCCAAATAGCAGACAGGAGACTACTAGCAGTTAGGTACAGCAAAAAGAACAACTCTCTTTATTTGTGCAACAGCACAGACTTATATACACATAAACATGACATCACAGACATTAGTAATCCAGATAGAAATGACCATGAGTAACCTAATTACAATACACACAGTAAGACACATAATGAACACAATATAATCAGTTTAACAGAAGGACATACAATGGGAAAATCCTGCGTCACACCTTTCAGGATATAAAAGGTGTCAAGTACAGATACATAAAGAGTGCACTCAAAGTTACTTGCTAAGTGACATCACTGTACAACAGGACACTGAATTTCTTACATGAAGACAATGGCAAAGGTGACATAATTACAGGGGTTTACAAGATAGGATACAATCTTACCCTGGGGAAAAGACAGTGAATGGGACAAAGGCTTAAATCCTAAAGTACACATCTTGGCTCACATCCTGAATGAGCCTGTATTTGAAGACCAGTTGAAAACAGGTGTCCACTGGTGCCCTCAAAGTGTGTACCCTCAAACTAATATATTGACAGACAGGGTCCATAGTCTACAGGGAGTCTTCTGGCTGCCAGGCCCCTCCATGAACCCCCGTCACTGTGGATCTTCAAATCCATTTTGTGACAACCAGTTTGCTCATTAGTATGCCACAGCTTGCTCATTAATATGCCACTGTTAGTTTACCCATTTATATGCCACAGCCAGGATGCCCATTAATATGCCCCAGCCAGTATGCTCATTAACATGCCCCAGCCAGTATGCCCATTAATATGCCACAGCCAGTATGCTCATTAATATGCCACAGAAAGTATGCCCATTAAAATGCCACAGACAGTCCCCCCCTCCCCCTTCCCCGATATCTACCTCTTGTGCGAGAGATAGCAGCCATTCATGCTGCCTCCCTCGTGCTCCCCACAAACTGATCTGTTTGAGCACTAGAAGGTCACATAACCCTGGCACTCTGATGTCAGATGTTTGTTTTTTAAATGGCCATGATGGGTGTATTGCCTGTCACCCCCTGAAACACGAGTTCTCAATGCACCTGCATGATACGCTGAACTCTCATATTTGTAGGGTTGTCACCCAGCCACTATTTTACTGGTAGGCCAGTAAAAAAGCATCTTAATGCCAATGTTAAGTCCTATGGAGGCAAAAGCATGAGTATCTTTTTTGGAGCAAAGGTGGTAACTATACTTATGTGTGCAATGGGAATATCAAACATTTTACTGGGAACCTTCTGATTATATCCCAATAGATGCTGGGGATATCGATACAAAAGATAAGAACATAACATATACAGTGTTGCGTCACACCATTCACAATAACATTTACTACACTAGGATGTAGCCAGCACTTACCAATGTAGTAAATGATTCAAACAAGACATGAAGGAAATTATAGTGTCACAAAGTGAATCGTGACAGCCTGCATGACTGGAGGTTCTTGGAGAATTAGTAGGAGGACAAAGGATAAATCTAGTTAGGATTGCGTAAGACTCTGGACAATACCAATGGCTGTGATGGGATCAGAGAATGTGTCCTGTAGAGGCAGATTATACAGAGTCATAATAAATGTCCCATGGTTCCGAGGTTTCCTACGTCTTCGTTGTTGTGAGTATCATATAGAGTTAGTGTTTCCACAGCCTGGCAATAGACGATTTGGTTGATACAGAGTCCGGCATTGAAAAGATGCAAATGTGCTATGTTTGCAGCGATGGGACAGTGTTCTACCGTGGGGACCTTGTTCACCTGACATTTTCGGTTTCTGTAGAAGAGCAAGTGTGAGCAGGGCCGCCATCATGTATGTTGCATAGGGGATAGTGCATATTATCACAGTTACCAAACCCATACCTTACCCCTCCTTCCCCTTAAGAAAGACACGAGACATGAATTTTGGTGTAAATAGGCCACAGCACTTTTATTTACAGAAATAAAATATTAGTTAGGACTGTATACGCCACACCACCATTTTAAATTCTTCATAATAAAATACAGCCTAACAAAATGTCTACAACCCTCCTTGCCAATCCCCCAAATATTCATCTACCAACTTATTTTGATGCAACCGGCATCTATAACTAAATCGTGGTACTCCCCTCCCCCCTCGTCCAGGGGTCTCTTACCCCACCATACCTTTTTACCTCTCCTCTATGCTTACCACTAGCCGAACCAATAGCTCAATGGGCACGTCTTATATTGGTGATGTATCACCTTCGAGGTAAAAACTTCCAACATCTGCACACGACCACCTTTATACAAAACCCTGACTGGCAAGGACAGGTTCCCCCGCCACTAGCCCCGCTGTTTTACCCCCTAAAATCAGCGGGAGCTACCCCACACAGTGCCATGGCCTTTTCCAACCCTTCCTGGAGAGCTAAGTTAAAAAGATCCAAACCGACTTCTGTTAGGTGTACCCCATCGCTCCTAAAGAACACCGCTGCATCCCTTTCAAATACACAATGGCGAATGGGTACCCTCCCTATTCTCAAAATGAATTTTGACACCTGCCTATTCACTTTAATCTGACACCTCTCCATCACTTTTTGATTTGTCGCGCAGCGCCAATAGTTCCGTGGGACTAGTTCGGACCAAAACAGCCGAACTTCAGGGAATATTACTAACAGCCTGGCAAGGTCTTGTTTTATTAACTCGCACAAACCCAGCACCGGGATGGAGCCAAGGTTGTTGCCTCCAAGGTGAATTAACAGGATATCGGGAGGACCCAACACTCTAGATAACTGGACCAGCTCAGGTAACAAACGGACCCACCTCATACCCCTGATACCTATCCAGAGCACCTCAGCAGACGAAGAAAGGAATGCCAAACGTTCCCCCCCAGGATGGACAGCTGCCCTCCTTCTCGCCCAGAAGATATAGGAATGGCCTATGAGCCAAACCTTCCTGCATGCTGTACCTGAGAAGACAAAGCAGAAGACACTGCAGTTAGGCCATCCGAGGCGAACATAGGACACAAAGCGCCGGTATTCCCATCTACCAATACGCTGAATAGCCATCTCCGTGAATCCCAACCTAGCCGCTTCGGATGCCACCCCAATACGGAACGAATGACCCCCGAAACCGGCAATGTTCAATCCCATGGCTTCCAAAGTTAATCGGAACACCCGAACAAACTGGTAACGGGAAAGAGGGACTCCATCCTGATGGACCAGCAAAGGTAATGCCGACGACGGACGGGATAGGGAATATAGGTCGAAACAAGCCACTGGACACACAGCAGATCCTGTGACCTCCCTAAGGGTGACCCAGGACCCTTTTGCCATGATATCAGTTTTTGATTGTCTGATCTTAAAACGAACACTTCCCGGTTCCCGGATTACATCCTCGAACAATATACCCCCTATAACCCTTTTTGAAGGACAAACCAGTTCCCCCACCCGCAGCGCCCCAAAAAAGACAAAGGTGAATGCCAAACGAAAAAGTGTCGATTCAAACCTGGATAAACAGACCGAAGGCAGGGTCTGGCAAAGACCTAACAACAAAGCCCCCGATACTGGCGCCCGAGTATCCCGTATTCTTGGGCACCCCCTCCTGAAACCCCTTAACGATTGTCGAACCAGAAAATCCTTGGTCACATCCCGAAGTCCCGACATCTTTAACCAGAAACAAATGCCATCCAGTTTAGCAGACACCACGTTAGGGGAGGAACCCGAAGCTTCCCAAAACCATAACAGCCAAAGCAACCCATGTAGGCGATCAGTGTCTTCTCGGAAACCGCCCCTTGCTTGCTCGAGCCCGAGCCAGTCACTCCAGGTCTTGCCATACCGTGCCCATGTGGCCGCTGATACCGATTGGCCAATCCATTGGGCTACTCTTCCAACCCAAGGCTCCAGAGCTCCGGTGGGCAACGAGACCCTTCCGCATCCGCCCCAGGGGCTGCCGCCCAAAACACGTCCCACTGCAAACGAGAAAGTGCGTCTGCCATTACGTTTACTACACCAGGAATATGTTCCGCCCTGCAAGTTATGTTAAACCTAAGGCATTGCAGCACCAGCTTGCGCAGTAGGCGAATCACTGGCGGAGATGACGCCGTAAGGTTGTTAATTGCCATAACTACACCCATATTATCGCAATGGAAAACCACTTTTCTGTCACGAAGGACGTCCCCCCAAAGGACCACTGCTACTAGAATCGGGAAAAGCTCAAGGAACGCCAAATTCCTGGTCAGCCCAACCGAATGCCATTCCACCGGCCATTGAGCCGCACACCACCGACTGCCTAATATGGCGCTGAAACCCACCGAACCCGCCGCATCAGTGAACAGATGCAGATCACTGTTTGACACCTCCTGGGCCTGCCACAGTGACCTACCATTGGAATCTGCCAAGAAGATTTGCCAAACAGCTAAGTCCTCATGGAGAGGGCGCGTTAGCCGGATAAAATGCGTCGGGTGGCGCACACCCGCCGTAGCCGCTGCTAAACGCCTATTGAAAACCCGCCCCATAGGCATAATTTTGCATGCAAAATTAAGCTTGCCCAAGAGCGACTGAAGCTGTTGCAACCGGATTTTTCGCAGACCCATTGCTGCCGAAATATCAGCGCGCAGACCTATAAGTTTATCAATAGGGAGCCCCGCCAGTGCAATCCATTTCAATGCCCAGAAAACAAAGACAGGTCACCGGACCCTCCGTTTTGTCAGGGGCTAATGGGACCCCAAAGCCCTGAGTTACTGTTTCAACTACCCCCAGCAGGTGGGCACAAACGTAAGAGTCACGAGGGCTGACCAAAAGGAAATCATCGAGGTAATGCAGAATAGACTCACATCCCGCCTCTACTTTGACTACCCACTCCAAGAAAGTGCTAAAGCATTCGAAGTCCATCAAGTTCAACCCTTTTTACCTATGATTCCTGCTTTTCATCCAAAAGAAGGCAAAAAACACTAAGGAAGCTATTTTGAATTTTGCCACTTCCTTCTTGACTCCAAAAGGCAATGAGTTCTCCTTGGATGAAGAAGCTTTGAGGGAAAAGGTGTGTCTTTATCTGTTTATATGACTTCTTCTCTGATTGTGAGTTGCAGTGGCGGAGATGACTGATCGTCACCATCTTAGTTGTGTAGACTGGATTTTCGCACTTTGAGAAGTTCTGGGGCAGTTTCAGAAATTTTTCATTTGTTCACTAGACAATAATACATAGGTAAAAACGGGTTATTAGTGCCGCTACTGCCAGGCTGGAAATGGTGCACACAATTCGCACAGTTTTCACCATGCCCCTTTTTAACATGTCAACGTCAATATTCATTAAAAAAAAAAGAGTTTAGAACCCAAAAGGTTCCCTCAGTGACCTACAACCATACCTACCGATATCCTGAGACTAAGTCCTGGGATGCGCCTGGGTCATATGACGCATGTGACGCAACATTGCCTGACTCTCCATAAGATTAAGCACCAGCATCCCTGGTACCTGTCTGGATCACAATTTTTCAGCAACCACAACTTCCCACAGTTAAGTTACAGCGAAGTACATCTCCCACAGACCTTACGGCTGGCTGAGAATCATGAGAGTTTTAGTTCCGAGCAACTGGACTCCAAGGGTTGCCTTTTGCTTCGCAAGACATTAATTAGGATCGCATTTCTTAACAAGATGGAACTTTGACTCTTAGCCGAATAACTCCATGCAACGATCTAACAGACATAATATATTACTAGTCCAGCCATGATTTATTGTCAATCTTTTTACATATATAAAACTGACAAGCCTTGGCTGATAAATACTGATATATGTTAGATTTAGTGGGTTTAAGATAAAGGAGACTCGTCGATGGCGACAGCTGGCTGCCTCAGCAAAGCGTCATGTATCTCAGTGTCTACCTTCGCCCCACAGGAATGTTAATTAGCATTTGATGTAATAAGTTCTCAATGGAAAAACTTGCAGACAAAAAGATTACGAAAAGGAAAGCTACATCTAAAAATCATTTCAGACCTATTATACTGTATGTGTTTGTATTAAAATAGAAGTGGATCACCCTGGTGGTGATGCTTTGTATTAATATGTACTTTTGAAAATCTGGGTTTTCCTTGTGTTTATAGTTTTCGAAATGTTTAGTAGTCTAAAGAGCCTAACATAATTAATTAAGGGTCAACTCAATAAAAAGAGAGCATAGCAGGCAATTGAGACAGGAATTTCAAAATTAAGGCCAAAGTAGCTGAGTGAAAAAATTCTCCCATTCACCTGCACTGGAGAATTTTTCCAACTTGACTATTTTAGCCTGAAGCCTGGATTGGCAACCTACGCGGCTGTAATTATCCAGTCCGCAGTTCCAACGTACTCGAAGATATTTACCCGGTCCACATCAACTGTTCAGACATGAGCAGCTATGGATGTGACGCAGATTGGGTAAACACTGTTCAGACGTGAGCAGCTATGGATGTGATGCAGACTGGGTAATTACTCTTCGAATACAGTTCCTGTCGTGCCGCCGGATATGACAGCAAGTTATATCAGACAGCTGTCTCCCTTCTTCATGCTACCTGCATGGTGCGATGGTTGAGCATCAGCATCCATGTGAGTTCTGGGGAGGGAGATATATTGGCCACATGACAGTAATTTATTTTATTGGGCACCTGGCAGTAACGTATTTTAATGGGCAAACTGTGGCATATGTAATGGACATTTTAATGGGCACCTGGCCTTGGCATATTTTAAAATGGCATACTGACTGTGGGATATTTAATGGATAAACTGACTGGCATATGTTAATGGGAACCTAGCTTTTGCCCATGTTAATGGGCAAACTGTGGCATATTTGATAGGCAAACTGTCTGTGACATTTTAATGGGCATCTGGCTTGGGTATATGTTAATGGACAAACGGTGGCATGTTTAGTGGGCTTACTTGCTGTGGCATAGTTAATGTGTAAACTGGCTTTGGCATATTCTAATAGGAAAACTGACTGTGACATATTTTAATGGGCACCTGGCTGGGGCATATATTAATGGACAAACTGAGGAATAAATCATAGGCAAACTAGAAGTGGCATATTTCATGGGCACCTGGCTTGGTCATATGACAATGGGCAAACTATGGCATATTTAATGGACAAACTAACCGTCGCATATTTTAATGGGCAAATTGGCTGTGGCATATTAGGTTTGTTTATAAGTTATAGATTAGTCTTGATTGAGTAGACTCTTTAGAGAATATTTTATCCATTCAGAACTATTCATAAATTATCTTGAGGCATCCATATATTATTCACTCACATGAGCTCAGGTGCTTTCGCTTTTTTGTTTCTGATGGTGCAGGGACATCTCACAAAAAAAAAGTATACAAAAAAGTATAGAAAAAAGGTGACTTTCTAAGTATCAGTAAAGATGTATGATTTGTGACAATCAGATAATCAGCCAGCCTTTCACATTCCGCCATAGCGAGGCCATGCATTTGACCAATGGCCTTGCTATGGCGCGAAACATGTAAGGCTGACTGTTCCTGGCGAACTTAGGAATGGGAATGGATGCCATGTGATACTTTCAGGGACCAGGGTGAGGGATAAATTATAGCAAGAGAGGAGATGGTAATACTAAGCCAGTGATGGCTCACTTTTAGTATCCTAGTTTCAATAAGCTATGTATCCTATAATAATAAAACGAGGAAATGCACCGATTAGGGAAGATTTGTTCCAACTATTGCCTGTTCTCCACAAACCCAAGGAAGAATTGTCACTCTTCCCTTGTATCCTATGTTCTGCTCTTCTCTTTGGCATTATTGGGCTATTCTGATGTCTAAAGGAGTTGATGATGCAAATGGCTGGTCCATATTACCCTTCTTACTGTTCACTCTATAGTTAATCGGATATGATGCTGTGACTAGACTTGGCTGCTGCCAGTGTTTTGCTTTGTTCCTTTCTAAACAAATTTTGTCCATTGACGCATTTGTTTTGGACGAAATTCGTCCATTATTTTTGTGGGAATGTAAATCCCCAAATTTGTGTCAAGAATTTCAGCAGCCAAAAACGTAGCCTCTGTCCTCCCCATAGACTGCTGTGGGCAGAACCAAGGCTAAAATTGCGGTAGGCAAACACCTTTGGAGTTCAGCTGCCAAATGGGGAGGACCAAGGCTTATTTGGGAAGACCTTGGCTATTACTGTTTGCCACAATTTCTGTAATAGACAAGGTCCCCCACGAAATGGCCCTGAAATAATCCTCTGACATTTCCACAGACTTCTTATTTCAAGAGAACCTAAGCTATTATCAAAATGGCCAGTCCTCAAAATGTCTTTTACAGGGAGACCTTACGTGTTTCGCGTATTACAATGCTTAATCATAGGTCATTATGATTAAGCGTTGTAATACGCGAAACGCGTAAGGTGCGGTTTTCTGTTTGTTCGTTTTGCTGTACATGTACCTCCTTTTTGGTCTCATGTTCATTGTTTAAATAAAGCACTTTATTGGATCGCTCACTGGAGTGGAGTGCACCACACTTTTTCGTTTAATTTGAGATATGTCTTGTTTTTGTGTTCTGAGTTTATTTTATGAAATATTTTATTAAACAAGTGTGACTGGGAGCCGCCATTTTGTGAAATATAGTGTTTTTGGTTGCCACCCCCCAGAGACTATACAGCACTAGTATCTAACTTTGGGACTGGGGACACAGAATGCAGTCTATAAGTCAGAATTCTGATCATTACATCACAGAGGGCGGAGTTCTTGTTTGATCTTATGACATCATCATGCAGGCTCTGGTTGTAAAGTGAGACTGGCTGCAAGATTTTGGAGAATGTTGCATCATGTGTAAAATTCTCAAAATGGATGTTGGAGAAAGAAAACTAATTTTATTTTTACTTTTATATGCAATTAATTCAAGTATAGAAAAAACAGTGGCATATGTGTTTGTTTTAAATGCATAGGTAACCTAGTTGTATCTTATGCCCTTTAAAACCATTTACAATTCTGCTGTAGTTTTACACTGAAAATAGTTTCACTGGGGCCTAAATTCAGTGACCTCAAGGACTTTGAGAAATAGGACTGCTGCTAATGGACTTATCATAGTATAGAATGTACATAGTATATGTATAGAAACAAATCTAACCTAGATTCCACGGTAAGGAAACGTATTGTGCAGCAAATGTTGATGCCGATCTTAGATTATGGAGATGTTGTGTATGATTCTGCCCCGCAGACCCATCTCGGTAAACTCGACACTATGTACAATACATTGTGTAGTTTTGCGCTACAGTGTGATTATAACACGCATCACTGTAAAATGTTAAAAGAGTTAAATTGGCTGACGCTTGCCTCCAGGCGTGCTCTCCACCTAGCGTGCTTAGTGCATAACCACTTCTCTGGAACGCTCCCCCCCTACCTGAGCGGCATGCTCGCTCTTACTCCATGCACATCCCACAATCTCAGATCCTGCACCAACCCTTCACTAGCGATTCCCCACTTCAAAAAGGAAGCAGGTAGAGGTGCGTTCTCTTTCAGAGCGCCTCATATGTGGAATAGCCTTCCTGTTTCTGCTAAATCATCATCTACTATAAGATCCCTGAAAATAAGTATCTCCCAAATCCTCAAAACAGATTGTACCTGTTATTAGTTTACAATCTCTTTTGTATACTGTACATGTTGTTCCTTTTTGTATCAATAATGATTTACCCTGTATGTTCCCCTTCCAACTTGTTTAATATATATATGTATGTATGTATGTATTTTTGAATCTACTGTTAAATGTGTAACTCTGTGTAACTCCATTCTGGACTGGGTCCCCAGGACATACTTGAAAACGAGAGAAATCTCAATGTATTTTTCCTGGTAAAACACTTTCTAAATAAATAAATAAATAAATAAATCATCTTGACTTGATATAACTAGACATTGCCAGCATGAAATAATCTGCTCAATGTAGGGTTGCCACCTTTTCCTCAAAAAAATACCGGCCCTACTACTACCTCCATAGACTTAACATTGGAGTCACTTCCTGCCTGCTCGCCCACCTGCCCACTCACCATGCACAGTGTGGTAGCACTAGGGTTGCCACCTGGCCGTTATTTTACCGGCAGGCCGGTAAAAAAATTGGCTTCAAGCCAATGTTAAGTCTATGGAGACAGTACCAGTATTTTTCTGAAGAAAAGGTGGCAACCCTAGATAGCACAGAGGGGCAATGCGCATCGTGAGAGGTGAAGTCTGTGCTGACTGGATTGCACAGACTACTTGCTGCACCCCCTTCTGCTTGGTCCCTCAATTAAATTTGCTGCAAATGCACAAAATGAGTTCTACTTGTATTTTAATTTGATGGTAAAACCTACAAGACAGTCAGAATGCAACTGCGATTTCAAATGTCAATTTATTTCTCCAGTGTCTTTATGCAGCTCTCATTACCTGGTTTCTATCTAAAATTAGGACATTCCACAACTTTTACATTCAGTACTATCCATCTCTTTTTAAAGAGATTAATAGTCTTTAAGAAACATGATTACAAATGCAGAAATTAAATATGCAAGTCTTAAAAAAGTGAAAGAAAAAAGGGGCCTGTAGACATTTTGTTTTAGAAAAAATAAATTAATATAATATATAATGAAAACAATACCTGTAATATTTAATAAGTGTGATCAGGGGAACAAACAAAGGAATGATGAATTCTTTTTTGTGGCTGAGATGCATTGATTAATAATTAAATACAACTGTTTCTTATATAGTAGTTGCCATCAAATGCTAGATGCGGCTGAATCACACATTGCCTGACTATGTGGTAATATTTACTATTCTGACAGTCATTAGGAAACACTTTTCTGCTCATGTAGCTGCCATGTCTGACTATGTGTAAACACAGTCTTTAAATCCAATGTACATACGTAGATTAATCATGTTTCTATTTGACATACAAACTAAATGGATGGGACGTTCATTTTCCAAAGGAGGGAAATCGTTGATTTTCAAAGTTGGCTTCAATTTGTGGAAATGAATTATAACATACACACAATTATGAGACAGTGGGGGATATCGATGAAAAGATTAAACACCAACGGGGGAAATAACTCAAATTAGAACTTCTGCGCAACTTTCATGCAAACGTCTTATTTATTTGGGAGGGTGTGACGCAAAAGCTTAATAAGTTGGAACTTTTATTTTATTACATCGAAGTTTGGGCACTGGTAATTAACAAGTACTCCATAACAAAATACAAGGAACTTTAAAAAAAAAAAAAAAAATATGTTAACAAGTATAGTACGAATAAAAATATAGCTGTAAGCAGATACTAAATATGTAACCATTGCAATATCTTAGTGGACTAATGAATTTGTTGAATGTGGTTAATCCTGATGTCTTACAGGTTCAAGTCCTGGCAGGGACAACTCAACCTGAAATCCTAATGAAATTAGGTAATAGTAACCTCCCCAGGATGTTGGCCAAAAGTAACATCCAGTTCTTCAAAACCATATAAAAACTCAACATTTCCTAGCCGAGTTTGGACTTGGTCTAAAAACTCACACTTTTCTCTCCATTATTAGTGGTAGAGGAAATGACAGTAGAGGTTTTATAGACAAAGTCCAACTTGACTTCCTTAACACACCTTGCGCGAATTCCATCTCGCCTGACCACTACACTTGCATTTTTTGAGGTTGTAAAGGGGCATGTGAGGGAGGCTGAATTTGTCTGAATTGGGTTGTCGAGATGAGTTCTCATTTCGTCCATCAAACTTAGACTTTAATGAATAGCACCTAAGTGTTACAACCGAACATACAAAGTCAGGAAATTAACAGAGAAAGACATCTAAGGAATGTTCAATGTAATTTAACCAGGGGGCGTATGGTGCCCTTGAGTGACAGGCATGCTGCCGGTCAGACTCACGCCTGTCACTCGGAGGCATGATGTATCTCCGAACAGCCAGCACACAAACTCCCGGAAATACATGAGTTACATCCGAGTGGCCGACGGCAGCTACGAATTCAGCAACAGAGTCACTCACTTTGTTGCCAATTTGACAAGTACTGAAAGAATACGAAAATTCTTATACTTTTAGTGCTTGTCGAACTGGCAACAGAGTGAGTGACTGTGTTGCTGAATTCATAGCTGTCATCTGTGTCCCGGATGTATTTCTGGGGTTTGTGTGCTCTCTGTTTCGGAGCACACAACCCCCAGAAATTGTAACGCACGGGGTCCAGGATGGTGAAGGGACCCTGAGTGCCCGAGATCAGGAGCTACAGTGCAGGGTGGAGACACAGGACCTGGTGCTGGGTAACTGCAATCACTTGTGAAGTAGCTGCTGTATCCAGGTACTAGGGCTTAAGATTAAATGAACTAAGTGATAGCCAAGCAGCACTAAAACAAAAAAGTAACTGAGGGAGAGCAGTACTGAAATACAGAGTGCAGGGCTACAGGACAAAGGCAAGACATAAGATAAAGCAGAAACCAAAACAAGGGTAAACAATACAAGGCACAGGGAAAAGGGACACAAGAGAAACATACAAAGGGACAAACATAAATACAGGAACTAGCCTAACACTAAAGATGGTAAAGGTGGGGGTTTGGTTCAAACAAATTGGCCAATTTAGATGTTACAAAAGAGAAAAAAACACACTGCGCCTAGATGTGATGGCAATAGCAGCAACAAAATCAACCAGTGTCTCCCTCCTGGTAATAAACAAAACAAAACAAACACGTGAAAAAGTGCGCT
This sequence comes from Pelodytes ibericus, assembly GCA_036172795.1. Lineage (NCBI taxonomy): Eukaryota > Metazoa > Chordata > Amphibia > Anura > Pelodytidae > Pelodytes > Pelodytes ibericus. The sequence goes on from CM069857.1 coordinate 264,076,753, forward strand.
GTAGCCCAACATATTAGATGTTAGCTTGCCAACCACGTCAAGGTAGCCCACATTAGGCAAGCCCCTAACTAAAACATGATATTAGCAAAGTAAAAGCAAACAATAGAATCTAAAATACATACATGGAATAGACACAGAGGAAATACCTGTTGACTGCACTACTAAGGACTGAACAGAAACTGGTGTGGTTCAGAAAACCTGGAATGAAACATAAGGACAGGCAGAAAGAAAACTACAACAGGGATACTGGGCAAGGACAGGAATACTGGGCAAGGACAGGAATACTGGGCAAGGACAGGAATACTGGGCAAGGACAGGAATACTGGGCAAGGACAGGAATACTAGGCAAGGACAGGAATACTGGGCAAGGACAGGAATACTGGGCAAGGACAGGAATACTAGGCAAGGACAGGATTAAGCATACATAATAAACAAGAAAGCAAAGCAAGAATAATACAGAAATGCCTGGATACATCCGCCACTGAATTTAACCCTTTAACAAAGCAAACCTAGGACTCAGAAGAGATTTTTAAGGCTTGCGGGAGAAAGTCCATGTAATCTTGAATGCCTCTAGGGGGCGCTGTCACCTTATGAAGTTTTGAGGGCGTTTTAAGCAAAAATTGTAAATCTGTTTTAAAACCAGGTTAACTATCTGAATGTTAGAAAGAAGTGTTCAGCTAAACAATGCAATATAAAAATGTATCTTGCGAGATTGTATTATTATGAAATACATTATAATAGAGCTTTTAAACATCAACATTTGGTATGCATTCTAGTTAACACTTATTTATGTTTCTAATAAATAAATCTTATTAATAAAATAAATAGAAGAAAAGATACAATGCCCCTTTATAATAAAAATAAAATGCTTTGATTTGAATGTTTTGATTAGCACATTCCTAATAGTTTATATATTCCTTTATAGTTTTATATTTATTTCCATTACTTACAAGGTCTTTGGTTTTATTGGTCTCACACGCTGCATTGATTGCCTTAAACTGACAGGGGGCGCTGTGACTTCACAGATTCCAATGACTTTTCAGACAAATTCAATTTTCATTTTAACCTATAATTACATAATTGATGTAAACGATCTAAATTATAGAAAAAAGGCATTGGAAATCACAACCGCTCACTAATGGATGTTGTGTGGACCACACTTGGGCTTTGCATGTCCTGTATTTTTCAGGCTATCTTCCCTCTCAGCTCCCTCCGAGGCACGGCTAGTGCATTAATGTGAGATCCAGAGGGTATAATAGATGTTTGTGTTTTTGTAGTGTGCACATATGTCATTAAAGTGCTCGTAATGCGGTAATATGTAATATGTATAACAACATTTATTAACCTCTTCACCGGCGGTGGTGACAAAGGTTCTTGGCCTTTCGTCTGGCTCTGAATAGAAATGCTTGATATGATCTCCCTGGAAATGGATTTCTCAAGAAATACAATTTGTATGTAAAATAAAACATAGGGAACGTTTGGTCGGATACGGAATAAAGTTTTTAGGTAATGAATGGTTACTGCAAAATAATTAAAGTAAAAACATATTTAAACATGAAACATGTTCAGGGCTATTAATAATAGAATAAACATTAATAATAGAGCTTATTGATCTAAGCAGAAATCTGATTGCCCTTTGGAGTCAAGTAGGAATTCGAAACAGCTTCCTTAGGGGTTTTTGCCTTCTTTTGGATCAAAAGCTGGAATGATAGGTAGATGGGTTGAACTTGATGGACTTGTGTCTTTTTCAACCTAAATTACGATGTTATTTTGTGCACTGTGCATTTAGATCTATGGGTTATTGGATTTAAGCTACTGGAGTTTACTAGCATAATAAAGTTCCATAGAGCGTTTTCTTTTACACTGGATGTTTGTTGAGAACTTTAGGGAACTTGGAAAAATACATAAGAGAGTCGCACATTGAAATACAAATGCTATAGTCTAAAATGACATAGAAACACATATTACAGGTATTAAAAAGCTGCAGTTTCAACCACATTACATGTTCACATAAATATTTTTTTTTATATATATTTATTTTTTTTTCAATTTCAATTTAATTTTCAGTTTAAAACCATCATTCAATATATACAAAAATATACAAAAATATCAACACATACAAATCACAGGTAGAAATCATATAAATATCACAAATTTAGGGAATGCGGATGGATCCCATCAGGTAAGAAGACTTTCCAGATATATATGCTGGGGAATTTAAATGAAAACTTTTAAAAATGTAATTTAAAAAAAAGCCCCCTCCTAGGGCCAGTAGACTTCTGCTGCCCCCATAAATAACAAAATTCCACTGGCCCAAATTAAAATTAGGGGGGCATGGCTAGCAGCCCTGCCCCCCCCCTCCCCCCCCCCCCCCCTAATAAAAATAAACAGGGCTGGGAAACAGCAAAACAGTTTCCAGCTCCCATAATATACATGATGTCCGAATTGCAGAACTATTTGGCAGCACATCTGGCGTACTGGGCAGCTCGGAAAACAGTTCGGTCTTTCTTGGCTGAAGTTCAGCGCATATTGAATCGACCCTTACAAATTGCAGTAGAGACTCAGTTTGTGTAAAACTGGAAACTTTTCTCCCTAAATAAGTACTATAGTAACCAGTAGGGTCAATGCCAGGACTTTCTCATCTTGCTCTATTTCTTTGCAGTTCCTGGGAACTAGCTGGGATTGTACATATGCTTTCAGTGGGACAGTATCTTTTTGGGACAGTTATCCTGCTATTCCAAGGTCCTGATTTGATTATCCAATGTTCAGAACACTGGAGAATGGGAGTGCTAACACACTCAACAATGTTGATTTAAAGAAAAGGTTCAAACATTACTTAATAGTTGCATCTTTTTTTCCCATAATGCAGTTTTCTGCAGTCCTTCTAAAAGCATTCTACAATTGCCTAAAAAAGTCAATTAACAATCCACTGAGAGAACTTTTTCAAAACAGTTATAGAAAAAAAATATGTTAACGTTTTACCTGACCTATGAACTAGTCTACATTGGCCAGATTGCCCCTTGCTTCCCTTTTCTATCAGTTATTCATCATTACATATATTTTTTTTGTGTGTGTAATAAGTAGTGCAGAAGGATGGTGGGAGATTGATGCATGCCCAAAATGGATCTAGAACAATAATCTTAGTAGAGATTCTTATAGGTTTTCAATGTTTCATCTCCAACACCACTGTGTACGATAGTCACTATACAAAGGCATAACAGGGACAGAGCAGGTGGTGTATATTTAGTAGCTCCTTCCCTTGCATGCATATAGAAACATAGAAACATATAATGTGTCGGCAGATAAGAACCATTCGGTCCATCTAGTCTGCACAATTTTTTTTGAGTACTTTTATTAGTCCCCCATTCCCGGTCTTATAGCTAGAATAGCCTTGTGCCTATCCCACGCATGCTTAAAATTCTTGACTGTGTTTACCTCTACCACTTCTGCTGGCAGGCTATTCCATACATCCACTACCCTCTCAGTAAAGTAATACTTCCTGATATTACTTTTAAATCGTTGCCCCTCTAATTTAAGACTATGTCCTCTAGTTGTGGTAGTTTTTCTTCTTTTAAATATACTCTCTTCCTTTACTGTGTTGATTCCCTTTATGTATTTAAATGTTTCTATCATATCCCCCCTGTTACGTCTTTCCTCCAAGCTATACATGTTAAGATGCTTTAACCTTTCCTGGTAAGTTTTATCCTTCAACCCATGAACCAGTTTAGTAGCCCTTCTCTGAACTTTCTCCAAAGTATCAATATCCTTCTGGAGATACGGTCTCCAGTACTGCGTACAATACTCCAAGTGAGGTCTCACTAGTGCTCTGTACAATGGCATGAGCACTTCTCTCTTCCTACTGCTAATACCTCTCCCTATGCAACCAAGCATTCTGCTAGCATTTCCTGCTGCTCTATTGCATTGCCTACCTTCAAGTCCTCTGAAATTATTACTCATAAATCCCTTTCCTCAGATGTTGAGGTTAGGACTGTACCAAATAGTCTATATTCTGCTTTTGGGTTTTAACGCCCAAGGTGCATAATCTTGCACTTGTCCGCATTAAATGTCAGTTGCCACTGCTCTGACCATTTTTCTAGTTTAGCTAAATCATTTGCCATTTAGCTTATCCCTCCATGAATATCAACCCTGCTGCAAATCTTTGTATCATCAGCAAAAAGACATACTTTGCCAACAAGACCTTTTGCAATATCGCTAATAAAAATATTAAAGAGAATGGGTCCAAGTACAGATCCCTGAGGTACCCCACTAGTAACAAGACCTTGCATCGAATATACCCCATTGACTACAACCCTCTGTTGCCTGTCACTCAGCCATTGTCTAATCCATTCAACAATATTGAAATCCAAATTCAAAGATTTCAGTAAATTAATAAGCCTTCTATGTGCGACAGTGTCAAAAGCCTTACTGAAATCTAGGTAAGCAATGTCTACTGCACCACCCTGATCTAATATTTTAGTCACCCAATCAAAAAATCAATAAGATTAGTTTGGCATGATCTCCCTGAAGTAAACCCATGCTGTCTCTGATCTTGAAATCCAAACGACTTTAGATGTTCAACAATCCTATTCTTTAACAAGGTTTCCATTATTTTCCCCACTACTGAAGTAAGACTTACTGGTCTATAGTTGCCCGCCTCTCCTCCCTACTACCTTTCTTGTGAATGGGCACAACATTAGCTAATTTCCAATCTTCTGGAACTACTCCCGTTAACAATGATTGGTTAAATAAATCTGTTAACGGTTTTGCTAGTACACCACTAAGTTCTTTTAATAACTTTGGATGTATCCCATCAGGTCCCATCGACTTATTTGTCTTTACTTTAGACAGCTGAAGTAAAACCTCTTCCTCTGTAAACTTACATGCATCAAAAGACTCATTAGTCTTTTTCCCTAAATGAGGTCCCTTACCCTCATTTTCATTTGTAAAAACTGGATATCCTGGAGTACAGTCCAAAGTGTCTAGTTTAAGGGAGTAGTAGATCTGTGTGCTAATTTACATCTACCCTGCTGACCCTTCCTGCTAGGAAGGAAGGACATTGGACTATGATATCATATGCCAGCAACTTCTGAGGAACAAATAGACCTTATTTCCTCTTAGCAAACTGAAACCCTTTCCCATCTCAATTTGCTAGCTCCCAAACCGACTCCTCTGTCCAACTCTGACCCACCTCATCAACCTCTCCCTTTTTTACTATGGAATTGTACCCTCTCCCTTCAAACATGTTCAAATCCCATCTACTCTGAAAAAACCTGCCCTGGTTCCACTAAGCTACCTTCTCTCTCTTGTGTTCCTTTTCCCTCCAAGCTGCTGGAAAGGACTGTATATAATTATATAATTGCTTGACCAACTTCCTGTTCCCCAACAAACACCGTAACCCCTTCAGTTTGATTTTTGACTCCTGCATGGAATCAATTCATCACTATCTGATGAGCCCTTTCCCTTATGTTTTTTGTCAGTGCAATAATACACACTTTGGGATTTCTCTCCACACGTACATGTCATGTGCCCATCTTGTGTACAAATTGATGCTAAGTGATATACATTTACACATGGTTTGAATCTCGTTCTAAAGCTCCTGCAACTGTATTTGTCATAATTGACTAATTATTGGATTTCGCCAAATTGGAATATGTGTGTGTACATGCTTCATACGTTTCAGGTTAGCTAAATCTGGTTGATCCCAACATTAAATAATTAGCAATTCCGCCAAAGTAATTACCTTTACCCTTACTGAAAAAAATTCTGCCCCCCCCTCCGCCAATATCTCCCTCTCGCCCCTTACCCTCCCAAAGTAATTTTATCCAAGTCTTTGTATATCATGCCAATGATGTAAATACACCCCAGGACATGCCCCATCACCTGTATTGCACATTTAGGATTTGCTGCTGCCCCATTACACGCATTGCACATCCAAGTCTTAATATGCCACACCCAGTGTTAGTTTATCCATTGATATGCCACTAATAATTTGCTCATTAATATGCCACTAATAATTTGCTCCTTAATATGCCACTAATAATTTGCTCATTAATATGCCACTGATAATTTGTCCATTAAAATGCCACTGATAATTTGTCCATTACATGCCACTGATAATTTGTCCATTAATATGCCACTGATAATTTGCTCATTAATATGCCACTGATAATTTGTTTGTTAATATGCCACTGATAATTTGTCCATTAAAATGCCACTGATAATTTGCTTACTAATATGTCACTGATAATTTCTCATTAATATACCACTAATAATTTGACCATTGATATGCCACAGTCAGTTCCAGCGGCTGTGACAGAAAGTCGGCTGCTACCGGATAGTGACTGTCTCCGTGTGAGAATGAATGGGCCCTTGGCAGCTGCCCCGTTTGCCCTCTTTTTTTTCAATTTTTTTTTTTTAAAGAGCCGGGGCCTGAGCAGGCCCGATGGGCCTGTGACGGGTGTATTGCCCATCACACCCTGATGGCTGCTATGATGCTATCTATTGCACCATCTGTATGAATACCCCCAAAATACATGTGCTTACACAAAACATGCAAAAAGGGTATATTCGATAAAAAAGTGAATTGTAATGAAATAAGTGATTATCAAAAATTAAGAAATCGTAAATTAATAGAACTATAGAGTTCTCTAAGTCATCTATTAGTGCCTGATGTTTGCGACTCCTTTGTCAATGCACTGTTTAGTTAATAGATTTTTAACCATTTTCCATTCTGAATTACTGGAGGACTTGATTATCTCCTGGGGAAGCAGCAGCCTTCTCCACTAAAACAGCAGATCTACAAAGATAAACTGCTCTTTCAAATCCCTTGTGCACACAATCATCCTTGGCCTCCCTCCACTTGAGAAATGTGGCACAGAGAGCCTCAGTAAAAATTCATTCCACTTGTTTATACTTTCACCCCGGGAAGGGAGAGGTAACTGACCTCCTTAATTTAGTAAGTAAGATGATGAGGTTCTATTTCATTCTAAATTGGATCAGTAATAACCCCTAGTAAAGGTAACATCAGGGGGCACAAACAATCGTGCCTAAAAGGGAACTATAATAATGGTGTGTGACAAAGAACAGGTCCAACTGTGAACACTGACAATGACACTGGCCATTAACTACAATGTTTCCACTGGACCTGGACTAACACTTGAAAGTAAAATAATCTTGACTGTTTATGGTTCACCTGTGTACGTTTGTTTCCAATACTGTTTACGTGAGAGGACACCAGCAGCAATAGGTAATAGGACCATGGCATCTATTAACAGGCACTCTGTCACATAAATATGTTTAATACTGTGAATGCAGAGACAAAGAAAAGGACCAAAAATGATCCATTCATCCCATTATGCAGCATTGCATGCAGATGTACAAAACAAGAAAAATATGCGTTTGGAATTCATTTATGGTGTCTCCTGTTGATGACATCAACTTTGGCCTGATTTGCAGATAAACTACTTTCAAGGTAATATGTCATAAATGGGAGATACCAAACACATCTAAAATACGTTTTTTTTTTTTCTTAATTCTCAATAGTGTTGTAGTCCAGAGTACCACCCAGTTGTCTACTCTTGGAAAGCTGAATTAAAGGGACTCAATGACCTGAATATTGTTTATATTGAGAAAAAATGATTAAAATGATATATACATTGTGCTAGAAATTAAGAAAAAAAAACCATTTTAAATCTGTCTTTGGTATCTCCCATTTACCAATACAATTTTACCCTAAAAGTAGTTAATCTGCATATCCAGCCATAGCTGATGTCATCAAAAGGAGACACCATAAACTCATTTGAAACTCATATTTTTCTTGTTTTGTACATCTACTGGAGATCCAGAGGTTGCTTGTCCTGGTACAAGACGCAAACAAGTTCTGCAAATGTGTACCCTGTAGTAATTTTTAACCAGCGTATAACATGCTCCCTAGCTGACAGAATATCCCATTTGCAAAGAGCAGCATAGTGAAAGCATGCCGCATTGAGTGAGGGCATGCAGCACGCACACATTCAAATGATGGGGAGTTGAGGATTAGCAGTATTTTATGCAGCAGTATCATGGAAAGGAGGGGTGTGCTCAACCTCTGAGACTCTCACCTCATCACCTTTTTTAGACCGTTGAATGCTTTTCTTCTGCCTTCTTTTGATTACAATAGATTCCAACAATTTAGTAAGTGCACTAGGCTGTGACATGCTTCATGACTAATTCACATATTTAAATGGGATCGGTCAAAGCTGGGCTATTTGATGCCAGCCAAGCGCGTTTATCAGGTCACAAGTCTGACAATGGGCACTGGACTGGGGTGTGGCAGAGGGGGATTGTTTAACTCTTCTAGTCCGACTCCCAAAAAAAACACCCCCACAACTCTCAAAACAAGAAATACAAACACACAACCAGAAACCTGCGCAAGCACAGGGGTCACATGTTCCCCCCACTAGACACACATGTGAGGGTTTTTTTTTTTCAGGCTGCAAGTAATAAATTCAGTTAATTCCTGCACCTTCCACATGACTGAATCGTTTCAAACAGCAGCCCCCCCTCCCCCCCCCCCGTTTATAATTTGCTGACCCCTGACATTGCAGGTGCACACTTAATACTGGAAAGCGAATTTAACTATCTCGGTGTTAATGTGTAAATTATTGACTGTCACTGCATCATTGCAACCCCAGGAAACTAATTTCCATGTGACTTGGTTCACTCAGTCGAGTGGTTGGATGAGATATTCAAATCACCATCATATGATTAAAGGGACCATGTCCCATAAATTGAATCTAGACTGGAATTATAGACATTTCTAGAAATATTATTTCTGCATGGTGTTGGTTACGTTTCTCTCTTAGCCTGTGTATTTACTTGATATCTGCTAACATAGTGTTTATATTATGTTTTGTGCCTCAGTCAAGTTCTTGCATGGAACATTAAAATCAGCTTCCAAAAATTAAAGGGACCTTATCCTATAAATACAACAATTCACGACGAAATTATAGAACATTATACAAATATTATTTCTGCATGGCCTTAGGGACTTTTCTCTTTTGGTCCTTGTACTTGCTTTCCAATATGCAGTCTATATATTATGTTTTATATTCTTTGTTTACACTTCAACGCTGCTTAGGTGACGTGTGCCTTTAATGTGAGGTCAGGAACCACATGCTCGGTACAGAAGTTTGGGGTCTATGGAGTTTTGCTCCATCAGTCAAGGCTGAAAAATGTCTGGATACAAGGTCATGATCGATCAACACACTGTCGAAATGAATTTCTTGAGTGGTTACCCTTTTACAATTAGTATCTCAATGCAATGACCCATGTGTGTCCACAGTTTGGTTTCTTCAGCTTGTAGCTGCTTTATCTATGGAGAATCAGTCCATTCAACACATTCCCACTTCATGGCTTTATCTGCTTCTATTCTGCATTTTTATATACTATTTGGAATAAAGGAATGTATGCATAAAAAACATGAAGTAAACAGTTCAGCATTATATGGGCTGGCCTTTGATGTTAGGATTACATTTATGAACTAAGACAAGGCATGGTTTTTAAAGGAGCTATGCATCCAAGCGAATAGTGGCTACAGAAAAAATAATGCGTTGATAAATTATTATTGTTTATTGTTTAAGCAGTCTGGATAAAAACGAAATCTATTTACTTGGTGGTCTGGTACAACAACGACATCCTATCACAATGTGTTCAAAATATCGAAATTGACATTGGTGGGAATTTGACATCACACTGTGAAGACGTGACGTCACATTCTCAGTGATGTCATATTATTTGCAAGATGAAAGTGGGTGACAATACTTGAAGAGAAAATTCATAATTTCTATATGTTATTTTGCTGACAACAAAACAGGTGTATTATCCACATGATTTCATCTTGTCCCTTAATTAAGCCTATATGTTTATTGACTACATTTACAGGTAAATATGCATATATGTAAATGAATCGTTAATGAATTTGAAAAAATGTGATAACCTGTTGATTGCCAGAAGTAGGTATACCATCATATCACACTGCTACTCAGTCAAAAAGCCTTTGTATGTGAAAGATCATGTGTGCACTCCAATATAATTACCAATATGCATATTCCCATCAGGTTACTGTACATGGCGACTTGTACTCGAAGAGCTGTAGAGAAATAGTTACTTATGTGAAAGAGCTTTTATTTCATTCGAAGCGAATAGAAGAAAACATTGGGAATTGAAGTGAACTTTTCTTTCTTTGTACATGCTCTAATTAATATTAAATAAGCTATATAAATTAATAATGCACCTGCTAATTAGTGCCCATCAAATACAGAGTGGTGATTAGTTAAGAGTCTGGTTTTGTGTGTTGTTTTTAAAGTATTTGCTTGGAGAAGCGTGTTGAAGGAGATTGCAAGCCACGCGAGCTTCAAGGAGCTTTCTTTAAGAATCCACGTGTCTTTATCCAAAAAACCCTCTCCAATTTATCCACCTTCTTTGTCCACTGAACCAACATGGGCAGCCTCCTCCCTCATAAAAGGATTTGCAATTTCAAGATATCCCAGCTTAAATGTTTTTGACAGTTCCCTGGGTTTTGCATCCGTTTGGTTATTTTAGCTGTGCCAAATTGTCCACCTTGGCTATATGATGGTGCGTAAAGAAGCCTTTGCGCATTGAGTTGGATTTTTTTCTTTCTCTCTCCAACTTTGCTTGACAGGGAAACCAGCTGCTGGTTTGTGAAAAGACGGCTTATTAATTGTTCTTTGTCATGCAGAATTGCTTGATTTCTAAAGAAACTTACAAAGGGTCCTTTTTTTTTCAAGAATTCAAGTATTTTGCTTGGTGCGCTTTCTCAATCTGCTGGCACAGTACCGTCTAGCAGACGCAGGTAGTGGCTGCCTGCTCCCTTTGTCTGTCTTTAATGCTCTTGTAAATCGAGCAGACTGATTTGTTACAAGCTGCTCTTTTAATCTGATAGATAAGAGACAAGTCTAAGAAAAAGTCTTAAACGAAAAAAATTAGTTAGGAAGAAAAGACAAGGGCCAGTCTGGTAGATGGAGGCTGTTAGCTGAAGGAGTTCGCTCGCTCTCTCTTCTCCTGCATGGTGCTCTCACCAGACTGTCAAGGTCACATCGAGAATTAGCTTTTTTCTTTTCTTCAAAAAGACACTGTAGCCTTTTTTTTTTTTTTCAAACTTCAATGAATGATGGCTACAAAATTAAGAATAAATAAATGAGAAGTTTGGAGCACAAGGCTTATGAGGTCCCCCCAGGGCGTAAAGGCTGCGCTATTGACTAAAGAATAGAAATCCTTGCAAATACGCACCAGGGGGAAAAAAATGAACCTCTATGGTGCAATTAACAAAATGCTCTAATCCTAAACCTTAACAAATGCAAATATAGCAGTTTTGTAAAAATGTTTAACTGCACAATTAAATCAAAGTTTACAAGGGCGACTTCAGAGGCTGATTGCATAATAACTCCCATAATTTGTTAAATATACTGAACAAGGAAAAGCAGCTGGGAATGGGCTTCTCTCCCCCCAATAAACAGCCTGAAGTGTGAATAATGTGCAAATCCCACTTTAATACTTTAAATCAATTTTCAAGGCAGATATCTTTTCAGGGGCATGGTTTAATAGGATATTTAAGCGCATTTATCCAAATACTTTTTTTTATTTTCTAATAGGAGGCAGCTGCTTGCCATCATCACAAATAGATACAAGCTGCAGCTAATGGGAGAGAGGGCTGTTCACGTTCTTATTATTTGTATTCTGTGCAGGATTTAATTATCTGTTTATGTGTCAATTACTCTAATTGATTTTTATTTATTGATTGAGCAGTGTTTACAGCCAACGAGGCTCTGTGCGCTGGTTGGTTAATCAAACATGTGAATATATAATATTTACTACTCTGACGTTAATCCCAGATTTGCACTGTAGATTTGCAGCTGAAGGGTACAACAGAAATAACACACAGGTGACACATTGGCAGTATGTGCTGCGTTGAATGTATGATTGTTTTGTGCAATAGTTATATCTGTGACGCAAAAAAGGTCCTAATAAACAATTTGCTGAATTATGGGACATGGTGAGCCGACTCATTTGATCCCGCCTGAAAAATGCTGTTATGGGAGACATCACATGCCATGTCATATCAACTTCTGCTCTAGAGTGCTGGCTGAAGGTGATTGGCTGTTAGACAGAAGATGACTTTCAGTGTCCATAGGAACTTGTTGTCCAGCACTTGGTCAGCTGTTAAAATACTAATATGATGACAGGAGAAGTACCAGGTATATATATATATATATAGTTATATATGTTTAATATATATGATATATATTTATTTAATATATATATGTATTTAATATACACACACACAGAGAGAGAGAGTGTGTGTTATTTGTTTTAATCTCATATTATATATAAGTGAGTTATTACATGTTCTTAAGTATATATATATATATATATATATATATATATATATATATATATATAATATTTTGTTTTTCCTGTATCTGTGTCTGGAACATGTTTAGTAATCCTTCAAATTGCTTTAGTCACTTTTTTTTTAAAAATTAACCTCAAATTCTCCTTTCAAAAAAACAAAGCCTGATTTTCCCAAATACTTGTGTAAACATGACTTGGCTAAATAAACTGCAAACTGATTCAAAGACATCATTAGTGATATAATAATACACAGAACCAGTATTTTGTTAAGATGTGACTGTATCACAGGAGATGGAGAAATGTAGCTGTTTACTAGTGAAATGACAGTAACAAAATGTATGAAGAGTCTCTTTCATCAGAAATAAATGATGTCTGCCTCCCAAGTAATTAATAGACTGAAGAACAAAGGGATTCGATTGGTCACAGTCATGGCGATATAAGTTGTTAATAGATGCTCCCAAGTTCACACAGCTGCAAAACAGAGACAACAGTATGATAGAAAACCAACACTGCATATTTACCAAACCCTTCCTCCCTCTATAGCTAAATAGTATCCATTAGGTTTCTATGAGTAGAGGTTTTACCAGGTAAGGTTTCTTCCAGTCTCTCAGCCTGTATACAGTCCATTCAAAGCCAAAAGCAAAGCAAACCATGGGCCTTACTCAAGAATACACCACCCCTGGCATCTCCGGCATTCATAGGTTGCAAAGCCCACCATATGGCTGGGATTGCTGTGAGTTGTAGTTCAGACAACTAGATTTTTCTCTTTACCTGTTTTGAAATATAAGAGGACACATTATATTTACACAATGCATCCAAATGATTAACATTGGTTAACCTGGAACTAAGATTGTAAAATTATCAGTGTGTGATCCTAATTGCTTATTTAATTCCTTTTCTCAGTAACAGGTTGCATGGTATGTTTATTAGATTCCTGTTACCTTTCAGCAATGTCCTGACACACTGGTTTGTGCTACTACTAGATCCATGATGGATGGGGTATCTATCATGGGTCAAGCATTGGCACAAACCAGTGTGGGTTCACTGAAGGGGAACTGACAAGCGAGCTGCAGCAGTCAGGCATTAATAGCTGAGGTGGAGAGATAGTGAAGTTGGAGAATTTTTCCAGCTTGGCTCTAAGGGGTGGGTTGGCAACTTTTGGCCCAGAGTCAGAAACAATTTAGTGGCCCATTTTGCAATTTCATCAACCTTCTTGTTATCACCAGAGACAGATGCAAATAGACAGGCAGGACTGATATACTGGCTGATAAGGTACAGAGATTTATATACAGACCAGCAGGACAGCTATACTGACAGATAAGGTGCTGATATTGATAGATAGACAGACAGACAAGCAGGACAGATATACTGAGAGTATATGGCAGACAAGTTCGTGGATGTCCATCGGCTAACCCACTGAGGGCGTATTGTACATATAGCCCGTTGGGAACCCTACCCTCCATAGTGCAAGTCCCCCCAGACTCTCTTAGATGCCACACTGAGCCCGTATAGGGAGAGAGCCAACACAGGGGAAGTAGGCCCCACGTAGTATGACAAGACGGTCTCTTATACTGCTCTGCATTAGATAATCCCAAGGACCCCATCCTCCAACTCTTAACCCCTGCTATCACCCCACTCTCTTAGCCCTGGCTCATGAACCCCCCTCCCAGGGCACCTCGGAGCACGCAAGACCCAGCAGTGGCTCACAAAAACCTTTTTCTGGCCAGGCATCTCCCTGGATGTAACCTGGCATTGCCAGACCTGGGACATCTGCTAGCAGGTAGGGAAGCGGAATGACTGCTCCAAGGTACCCCTCCAGCCCCTGCCCCTTATAAGTGAACCTTTCTAGCTGGTCGCTGTCAATCTAATTGGCCTCCTTGTTAAGCCCAGACAGTCTGGGAAGAGGTATATCCTCACGGAAGTAGATTTTGCCATCCGGTACCCACGAAGCCCTCCCCAATATCACAGTAGAGACAGTGGCCGATGTCCTGCTTAATATCTTTTCCCGAGTAGGTTTCCCCCAGGAGGGGCTCTCCGACCAAGGCACCCATTTAAAGTCCGACCTGATCCATCAGATCTGGGTCTTATGTGGAGTCAAATCCCTACGTACTACGCCGTATCACCCCTAGACCAACGTGCTATGTGAGAGGTTTAATGGGATCCTAAAGCAAATGCTCAAACTTTTGTGGCTCAGAATAAAGACTGGGAAAAGTTCCTGCCCCATTTACTATTCGCCTATCGGGAGGTGCCCCAAGCATTGACAGGGTTCTCCCCCTTTGAGCTGTTATATGGACCCCTAGATAGCTTAAGAGAGTTCTGGGAAGGAAAGGGGCAACCCCCAATAAACACTAGTCGCACCTTGCATGGTCAAGCTGCGAGAGACCCTAGCTAACCTCCCCTAGCTAACCTCATGTCCCTAGCTCAGGAAAACCTCCCCTAGCTCAGGAAAACCTCCCCTAGCTCAGGAAAACCTCCGAGGAGCCCAGTCTTAGCAGAAAGAGATATAAGACTCCCACACCCATCCCCAAGAGCTTATAGTAGGGCAGAAGGTGCTCATGCTTCACCCTACCTGCCAGAACAAATCACAAACGGCCTGGGAAGGTCCCTTCACTGTAGTAGAGAAGAAGCGACCGACCACATACATAATAGCGAAGGGCTCCATGGCTCAGGGAACCCGTCTGTGCCATATCAATGCCCTCCAACTCTACCTGCAACGCCCCATGGAGATAGCCGCTATCTGTACCCACCCTGGGGCCAGTGAACAAGCCCTCCACGAACTCCTGAGTCCTAACCAGCAGGAGAGCAGTCTTGGACAAATTCGGACTGGCCCCAAGAGCAAATCCAAATAGACACAGTGTTGCAAACCCACTCCCCCATGTTCACTGCCCTACCAGGGACTACCCCCTCACCCAGCCCCCAGTACAAACCCCCATTCAAACCCCTCTTAGACGACCTGCTTACCAGGTTCCTGAAGCTGTTCAAGCTCACATCCGAAAGGAGCTAGGTGATATGCGGATATTGGGCGTAATTGAACCCTCCAAAAGTCCCTGCGCATCCCCAAAAGTCTTAGTACCTAAAATGGACGGCACCACCCGCTTCTGTGTCGACTACCAGTGGTTGAACGATAAGACCACTATGGACGACTTCCCCATGCCCCGAGTGGATGATCTTTTGGACAGATAAGCTGGAGCTACCTGGGTGTCTACTCTTGATCTTAGACGGGCTACTGGTAGATTCCCCTAACTGAGGATGCTCCAAGTTGGCATTCATCACCCCACTGTACCAGTTTAAGGTCATGCCTTTTGGGATGAAGAGTGCACCAGCCACCTTCCAACGGTTGGTAGATCAGCTCCTAGATGGGTTAAAGGACTTTGACTGTGCCTACCGAGATAATATTGCGATCTTTAGCTGAACCTGGGAAGAACACCTTCAGCACTTGGGAACTGTCCTTGAAAAATTTTACCTTCCTAGGTACCACAGGGTACTATCGGAAATTTGTGCCCCACTATAGTGAGATTGCCAAACCCCTGACAGACCTGGACAAAATATCCCTGCCCCGAGTAGTCCTATGGTCCCCAGCCTATGAACAAGCGTTTGGGAGACTGAAAGAAGCCCTCGGTGCAGCCCCTGCCCTGGCAGCCCCGAACTTTAACCACAGCTTTCTGGTCCACACATGTACGAACTGTGAGTGGTCAACGACCAGAGGGAGGAACACCCAATCGCTTCCCAGAGTCAAAAGCTGCTGGACGGAGAGGTGAGGTATGCTGCAAACGAGAAAGAGTGTCTTGCTCTTGTCTGAGCATTGAAGCGGTTTCAACCCTACCTCTACGGACGAGGTTTGTAGAGCAATCATCTTACTAGCCCGGGTAGGACCAGCCCGAGATGACTCTGTCCAGAAGGGGGGGAGTTATGTCATGCACCCAGCCTGACTATCTCGCTTCTGGCTCCAAATTCAAGTGGCTAGATAACTGCTATACCGGTAATGTGTTTAAGATTTCTATTGTTTGATCAAGTATTATCTGATCACGGTGGTGTATATATGTGCTGTGAAAACCCCAAATAAATGTTCTTTGTCTGCTGTTCAACTGATCGGTGTCCTGAGTGATTCTTCCAAGAACTTATAGTGGAGGTCCCAGAGGTGTGCATCTGTTCCAGCTGTTCCAAGCAGAGCATTTTCCCAAAACGAGCAGAGGGTCTACTACGTCCGGTAGGCAGCTCGTTACATATGTAAATAGGGGAAGGTGGAGTCTCCATTAATATATTCGGCTTGAAATAGGAGAAAAATAATAAAAATGATATATCACTAACACTAAATATTCTTGCTACTTAGATGCAATGTGGGTAATATACTGTTAGGCTACATAGTGCAGTGTAGTTAAAAAACAACAACAAACCTTTCCATGTACATTCAGCCTTTTGTTTACAATGGATTGAAATATCTGTATACAGTGATCTGCACATCCTAAATTGGTAATTATTATAATGCTTTATGTATACAACAAAATGACAAACATAAAATAAAAAAATGTGAATCCCACAAAAAATTAAGCTTGGGCAATGCACAGATTCATAACTCACAAGAATAGACAGAGAGCTGAAAACCACAGAGAACCAATCATTCAAAGGACATTTTATTCTCTGGCTTTTGAGTGGGTGGCTGGATGGATGGTTGTACCAATTGTACCATCTGTACATCTTCTCAATAAGTATATTCTTTGCTATATGATGTTCACACAAGAATAAACTTACAGGTTTAATAGTGTAGTACCTGCACTTTTCAAATGGACTTAAACATAATGTTCTATTGGTGAGTGAAGCATAGAAACATGTTATATGTTGTTATATTATTTTTCAGAATAGTGTATGTGTTTTTAAGCATTTTTTTAATGTTACAAGTCATTCATCCTGCCCTGCAAGTCATGATAGTAGCACAGATGGAACATCTGCTAATTAACTGCAATTCTCTAGTGAATGGCTTCTTCTCTAATGAATACCTCACTACTTTACAACAAAACTCAGAAAGATTTCAAAATACACAAAATGATTGACCAGGAGAGAGGAGAGGCCAGGTGCATGCTAGTGTTTAAAGGTGGGAATAGTACTATGGATTGTAATGTTACATGGGAACCAACCGGTGCACCCTGTCTGCCTGAAACCCAATCTCAGCTCTGTTTTACGTATTTGTTCATCAGGATATCCTGGAAGATTATTCCAGGCATCTAATGCCTTGCAGGATAGTGACCACTGAACTTTACTGTATTAAAGAATAAAAGGCTGTAAATTTAGCTTTTGTGCTTTGAGCATCTTACATCTCATGAACAGTATCTCTACTTATCTGACTGACTTCATATATAACAAGCCAGACCATACGTCACATTAGTATATTAAGCATTATATATCCTCAGACATGTACTCAAGTACAAACATTACATCTCAAGGAGGGCATATATCTGTTTTATCAAACAGACCAAAGAACTTAAAGTGACTGGTAGAATATTAAAAACTTCCAGTTTTATTTACTCTAATACACCTTTTGTTCTGTACTTAGTAACTTGTAAAAAGTGTCAGGCACAGTATGTTGGCAGAATGATTTTATCCATTAATGGAAGAACATTTGAATGATATTTTGTAGACATCTACAATTAATTAACATTTCAATATTGCTCTCAGGGAGATAAAAAGAAAAAAAAAACTGAATTTCAGGGAATAGAGAAAATAAAAAAGCCAATGAGAGGAGGCAATAAACAAGACATTTTAAACAAAAGAGAAATGTTTTGAAATTTCGTGTTACAGACAAAATATCCAGACGGAATGAATCAGGAATGGCTGTTTTTTGTGTATATGTATGTGTTCATGCATATAGACATGTGTATATGCATGTGTGTGTGTGTCTGTGCAGATGTGCTTACATTTGCCAACTTATATTGTAAATTCTGATTGGTTTCAACTGGTTCTCTCCTTTTTCAAACCACTATGCCATTTAAATTGCTATGCCATCAGATAAGAATTTCATAACTGGGGGTCAAACACATTTAATCTGATTTAAATTGGTTTCCATTTGATCTACTATGGCTATAAATGCTGTCTAAACATGCATTTATCCATTAACTATAATACCACATCTGAATCAATATTCATAGTGATATGTAGATATAAATAGTTATTTTATATTATATTATTAACATACAGGTTTTGGAGGGGGAGGGGGGGTGGACAAAAACCCACAATAACGAATAATGTATGTTTAAATAACAGACAGAATAAAATTCTCTCCATGTAAATTTCAAACAGTTGTGGGTGCATTTATTGGAAGAATTGTAATGTCAAATCCAAATAGGGAGAAAATGTAATATTAATACAGTTAGAAATCATTTGTTAATAATACGAGGTAGAAGCAGTATAGATCTTTTATAAAGTATAAACTTTTCAGCAAGGCTGGAACTGGATTAAGATCAATCAGTGGTGTACAGTGGGTCACGCAACGCGTTTCGCCTTTTCTCAGGCTTCCTCCTGGCGTGTCACACGCCAGGAGGAAGCCTGAGAAAAGGCGAAACGCGTTGCGTGACCCACTGTACACCACTGATTGATCTTAATCCAGTTCCAGCCTTGCTGAAAAGTTTTGGATTTTCTCTAACTGCAGACCTGTGGACTATTTTGCTGCCTGAAAAGGAAGATCTGCAGCGCTGTTTTTACCATTCCATATATGTAAGATACTATGTTTTATTAAAGCTTTTTGTATTTTATCATATACTGATTTTATCTTCACTTCTTTGCCATCATACCTACATATGGTCACTGAGTAAGAAGAATCGAAGGAATCATCTCATTTGGATCAGATAAGCTCTTTTTCTTATCCACTTTTGTGAGTGCAATTCACCACCTCACTTTATAAGTTTCTACACTGAATATAGAGTTGCACTATGTTCTTTGTTTTTCTCTGTCTCCCTATGTTCCGAGCCTGATGAGATCACCTATATCCTCAGCTTGTGAAGTTGACTGATTTTTAAGGCAATTATACGTTTTTTGTCATATACATATTTCTGTGTGTGTAAGACCTCCAGCGCACCTATCACCCTTGTTTGCTGTTTATGCACCCATAATGCACCCACATGGAGTAGCCACTGCACCCACAATACACCAACAAACACATGCCACTGCACCCGTATTGCACCTACAAGGACTTGCCACTGCACCCTGTAACGAGCTGCCTACTGGATGAAGTAGACCCTCTGCTCGTTATGGGAAAAGGCTCTGTTTGGAACAGCTGGAACAGATATACACCTCTGGAACCTCCGCTATAAGTTTGTGAAAGAATCACTCAGGACACCGATCAGTTGAACAGCAGACAGAGAACATTTATTTGGGTTTTACACAGAACGTATATACCCAACTGTGATCAGATAACACTTGATTAAACAATAGGAAACGGAAACACATTACCGGTAAAGCAGTTATTTAGCCATTTGCATTTGGAGCCAGAAGCGAGATAATCATGCTGGGTGCATGACACATCCATATTGCACCTACATGGTACTTGCCACTGTACCCAGTAGGAGGCGCCATGCACCCATATTGCACCCAATAGGACTTGCCAGGCACTCAATATTACACCCAATAGGAATTGCCATGCATACATATTGCATTGACATCCTCTACAACTGCCTCAAACTACCTGAGAATGCGAGGAGTTGGAGTGCTGGGAGGCAGTGAGGTATTTACCTTGAGGCATCCTAGGCAGATGCCATGGGCAGCAAATTTTGGGGGTGGCAACACTAGAAAAAAAAAACCTAAGAAAAAAAAGCATGGGCAGCAGATCGCGACGGTCGGCCTGCCCGTGCGTTTTTTTCTTGGGGGGGCGGAGTGATGACAGGTCATGTGACCCGACGTGCACCGGGTCACGTGTCCTACCCACTCTCACGCAGGGAGCTGAACGGGCAGCATGGTAGGACACCATGCTGCCTGCCACTAGCCACCAGGGATCAGGGTAAGTCCTGGGGTGAAGGGGCATGTGATAGGGCATATAATGGGGGTGATGGGGTTAATGAAGGGATGTAATGGGGGTGATGGGGTTAATGGAGGCATGTTATGGGGTTAATGGAGGCATATAATGGGGGTGGTGGGGCAGGGGCGGATCCAGAGTCTGATCTCGGGAGGGGCACATGTCCGTCTGTCTTTTCCTCTCTCCCATGTCCGTCTGTCTTATCCTCTCTCCTATGTCCGTCTGTCTTTTCCTCTCTCTCATGTCCTTCTGTCACGCTCCTCTCCCTTCCCATGTCTGCCGCACTCCTCTCACTCCCCGTGTCCCTCTGTCTCTCTTCCTTCTATGTCCGTTTCTCTCCTCTTCCTTCCCATGTCCGTCTATGTATCCTCTTCTTTCCCATGTCCGTCTGTCTCTCCTCTCATTTCCCATCTCTCTGTCTCTCCTCTCCCATCCCATGTCTGTCTGTCTCTCCTCTACCATCCCATTTATGTCTCTCTCTTCTCCCTTCCCATTTATGTCTCTCTCCTCTCCCTTCCCATGTCTGTCTGTCTCCTCTCCCCTTCCCATATCTGTCTGTCTCTCCTCTGCCATCCCATATCCGTCTGTCTCTCCTCTGCCATCCCATGTTTGTCTGTCTCTCCTCTGCCAACCCATGTCTGTCTGTCTCTCCTCTACCATCCCATTTATGTCTCTCTCTTCTCCCTTCCCATTTATGTCTCTCTCCTCTCCCTTCCCATGTATGTCTGTCTCCTCTTCCCTTCCCATGTCTTTCTCTATTCTCTACCTCCTATGACTGTCTCTTTGTCCCTCTAAACATGTATGTGTCTCTCCTCTTCCTAATAGCTGTCTCTTTTCCTCCTCTCCCTCATCTGTGTTCTCTCCTCTCTCCCCCACCGTCATTGTTCTCTCTTCTCCTCCCTTCAGCGTTCTCTCTTCTCCCCCATACGTGTTCTCTCCTCTCTCTCCCCCATCAGTGTTCTCTTCTCTCTCCCCTCCCATCAGTGTTCTCTTCTTTGCCCTCCCATCAGTGTTCTCTCCTCTCCCCCCAGTGGTGTATCTTGGTTTTGCGCTTCCCTAGACAGACAAAATTTGGGTACCCCCCCCCCCTACCCATGATGCACACCCACGACATGACCCATAACCCATGTTGCACATCAAGGACATGCCCCATCACCCCATTTACATGACTCGATCACCCCATTACATACACATTGCCAATGTCATTTGCCATTAATATTCCCCAGCCAATTTGCCCAATAATATGCCAGTGTTAGTTGCCATTTAATACGTCCCAGCCAATTTGCCATTTAATACGTCCCAGACAATTTGCCCAATAATATGCCAGTGTTAGTTGCCATTTAATATGCCCCAGCCAATTTGCCCAATAATATTCCAGTGTTATTTGCCATTTAATACGCCCCAGCTAATTTTCCCAGTAATATGCTAGTGTTATTTGCCATTTAATATGCCCCTGCCAATTTGCCCAATAATATTCCAGTGTTAGTTGCCATTTAATATGCCCCAGCCAATTTGCCCAATAATATTCCAGTGTTATTTGCCATTTAATTTGTCCCTGCTAATTTGTCCAGTAATATGCCAGTGTTATTTGCCATTTAATAAGCCCCAGTAAATGTGCCCAATAATATGCCAGTGCTATTTGCCATTTACTATGCCCCTGCTAATTTGCACAGTAATATGCCAGTGTTATTTGCCATTTAATATGCCCCAGTAAATTTGCCCAGTATGCTAGTGTTATTTGCCATTTACTAAGCCCCAGCCAATGTGCCCCCATCTCCACAGCACTTACCTTTCCCTGGTGGCTAATGGAAGGCAGCATGGTCTTCCCCATGCTGCCTGTTTGGCTTCCCGGCGGTTGTGCTGACAGGCCACGTGACCCGGCGCGCCTATGATGTCATCGCGCCAGTCACGTGACCTGTCGGCACTTCTGTGTCAGACTGCACGGGGAGCTGAACAGGCAGCACGGAGGTTTCTCTGTGCTGCCTGTTCGGCTCCCCGTGCAGCCTGGCAGGCAGGCAGAGAAGGTGAGGCGGATCTTCCGATCCCTTCTCACCTCCGTCTCTGCCTGCAAGTGTGTTTTCCAAGATACACCACTGCTGGGAGGTCACATGGCCCCTATGTTCTGACTTTCAGTGATGCACAGGGGGCCAACAATGCAGCCGGAGGGCATGTCTGTGTGTCTGGACAGAGATATTAAAAAGTAAAATAAATGTAAAAAATTAAATAAATAGGAATTAAGTAAATTTAAAAGAAAAAGAATATTTGAAAAATGTACAAATCATTATATTGAATTTATACATATTCTCATAATATATAACATTAGTAATAAATCATTTTTATTATTTTTCAACTACTTAGAATTGTTTTCTATTTTTTATTTACTACTGTTACATTCAGATTGTCAGTTTCTAACTAATGACTTGAAATGCCCCAATTCCCCCAATTTTGGGGACTTTCAGTCCATTTCCAGGGACTTTCAGCCCGTTTTGTCTGAACATTGCCAAAGATCTGCCCGAAATCAGTAGAAATTGACAATTTTGTGTCAAATCGGCCATGTTGAGTAGCCAAATTCCATGTGCAAGTGAATGTGCAGCACATTAAAGCTCCATAGTGACTGAAAAAATACAAATCTGGCAACAAGCAGGAATATGGCTTCTAACAGCGAAAAAGGAAAAATGAACATACAATCCTCAGAGTATCGCCAAATGTTGTGGGCTGATCTCAGGTCAGTAATTCTTTTTACCACTATGTTTTCTGCAGAAGAATTGTTTTATTGCTTAGCCTTTGTTGGATTAAATAGCACACGTCTGTATATTCAAATTATCTGTGGGCAGCTTCTCAATATACTTGTGTTATTTTTCTTTGGCTTGTATAGAGTTACGAGTGTGGTACTGATCTCTTTTTAATAATTATTTATGGTATACCTTTCCATACTTCTCAGTAGCAGTTTTGATAATGTTTTTCATGCACTGTTTGCAAGTTCTGTCTTCCCCAACTTTCTAGTTGTGTCTGTTTCCAGCCCATGGATATTTCCCCTATTTTTAGTCATTATTTATGCGCTAGGCCACATTTCCTGTTTAGTGACCTGCAGCACTTATGCCTATAAGTATGGATATACTGCCTATATCCATATTTCCCAGTGTAGATGATTACCGAGTTTCATTAGGATGGAAATATAGAGAATCCTGTTCTGTGATTACTATGTTTTTTGGATTCATTGGTTCTTTATGTTGTAAGTTTTGTCCTTTTCGTGCAGCTGATCTCCTTTTTAAAGTGACAGCCCTTAAGTAGGGAAACCCATATTTTTTGCTCTGTTGTTCATCTCTACCAGGAACCAGTGTCTCTGTAATTCTGCTCTTCTTGCATTATTGGATGCGTTCCTGTTTGCAGAAGAGTAAATACATGTGATCAGCTGGGATAATGCTCACACTTAGAGAGATCTGAGCTGGTCCTGAGACCTTACAGTCATGCAGCAGAAATGGCTTCATTACAGAGTCTAATAAGTTTATATATGGATGGAACCCCCAGTACCCTGACTAGGTACCTCTGTTGAAGGTTGTTTCATCTGGACAATCAGCTCTCACAAGAGCTCTATAGTATGATTTTAACAAGGGAATCTCCCGAAACCTCTAGCCATCCAAACCACTAGACGAGTCTTAGAGTAGGGTGAAGAACATTAACAAATTGAGTTGGAACTGCACAGACTTTTATACAACTGTAATTAAATTAAGTTTGGGACACGTCATACATAGACAGATGAGCTTTCAATGGGATGTCCCTACGGGTATCACCACCATGACCAAACTTGGTTCTGAGCACACAAACCGCCTGACGCGTTTCGTACACCTACTTATTCTTGATGTGCGGAAAGACCAGTTGATTTACCTACCGGTCTCCACATGGTGAGCTCTCCTGGTCTGCAGTTTCAAACTTGGTTATGACCCCAGAGATGTTTCCTACCCACCTGTCTGAGGAGCGCCTGGGCACCTTGTGGTGATAGCCTGATACTAAACAAAAGTCCAGGGCTCCAATGGGACCAAAGTGGTAGCAGGGATGGTGCCGTCACAGGACTTAATAAGATTGGCCACAATGTACACAAGGTACCTTTCATATCAGAGCCTTGATACGAAAAAAGAAAGCTGCAAATAGAGGCATAACTAGAAACCACCGGGCCCCGGTGCAAAAATTGCCCCGGGGCCCCCCAACCCCACCATGCAACTCCACCCCAGAAATGCCACTTACATGCATCCCAACTATTCCGCTTTGTGTCTGGCCTTGTCTTATATCTACGATAGCCTTATACCTATCCCATGCATGCTTAAACTCCTTCACTGTATTAACCTCCACCACTTCTGCTGGCAAACTATTCCAGGTATCCACTACCCTCTCAGTAACGTAATACTTTTATTAGTCCCTGGCCTTGACGTATATCTAGAATAGCTTTATATCTATCCAATGCATGTTTAAACTCCTTCACTGTATTAACCTTTACCACTTCTACTGGAAGACTATTCCATGCATCCACTACCCTCTCTGTAAAGTAATACTTTCATTAGTCCCTGACCTTATCTTATATCTAGGATAGCTTTATGCATATCCCATGCATGCTTAAACTCCTTCACTATATTAAACTTTACCACTTCTGCTGGAAGACTATTCCATACATCCACTACCCTCTCAGTAACGTAATATGTTTGTTAGTCCCTGGTCTTGTCTTATATCTAGAATAGCCTTCTACCTATCCCATGCATGCTTAAATGCCTTCACTATATTAACCTCTACCACTTCTACTGGAAGACTATTCTATGCATCCACTACCCTCTCCGTAAAGTAATACTTTCATTAGTCCATGACCTTATCTTATATCTAGGATAGCTTTATGCATATCCCATGCATGCTTAAACTCCTTTACTATATTAAACTTTACCACTTCTGCTGGAAGACTATTCCATACATCCACTACCCTCTCAGTAATGTAATATGTTTGTTAGTCCCTGGTCTTGTCTTATATCTAGAATAGCCTTCTACCTATCCCATGCATGCTTAAATGCCTTCACTATATTAACCTCTACCACTTCTACTGGAAGACTATTCCATGCATCCACTACCCTCTCCGTAAAGTAATACTTTCATTAGTCCATGACCTTATCTTATATCTAGGATAGCTTTATGCATATCCCATGCATGCTTAAACTCCTTTACTATATTAAACTTTACCACTTCTGCTGGAAGACTATTCCATACATCCACTACCCTCTCAGTAATGTAATATGTTTGTTAGTCCCTGGTCTTGTCTTATATCTAGAATAGCCTTCTACCTATCCCATGCATGCTTAAACGCCTTCACTATATTAACCTCTACCATTTCTGCTGGAAGGCTATTCCATGCATCCACTACCCTCTCAGAAAGTAATGCTTTCATTAATCCCTGGCCTCATCTTATATCTAGAATAGCCTTATGCTTACACTCCTTCACTGTATTAACCTCTACCACTTCTGCTGAAAGGCTATCCCATGCATCCACTACCCTCTCAGTAAAGTAATATTTTCATTAGTCCCAGGCCTTATCTTATATCAAGGATAGCCTTATGCTTATCCCATGCATGCTTAAACTCCTTCATATATTAACCTCTCATCCACCACTCTCTCAGTAAAGTATTTCCAGCCTTTTCAAAAGCTTGAGGTGGACCCCAAATATATGTATATAACTAGCTGCATGTATACTTATATGAACTTTTTAATATTATATTCAACTATTTTCATTTGTAATAAAATTGTTATTGAAAAATTGTTAATTTCTTTTTTTTATTATGTTCTTCTGCACCCACATTGCACCTAAAGGTCTTAACAGAGCACTATACAGTACAGTGAATGGGCCCTGGGCAGCTGCCCCATTTGCCCGCACATTTTTAATTTTTTTTGTGCAGGAGTCGCAGGGCGGCCGGGCCCCTGGAGTGACGGCCCGGTTGCAGCTGTGACTCCTGCACCAGTGGTAGGGGTGGAAGAGGAAGCCATTAGGATCGGAATGGTTTTGCCATATAAAGTATACAATTTCGGCTACACAATATGCGGTGCATACAGTTCGATTTTGGATAATAGCCGCATATTGGCCATTTCAATTTGCCTTTTTTAAGAAGGTAAATCTCATGATGCAGGCTACAGTTGTAAAGTGAGACTTGCTGGAAAATATTGGAGAATGTTGCATCATGTAAAAAAATCTCAAACTGGAAACAGTTTTACTTTTATGTGCAATTCATTCAAACATAGAGACAAAAAACAGTGACATCTTATGTAAGTGGTAGTGTCCCTTTAAACAACTTGTTTGCCAATTCAGTGCCTATTTGCCTACGGTCCAGGTGCTTTGCACAGGGCGCTTAGTTGGCAATACCATCTGTCTGCAGTGCACAGCATTTAATAATAAAGGGAAGTTATCGGGATTTATCATTTTTGCCGGAGTTTGTGTTCATATTTTCTCATGACACTGGGAATGTTGCCTTGCTCGGGACTACCGGGGTCCATGACATTGTTTGTGAAGGTCTATAGGACATCATTAAATGGTCCACCACAGACACCTGTGAATGTCGACATGGGCAAAGTTGTTATCTACCCCTAGTGGTGAGTGTGGTGAGGTGAACCTTTCCCACAGTGCTCTTTAAACAAGTTAAATAATTCTATATCAGTGACAATCGTGCCAATGCCAACTGATATCCTTGTTAATGTTCCAGAACCACAGGGATAGCAAGGAAACATAGAATGTGTCAGCAGATAAGAACCATTTGGCCCATCTAGTCTGCCTGATTTTCTAAATACTTTTATTAGACCTCATAGCCTTGTGTCTATCCCACGAATGGTTAAACTTGGTGCTAACCTCTACCAGTGCTAAACTCTAGCACTGGAAGGCTATTCCATACATCCACTACAATTTCAGTAAAGTAATCCTTCCTGATATTACTTTTAAGTCGTTGCCCCTCTAATTTAAGACTGCGTCCTCTAGTTGTGGTAGTTTTTCTTCTTTTAAATATTCTCTCCTCCTTTACTGTGTTGATTCACTTTGTGTATTTCAATGTTTCTATCATATTCCCCTGTTACGTCTTTCCTCCAAGCTACACATGTTACAATGCTTTAACCTTTCCTGGTAAGTTTTATCCTTCAACCCATGAACCAGTTAACCCCTTCCGGGTGCTAGGACGTTCTATGCCATCCTGATTTTCAGTGCCTAAAAGACGCTACAATGGCACAGAACATCCAGCCGACTTGCAGGGGCTTGCAGCGGGATCCCATCTGTCAGATGATGCCACTTTGAGTTGCCTCAGTCTGACAGGGTAAATGTAGCTGATGCTCAAAGCGAGCACCGGCTGCATTTCAGTAAATCACACTGTACTCGAACTTCCGGGTTCCAGCACGCCTCAATCATGTTACACCTGATGTCGCCCTGTGCGGGATTCCCCCGTGGCGCCCCCCCCCCCCCCCCATGTATGTATCTCTCTCCCTTCCCAAGTTTGTCCCTTTCCTCTTCATTGCCCTGTCTGTCTCTCTCTCTAACTCCCTCATACCTGTTCTCTCTCTCCCTCTGTTCTGTCTCTCTCCTCCCCTTCCTCTGTTCTCTCTCTCTCCCCCCCCCCCTGTTCTGTCTCTCCCCCCTGTTCTGTCTCTCTCTCTCCCCATTCCCCCTGTTCTGTCTTTCTCTCCCTCCCTCCCCCTGTCTGTCTCTCTCTCCCCCCCTGTTCTGTCTGTCTCTCTCTCTCCCCCCTGTTCTGTCTCTCTCTCTCTCCCTCCCTCTGTTCTTTCTCTCTACCCCCCTGTTCTGTCTCTCTCTCCCTCCCTCTGTTCTTTCTCTCTCCCCCCCTGTTCTGTATCTCTCTCTCCCCCTTCCAGCTGCTCTGTCTCTCCCCCCTCCTGCTGTTCTGTCTCTCTCTCTCTCCCCCCCCCTGTTCTGTCTCTCTCTCCCCCTCTGTTCTGTCTGTCTCTCTCCCCCTTCCAGCTGTTCTGTCTCTCCCCCCTCCCGCTGTTCTGTCTCTCCCCCCTCCCCCTGTTCTGTCTCTCCCCCCTGCCCCTGTCTCTCTCTCCCACCCCTCCCCTTCCTTTGCCTTCAAAGGTAGATACAGGGAGGGGGCGGAGCTAACCGACTGAGCAGTGTAGCTCCGCCCCCACCCTGTGAAGCAGAGCAGCGTCTGCTTCACTGGGAGCCCAGGTCAGCAAGAGAAGGTGCTGCTCGGCTCCCCGTGCTTAATGCAGGCTCCATGCTTAATGCAGGCATGGGGAGCCTAGCAGCACTTTCTCATGCTGCCAGTGGCTCCTTGTGAAGCAGACGCTGCTCTGCTTCACAGGGTGGGGGCGGAGCTAAACCGCTCAGCCGGTTAGCTCCGCCCCCTCCCCGGATCTAGAAGAGCATGCCGAGCAGAGGGCTGGTGAGGGGGGATCTTTTGATCTCCCCCAGCCAGTGCCTCTACCGGCTTTTTTTTTTTTTGTTACTTTTTTTTTCTTTGGGCGGGAGGTCGCCCCCTGGGGTGTTGCGCCCTGTACGCTCGCACAGGTCGCACACCCCTAAGGCCGGCCCTGCGTCCGGAGGTCTTGCGATCTTTTGGCAGGGACCCACAGGGTCTATTAAGACTCTGATCGGGTCTCTGCCATAGAGTTCCTGGCTACCAATCACCTTATTATCGGTGGCCAGGAACAAATCGTGACGTTTTGGTGCTTGCGTTGTCTGGGACGCAAGCACCGGGCGTCATGAAGGGGTTAAGTAGCCCTTTTCTGAACTTTCTCCAAAGTATCAATTTTCTTTGCCAGTTGAGGTCTCACCAGTGCTCTGTACAATGAGCACTTCCCTCTTCCTACTGCTAATACCTCTCCCTATGCAGCCAAGCATTCTGCTAGCATTTCCTGCTGCTCTATTACATTGCCTACCTACCTTCAAATCCTCTGAAATTATTACTCCTAAATCCCTCTCCTCAGATATGGAGTTTAGGACTCCATCAAATAATAGCAGTCCTTTAATTGCTCAACTGGAAATGTCTTTACATGAATCATTTAAAAACAACATATCAAGCAAATTTATATTGTTTTCATGTAAAAAAAAAAATAAAAAGCTTATGCAATTTTGCACTTTAGTAATCAACAAGTGATGGTATAATGGTTATGACGTTGTATGGGTGGGAACTGCATCGCTGCCCTCCTCAGACACAACCAGGATTCCTTGAGCAAAGCTTAATGCTCCTAGTGAGTGCAAAGGGGTGAAATGATGCTAGAAATATGTGGAGAATTTTTAATATCAGATCATACAACCTCTATGGCAAAGGCAAGACGTATCAGTGACAATCTGCAAACACGGCAGTGGTAGCATTCTCTCGCCGGTGACATCTTAGCACACGTCACATGCTCGATGTAGCAGGATGCTGACATCATCCTTGATAACCGGACAGATGAGTGCGCATTCGTTTCAAGCACTCTACTGGTGGCCAGGCTGCATGGTGTGGAATAACACTGCAGACTTTCTCCTTATTTCCCTACATCACGTATAGATGACTATGAACGTGTTATGAAGCAGCCAAAGCAGTTTTGAAAGTGCTGTATTATGACACAAAAAAGGTGTACATGACATGTGCACCCAGCAGCCCAGCTTCCAAACTGTCAGGATGCTGCGCTCTCCATAAGCCACGCTCAGAATCTCCATGATCTCTTTTACTCTTTCTCTTTCTAAAGGACCCAAGTCACACAGTCCAGTATCAGAGAACCACCTGTTATAACACTTTAATCAAAGCACTTTCTAATCAATTCATACAATATTGACAAATGAATCAAAGACATCACTCTATGTGATGATACCATTTTCTTATATTTATCACGATCTGAACTTCCCTGATTTTCTCTCTGGCTAGTTATTACTGGAATTTTATGCTGATCAATGCTGCTCCTATGTATGAACTTGCATTATGCAGGTCATCAGCGCCTGTAATTGGTTAATGACTGTGATGCTGGGTGTATCTGATTACAATTGAGAGGCGTATTCGCTGGTATTATTATAATTACAAATAGTGCAATGTTGACTGATGCGCAAATGGAAGAAGTAACTGTCCTGATGTACTAACATTAGCGATCTCATCCACCTGCGAGAGGGTATCATAAATACTGTCAATGGATAAGTGAACTAATAAAAAGAGACAGAGAACAAATGACTTAGAACAATACTGATGACTATTAATGTATGTTATATATTTTATTATGCAAAACTATAGTGGATTCCGAGTGGACACCTGCTAATTCAAACCTTGCTAATCTGTAAACTGGGTGTTTCAATCGTTACTGTCTTGTCTGACCAATTTTCAGAAATTATATTTACTTGAAATGCGCATAAACAGCCGAATAAACATAATCCAACTTAATTACAATTATCTGAACAAAGAGATTTGTAAATTTCAAACCGTTTAATCTGATTTCACTCATTTATTTTCATAAATGTGTAATGTGATTCACTATTTCATGACTAAATGATTTTTAATTTAAATTGATTTTTCTCCCCCCAAAATGATATCTGTTACTAGGTGCTGTGACTGTATTCAATTGGAAATGGTAGTGTTTATAAATACAGATTAAGGAATCAGATGTATTATTGCTAAATAGTTTAATTAGCAATATATAAATCAAACATTACTGAAGCTTTAGTGTAATGCGTAATTTAGCCAAGCCAACGTTTCTTAAATCTGACCATTCTCGTTAAATTAAAATAATTCATGTAATGTGTAAGACAAATACCTCATACATTTTGTTTTATTTGCT
The DNA here is from genome assembly GCA_036172795.1 of Pelodytes ibericus. NCBI lineage: Eukaryota > Metazoa > Chordata > Amphibia > Anura > Pelodytidae > Pelodytes > Pelodytes ibericus. Next base: position 264,107,936 of record CM069857.1, read on the forward strand.
ATTAATAAAATCTTTGGCCCTCGGATTCCTTTAATTCTTACGAAATTGCCCATGATGTTTAATATTTTCTTTTTGAATAAAGTTTTTAATGTATATATTTTTATTTCAATCTGTATTGATCCAGTTTTAAAAACAAACACTGAAACTGAAAAAAGTGCTTTTTTTTAACAAAATGTTTATTTTTTTTATACATAAATAAATAAATATTTTCTGATATACAGAAACAATACAATAAAACATACAACATACAGAAAATGTATTTTTAAAACCATTTTTTTTCCAACAAGAGATTGGAAATGGTATTGCAATCTTGGATGTTTATAATAATGCAAAATTAACAGTATTTTCCTTTGGAAATCATTTCAAATACAGGGCAGGGATTGCGGATTATACATGTATTTTGCAGATATAATTTATCAGTATTTTAATATTCTTATTTAACAACGTAGCTTGCCATTTGGGTGGCTAAGCATAATGAGAAATGTAGTCCACACAAATGGAGTGCCAACGTTTAGCATCAGTGATTCACAGTATTCAGTAGAGATTTGTTTGGATAAATTAAGTTACCAGTCAATGTTAAAAGAACTCTTAGAAAGTTCCATCCTATGTACAATGTTAATGTCTTTTGTTTGTTTGTTTTATGTGTTGGGTTTAGGGACTTGGAGAAAGGTCTTCCTTTCCTGAGGAGGATGGTGACATTGGGAGATCATCGTCATCTTCAAGACATTTGCTGGATAAAGATGCACATTTGCAGTTGTGGGGACTTCCTCTGTGAGAACCGCTTTTTCCTTCTTTCTTGTGTTTAACTCTCCTGTTCTGGAACCAGATCTTGACCTGTTTCTCTGAAAGGTTGAGATAAGTCGCTATCTCTATGCGTCGGAGTCTCGACAGGTACATGTTAGAGGCAAACTCTCTCTCCAGTTCCAAGAGCTGGGTGCTAGTGAAAGCTGTGCGCATCCGTTTACTGCTGGGGAGATGGGTGCTGGAGGTGTCTAGAGGAAGGAAAACAGAGTGTTAGCTTAATGGAATAATATCCAAGGTCCGCGCGCACAGAGCGAATCTAAGGTAACTTTTTAAAAGTGGAATAATCTGAAAGGTTCTAACAGTTGCGCAATCTGGAACGTTCTAACAGTGGCGCAATCTGGAACGTTCTAACAGTGGCGCAATCTGGAACGTTCTAAATGTGGCGCAATCTGGAGGAACATTCTATTAGTGTCAGAACTTATTAGTCCACTTTTCGAACTTTTGACACAGTTTTGCTCTATATACTCAACGCCAATAGTAGTGACAAATATTTATATATTGATAAATAATCGGGGTTCTGTATAAGAGGCAGTTCTGGAACAAACTGCTAAACCACAGTGCTGCTTGACAATGATCTAGCCTAGCCTAACAGTTTAATCAATGCAGTAAAACTGGTCTGGAGACCGTAACTAACATGTTATAGGGGCGACTGAGGACTCATTTGTTACTCAAACTGTGTTTTTTAAAAGTTGTCAAAATGAACAAAACATATTCAGTATTTTATAAGTATCCTAAATAACAGTATCAGTGATATTGACATTTACCTGAAATGGGATAATTCTGCATTTACAAATGTTCTTACTTTTAAATAGTAACAAATGATCAGCTTTCACGTTAGCACAGATATGTCTAAGTTAATATCTATAGGAACGTGGAGTTTACTTCGGATGGGAAGTATATAGATTCGGAACAGTAGCAGGCTGGTACTCACCAACAGAGATGCAGTGGAACTGCCTAGGGTCTGGCAGAGGGTATGTGGCCTGGTAGATCGCTGGTCCATGGCTTAGGTTGATGCCAGAGGATGCCGAGTGCTGCCTGCCCAGTGCTGCGGGACAGTACTGGGAGCTGAATGAGGAGAAGGATGCTTTGAGAAGAGGAATGCCAGGGGGAGGTTGATGAAGCTGGGATGCTGTGACACACATTGGGCACACACACAGCAGTCCTCCTTTCCGAGAGTGGCAAGACCCAGCTTGCAGCCCGTGCAGAGGGTGAGAGGGGTGGACTGCATAGGGGAAGAGCGGGGGGCTATTCTCATCCTTCTTTTCGTTGGTTTCCCTCAGGATGAGGGAATCCACTAGGAATGAGCGAGGCATTTAAGCTGGGAGCGTCTTATCCTCCGTCTGGGAATGTGACTGGGGGTGAGGAGTCCTGAACGAACAAGAAGCACTGTGTTCAGATTTGCAGCGTGAACACTGGGGGTCCTGTGGCTGGGGATTCTGTGGCTGTGACTCCCGTGGCTGGAAGTTCTATCTTTGGGTCCTGAGTGATCAGCGCGCAGGGTGCTGGCCAGCAGTGTGGTGCTGAAACCAGTCTGCCTCGGTTTAAATAGTGGCTCTCACATGTGATGGCTGTGACAAGGGCGGTGAGTGCACTCAATGGGCTTTTTGTGCCTTTTCTCTTGGCATTCACTGTGCACGCTCCCTCATTATTTCACTTGTTAACTAAATGAACTGCATAATGTACTCTATTATTAGCAGCCCCACCCAGCCCTAACAGGCGCCCCCTCCCCTTTTTTTTGGATTTAGTTTCTCATTCCCTGTCTATTACCGATTCTTTTCTCTAGGTACATTTTGGTCTTTTGAGTTCGAGCAGGTCCACCACATCCCTGTTATTCTCTATTATCTGAGCCGAGCTTTCTCCTTTATTAAGACACCTGTATACCGAGTCTGCTTTCCTCATAGTACCTCAAGGCTCGTAGAGTGCTAGCTCTGTGTGCTCTAAAGATACGAGGACCAGCTGTGCTGTTTGGACATACAATGTATGACATTGGATTCTTGATGTGTGTGTAGTATGTATGTATGTATGTATGTATGTATATAAATATTACTTATATTTGGCTTTTTTCTGTATGTATTTGTATAGATGAAATCGACGAACACGCATGCATATAGCTATGTACGTTTATTTATACTATATGTATGCATTTGTATTAAGTTAATAAATACAATGTATGCTATTTTATCCCTGATGTGTGTAGATACCTATGTGAACATATATGTATATAAATATTATATATGTCTTTCTCCTTCTCACTCTCGCTCGTTCTCTATACATATATATACAAATATATACATACATATATATAACTATATATCTACAAATATATAACTATAGATATACATATGTATATATTTGTATATATATATATATGACATATGATGTGATGACACATTCTAAATACAACACATTTTCTAAATAATACACACACATAAAAATAAATAAATATATATATGTGTGTGTGTGTGTGTGTAGTTTTTTCCCCAATTATTTTATACACAGAATATTGTATGGTAACTACATACTCGTCCGTCTAAACAAAAACAGCAGCTACATCTCTTAGCAAGGTAATATAGTTATAGAAGCATTAATGACTACATAGATTACAGTTTATCCATATATATGATGGAGTGTCAGGATGCCGAGATAATATAATAATAATAATAATAATAATACAATACTATGCGTTTCTGCCATAGCAGCTAAAGTGCAAAACATGTTGTAATTAACTTTTTATTATTATAATTATTATTATTATTATTATTATTGTTAGGTTTTTTTCTTTTTATTTAGTAAAGCTGATATAGTAAACTATTTGCAGATCGCTATTATTATCTACTAAAGCAAACATATATCCCACACAAATACTTTATAATGCGGGCACAGAATAATATATAGATAGTATATATATATTATATATATTATAAATAATATATACATTTATATATATGTGTGTGTGTGTGCCTGTGTTCATGTGAGTGTGTGTCTGCAAGTCCATTTAATTTAATCACTTTAACAGTTGATGAATATTAACATTGATATGGGATATTAAAGCCACATAAAGCCCATTGCTTTGCATAATTGATGATTTGATGCTGGGAGGATAGATGTCCAGGCAAACACAGACTAAAATCAGGATATTATCTGGATCACAAGCCTGGACCAGCTCTGCACCTGCAGCCCCCAGGCCAGCTAACAGCAGAGTAGCCTGGGGGTGAAAGAGTTAAGCCGCCCCCTCAATGGACACCCAGGCAAAGCTAGTGGGAAGAATATCTCAAAAATAACCAGTTTTTTTTTTTTCTCCCTCCAGCCTGGACCTTATTGAATGTGATTGAAGAAAGTTTTGAATGCAGGCTAAAGAGAAGCGAATTAAACTGTGTGACAGCACAGAAGATGGCAGTACAAAGGGATCTCTGTCACACTTTGGGCACAATCCCTGGGCTTTTTTACCAAGCCTCTTCTCTATGATTGAATTAAGTAATAGGAAAACATTTTCTTTCACTTTACCACCATTAGAGAGAGAGAAAAACTTCAAAGCCTATAGCACTTTCTAATGTGCTGGCTGACAATAGACTTGGTTTTGTGCAAAAGTAATTCAGGAGAATTGTTTTGCAATTATGAAGTGAAACAATTTTAAGTCCCGAAAAAAAGAAAAAGAAAATACAGAAGAAAAAGAAATAGAAAAGTAGTTACAGGGGGGCATTGATAGTCACTGCTTCCTTGGTGGGTTTTAAACACTTTGTAATCTAAACGGGATGGTATTCTGCAGTCTTGCTCTTTAACCCTCTCAGTGCCAGGGATTCTTTTTTTTTTTTTGCTTTTGTCACAGGGGCACTTTAAAGGGTTAATTTGCAGCCATACTCCTGGTTTGAAATTATTAATTTATTTTATTCAGTTATGTTGAAATGACTTGTGAAATGCATCCTTTTTTCTTACTTGGTGCATTATACAAAAATACAGGAACATAGAATATGTCTGCAGATAAGAACCATTCGGTCCATCTAGTCTGCACAATTTTCTAAATACTTTTATTAGTCCCCAGTTCCCTCTTGTATTTAGGATAGCCTTGTGCCTATCCCACGCATGCTTAGTCCAAACATTGGAAAAACAAAGCAGGACTAGACCAAAAGTTATACAACTAGTGGAATAAAACATAAAATATAGTATATTATAGGATATAAATACATTGAATTATATGTATATTTTTCTACTTTATTTGCCAGTTAATCTGGGATCCATCATAATAAGACAATGGTTTGGTTGCAGTTTTTCAATCATTTTCTCTGTCTTTATCTCCGTATTTCTCCCATTTCCTCGCTTTTGTTAACCATTTCAGTGCTGTTCAGAGAGAGATTTATGTCAACCTGAAAATAAGATTCAGTTCACTGGAACATTCTGGTCAAAAAATACATGTTTACATTTGTGTCTACAAATGTTCTGATTTTTAAAAAAATAGATTTTTTATAGATTTTTTTAAGGTATACAGAATATACGAATACAGGATAAAAATAAGAGATAATGATCCAATAATGTAAAAGTAAACTAATAATTTGCCTTACTAAGATATATATATAAAGAGGTAGCCCTGTCCCTTTGTCACTTTTATAATGTTCAGATTTATGTATTTAGATTCATACACAGAGCTTTTTGAATAGATGAGATTAATGGGAGTTGTATGACCCCTGCGTTATGGTTAGATTGTAACATGGATGTGTAGGTTGGATAGTTTAGTGGACTATGCTGTGTAATATTTGTATAATACTCAAAGTTACAGGTTCTGTACTTGGTGGGGTGAGCTCTGCCCTTCATCTTGTCAAGGTGAGCAGAGTTAGTTTTAAACATTAAATAGGGATATAGCAACATCCACAGGAAAGGAGTTACTGTATCACAGTATAGACCTCCCATTTCATTGACTGTGTCACAGTATAGATCTCCCATTTCATTGACTGTCACAGTATAGATCTCCCATTTCATTGACTGTGTCACAGTATAGATCTCCCATTTCATTGACTGTGTCACAGTATAGATCTCCCATTTCACTGACTGTGTCACAGTATAGATCTCCCATTTCATTGACTGTGTCACAGTATAGACCTCCCATTTCACTGACTGTGTCACAGTATAGATCTCCCATTTCATTGACTGTGTCACAGTATAGACCTCCCATTTCATTGACTGTGTCACAGTACAGATCTCCAATTTCATTGACTGTGTCACAGTATAGACCTCCCATTTCATTGACTGTGTCACAGTATAGAACTCCCATTTCATTGACGGTGTCACAGTATAGACCTCCCATTTCATTGACCGTGTCACAGTATAGATCCCCCATTTCTCTGACTGTGTCACAGTATAGATCTCCCATTTCATTGACTGTGTCACAGTATAAACCTCCCCTTTCATTGACTGTGTCACAGTATAGATCTCCCATTTCATTGACTGTGTCACAGTATAGATCTCCCATTTCATTGACTGTGTCACAGTATAGACCTCCCATTTCATTGACCGTGTCACAGTATAGATCCCCCATTTCTCTGACTGTGTCACAGTATAGACCTTCCATTTCTCTGACCGTGTCACAGTATAGACCTTCCATTTCACTGACTGTGTCACAGTATAGCTCTCCCATTTCATTGACTGTGTCACAGTATAGATCCTGCTGGAACACTTTGTTAATATTATAAATATACTTTGAGTGTTTGATAGCTTATTGCAGACACAAAACATGCACGTCAAAGACAATAATAATTTAAACAAATACGTAGCAACATATAAACATAGAATGTGATACCAGAACATAAAATTATACCAGATTAAAATGGCATTCTATTCAATAACTTGTTGTGTTCTGTAACAAGATGAGAACAGTAATGTAACTTTTCAAAGAACATTACCTAAAATACACAATGAATAAGGCTGTGTTAGAGCATCCAGACAGTACATGAAAACAGCGGCTGGGGAAGGTGAGACTAAGCTCTTCATTCATGAAAGAGGGAATTGCAAACTGAAGGCCATTAAACTGAATGGCAGAATGTTCCAACTCGACCACTTTGGCTTTAAGTTTGAAGTTTCCTTCTCAATTCCTTGCAATTCTCTCTTTCATGAATAAAACCCCAAAGATGGAAGTGCAGGGAATTGACATTCAAACTTAAGGCCATTGTAGCCGAGTTAGCAGGGGTGTATTTGGCACCCAAGGCAGATCCTTTGGCACCCGCACCTCCATTTTTAAAAGTAAAATCCGTGCCATCTCTGTCCCCAAACATCTCGTCACAGTCATCTCTGCTCCCAAACAGCTTACCAATGCCATCTATGTCCCCATACAGCTTTCCAAGGCTGTTTCTGTTTCCCAACAGCTTGCCATTGCCATCTCTGCACCCAAACAGCTTGTTGGTGCCATCTCTGTCCCCAAACAGCTTGCCAGTGCTATGTTCACTTATAGCGTGCCAGTTTCATCTCTGTCTCCACCTATTATAATTCACCATATCAAATAACCAGTATCTCCAATCTCTCTGTAGTCTAGTGGAGGCAGCCGGAAGATGTCTGTGACTACTTGAGTCGAAACCCTGTGTGGTCACATGACACTAGGCAACATTATAGGAAGTTTGCGCACAGTGAGTAGCACTTATGGTTGTCTCCACTGTCTCCACTAGACATCTGGGAGGAATCCTGGTTAATTGTTGGCTGGTTCTGGGCTTGCACCATCCTATAATGTGGCACCCAAGGTTGCCCCCCCCCCCCTTCCCCTCCTCCCCTAAACTACGTCCCTGCTGTGAAATCTGTGACTCACTCATACAGAGCACATTACAGTGAGTTTTATTGCTGTAGATCTCTGTGATACCGTCATGCACACTGCATGCAACAGAGTGTCACGGCAATAAAACTTACAGTAGTGTGATCTGTGTGAGTACACAAGGATTGGTACACCATAGATCTTGTCAGTAAATATATACTGTATTGCTCTCATCTGGGCTTTGGAGCCGCTGTTCTCTACCTCTACCTAGCAGAGTCCTGCTGCCTCCATGCGGGTGCAAGGCTGGTGATATCCCTGCCCCTGATAGTCTCTGCTAGTGGGGGCTACTCAGGGGGTCTGCAAAAAAATAAAGGGGGGGAGTATCTGCCCTCACGCAAATAGAACTAGTGCCAGTCAGCTGATTGACACCAATAATATAAATAATATTTTTGAAAAAAATGTCCCCCCCTGCTATTAACACCCCATTTCCTTCTGTCACTCAGGGCGGACGGCTTCCTTTCCTCCCCCATACACGCCCCCAAGTTCGCCACTATGAGTTGGAAAAATTCTCCAGCTACAATGGAGAATTTTACGAACTCGGCTACTTTGGCCTCAACTTTGAAACTCCTTTGTCATTTCCCTCTTTATGAATAAAGAGGTTTACACCAGCATGCTTGTGCTTAGCAGCCTCTCTTGTGCCTTTTTTGCAAAGATACTAATAGGACTTTAAAGTAACATTTTAATTTCTGGACTGTGGGTTTAAAACAAGGAATTAAATCACCCATTACTGTGATGAAGAATATAAGGAATGACTGGTGATAAATAAAACAGGGAGATGAGGATTAAGTGGCAGGGAGGAGGGGGGGCGGGGGAGTTCTCCAGAAAGGGGTCTCTCTTCTATAGGATACACTTCATATATTGCTGTACCACCACTGTAAACGGTGCCCAGGTCTGCTTTAAGACAATGGCAGGCCCTGAGTAGAGCTCTTAAAAGTGGGCCCCACTCCTCTCTATGTCACTGGACTAGCCATTGAAGAAACACAAACTATTAATCTTCCTTATATTTCCTCCCCACCCTCCCCCCATTTTCCCTGATCATTAGTGGCACAAGGGGTTTGCATTTAAGAAATACATGTGCCCCTTTCCTTCTCCTGGAGACTTGTTCCCACTCTCTTATCTGCCCACCGTTTTGACATTTAGTTCTCCAGTTCATAGTAAAACTGAACCTAGGAGTAAACCCATCATAGTCCTTGTATTGTTCAGACAGCAGTGCAATGGTAGTAGCCCCTGCAATGTGGGGTGCATTAGCCCAAGGGCAGGTGCAAATTTGGATTATGGATAAATAGTAATTAGCTGCTCCTTCCAGTTAATGTGGATTTTCCATGATGCTCAGCCACCGCACTCCTCGCTGAGAAAAATGGGAAATGCTATATTCGAAAGCTGTGGTGACTACATGTCACACATAGGCGTGCGCACGGGGTGTGCCGGGTGTGCCTGGGCACACCCTAATCCAGGGCCGGCGCCACCAGTAAGGCGACCTAGGCAGCTGCCTAGGGCGCATCTTGGCTGGGGGCGCCGGAACCCTGCTTCCAAAAAAAAAAAAAAAAATCCTCCTCCTTACTTACCTCGTCGGCGTCGCTGCGTCTCCGGTGCTGGGGCGCCTGTGGCTGAGAGGGAAGCGTTGTGCGCTCCCCTCCAGCCAATGCGCATTCAGTAAATTTTTTTTTTTTTAAACTTTATTGAAAGCGCATTGGCTGGAGGGGAGCGCACAACGCTTCCCTCTCAGTCACAGGCGGCCCAGCACCGGAGACAGAGCAGCAGCAGCAGCAGCGACGAGGTAAGTAAAGGAAAGAAGGCCTGGCTGGCATATTGGGTGGCTAAGTCCAGGCATATTTTGGGGGAAAGTCCTGGCATATTGCTGGGGAAAGTCCTGGCATATTGCTGGGGACAGTCCTGGCATATTGGGTGTTTAAGTCCTGGCATATTGGGTAGCTAAGTCCAGGCATATTTTGGGGGAAAGTCCTGGCATATTGCTGGGGAAAGTCCTGGCATATTGGGTGTTTAAGTCCTGGCATATTTTGGGGGAAAGTCCTGGCATATTGAGGGGCATAATCTTGTCATATTGGGTTGCATAATCCTGGGATATTGAGGGGCTTAATCCTGGCATATTGAGGGGCATAATCCTGGGATAAAGAGGGGCATAATAATGGGACATTGAGGGGCATAATCCTGGGATATTGAAGGGAATAATCCTGGCATATTGAGGGGCATAATCCTGGGGTATTGAGGGGCATAATCCTGGCATATTGAGCGGCATAATCCTGGGATATTGAGGGGAATAATCCTGGCATATTGTGGGGCATAATCCTGGGATATTGAGGGGAATAATCCTGGCATATTGTGGGCATAATCCTGGGATATTGAGGGGAATAATCCTGGTATATTGTGGGCATAATCCTGGGATATTGAGGGGAATAATCCTGGCATATTGGGTGGCTAAATCCTGGCATATTGCGGAGCATAATCCTGGGGTATTGAGGGGAATAATCCTGGCATATTGGGTGGCTAAATCCTGGCATATTGCGGAGCATAATCCTGGGGTATTGAGGGGAATAATCCTGGCATATTGGGTGGCTAAATCCTGGCATATTGCGGAGCATAATCCTGGGGTATTGAGGGGAATAATCCTGGCATATTGGGTGGCTAAATCCTGGCATATTGCGGAGCATAATCCTGGGGTATTGAGGGGAATAATCCTGGCATATTGAGACTTAAGTTATGTTACTTATTCTCCACCATTCTTAATAGGGGGCTTTATTGCAACATGTAACTCTGTTAACTCTCTTTTAATTTAAATGCTGAGAAAGGGGTGGAACATGTGATGTCATGATATGGGAAAATAATATGATAATGGGGGGGGGGGGGGACGACGCCGTGTGCGGCGTGTGTGTTTGTGCTTTAGGGTGCACACCCTAATGCAATAGGCTGCGCACGCCTATGATGTCACATGATGCTGGCACATCTTGATAGCGGTGGACTAATGAATGAATGGGAGACTGGTGAAGGTGTGAGTATTGAGTGGAAAGGGAAGCGATGATGAGTTTGCCATATTGACTCATTTTGTGTGTAACATGGTCTGTAGAAGGGACATGTTATAAATAATGATGCTCTTGTTTGTTTGCATAACTTTTTGTGTCCGTTCGTGGGATCTGCACTTAATACATCCAAGGGTCTACTCAATATACCCCAAACTGGGGCCAGATCAGGGTTTGTAGTCTAATTGCAGAGAAATACACAAATTCAACTACTCGATAAGGCTGATTTCAGCCCCAAATCGTCAACTTCTGCCAATTTTGCCACGAATTTCGGCCACGCTCAGTTCCAGGAACTTTGACCTTTATCAAAATCCCCCCAAAATGGCCCTGAATTTGGCTAAAACAGACAAATTTCAGGCATTTCAAATCCCCAGTTACAAACTGGTAGTTTGAATGTAAAAGTAGCAAAGAATAAAATATAAACTATTTAAAAATAAAAATGACTAATATATTAATGTTACATATTACAACATATATATACCATTGATATAATGATTAAATTGAGATAATTTTAGTTTTAAGTATTTTATTGATATATAACTTTTTTTAAACTTTTTACTTCATTTTTGTTCTTTTAAATCAGTCCATTTCTGGGGGGGGGGGGGGCTTTGGCTATTTCTGCAATAATCTGGCCAATAAGCCAAAACCCTCCCCATAGAATTCTGTTGGGAGAGCCGAGGCATCATGTTGGTCAGCCAAGTACTGTAGGTTTTGAGCTGCCAAAACTCCATTACGAAAATCGGCCACATTGGTCAATTTTTGAGTAGCACAAATTGAATCCCTTGGGGCCCAAAACTCAGTGATCCGATGTTTTATAGTGGGATATAGGCTTTTGAATTTTCTGAATGTTGTTTTTTTAGGTCTGAGAAAACAAGCATTTTTGTGGCCAAAATATTACTGCCCACTATTCCCTGAGGTCACTGATTTATTTACTGAGTCTAATCACAAAAAAGTGAATTGTGGTGAACTGACAAGTGAACTGCAAAATTCAGGGATTAATAGCGGAGTTGGAAAAACAGACAGCACATGCAAGATCTGTTTAGCTATCATGCATTCCTGTAAAATTAAGATCAATACATAACTAGGCAAGGACAGTATGCTTTCAGAGCGTTAAATCGAGCTCCATCCATTAAGAAAAGTAAAAAATAATCTATCTGTGTCCTTCCCTGACCTGCTCAGGATAAGAGAGTTAAATTGTATGCTTATTGACCTTAAAACTAATTTACAACATGTAAATATGTGTTTCAAATGTAAACTGGAGGATACAAAATACGATAATGTCCCTTTAAGATGTCTACGGGTTTCAGAGAATTGAGAAAACATAAGTTCTTAGTGTAGATAATTGCCAGCAGGGGGAGCCTGTGGTATCTCTCCAACACACCACCTGGTTAATAAAGACCAAATCAGACCACTAATAATATGCTACAGAGAAGGGAGTGAGGAGGTATAAAACAGATTGAATAAACATGCTCAATATTTAATAAAAATAGAATACCAGAACAAGGCTGCAAGATTTTAAGCTAGAGAGCAGAAGCCTGAAGTGTAATGTGAGAAAAGCATGCAAAGAGCAGCCCGGCAGTATGTAGGATGTATATACACACAGACGGAATCCAATTATTTAATCATGGTAGGTTCTATGAGATCTTCATGCTGATTAATTAATTGGATTGTGTCTGTGCGGATCTCCATCCCACATACTGCTGGGCTGCACTTTGCATGCTCTTTCTGCAGCATATGGAAAAAATATGTGTCCCTGGAAACATGGCAGATGTTGGATACCTGGAAAAACTTGATGTAGAGGTAGTAAAAATTGACACTGAAGGAATTGAGGAATGCTTAGGCTGTCCATAAGGGTGTGCTAGAGCATTAATACAACTGAAATTACATTATAGAATTACTCGATGGGCTGGTTCTGCTTATCTGCAACTATCTATGTTTCTACATCCACAATTCTCTTTTTTACTCCCATATTGGACTCCTTAATTATAAAAAAAATTACCATACCTAATTGGGAAAATATTTGTAAATGGAGATGCTTGATTAAATGCATGTTATTTAAAATGTTTTGCTAATCAGCCAAATCTAAATGCATCAACAAACAATAATGAAAGCAGGTTGAATTAGAAGTATAGTATACTACGTACTATATAAAACGTCATAATTACTCAGATTACTGATGCGGAAACAGAAGAAACCAAAATCACATTGAAACACTACCCAGTTTTGCCTCACATAGATGCCACATAGACACAATAATGGAAACACATCATGAAAAAGGACTGTTACCTAAAAGTAACTTAATCACAATTACAAATACAAGTGAAAAGGCGAGTCATAGTAGTTTAATTGCCAACTGGCATATATGTGAACTATAAGTGATCTGGAAATCAGCCAAGCAACATGAGGCAACTAACAGAGGTAAAACGGGTCATGTAGTCGATACCTTTAATGTGGTAAGGGGAGTCTTAAAAAGACGGTGTCACGTTTGGCATACTTGTCAGCAAAGAGAAACAGTGGTCAAAATCAAAGCTCCCTGATAGAAATTGAAGGTATCTATAGAACATAACCCTGTTAACCCATAACCTTTTTTTTTTTTGTCTCATGTCTTCCTGGCCAATTATCTGTTTTACCCCATTGCACAGAGCTGCATAATACAATGTAATAATAGTATTAAGGCACCTTCCACATCAGATAAAGTAACATACAGTAAGTTATAATGAATGTATTTGACTTGGCTTCCACAATCCATCCAACATCTGTTTTTTTTTTTTTTTTCTAAACCATCAGATTATTTTACCGTTTAGAAAGAAAAGTGGACTGTTCTGTTGCGGTAACGTCTCATCATTTGGTACATCATCCAAATATTTATTTTGTTAATTGGTTTAGTTTTGTTAAATTTTCACAAAACAAATTAAAGACAGACAGACAATATACCATACATACCTGCATTCATACAAGCAAAGCTCCCGAAAAGTTTCTATCCTCTATTATACTCTTTTGTCTCTTTTTTACCTCCCCTTGTTTGGTTGTATAATGAGGTTTACTATCTACCTATTCCATTCCCCTCTTTCCTCCTCATTTACTCTAATTTCGTTAAGATTTTCCTACTAAAAGAGTATCTTCAGTAATATAAGTTATGGACTTCTAGTACTGGAGCCTAGCAACACACTGATGGCGGGAGGGTGTGGGGGTGGGCGAGGGTGGGTAACTGTGGTTATATTCCTTTTATTAGGCATCTGTTTTATTCACTTAAAGATTAGCAAACGCCCACATGAGACCATCTAACTTGAAATGGTTCCTAAACTTTTTTATCACTGGTTACTTAGACAGACTTTATGGTATGTAATACTGTTTATTTCTCGCACTTTAATGTAATGTGTATTTTATGTCGGGATCCTGATGATCAGGATGCTGGATCCTGATGAAGCCTAGTTAACAGGCGAAACACGTTGATCAGATCAAGCACCACCTATTGGAGATTGAGACTCTCCTGAACGTTTTTGTCAGAACCAGATCCTGTTTTATCCTGTGTTCCAGACTTTTGCTTCCTTGTGGATGTTCCTGATTGCAAGTGTAAGGTACTATATATACTTTTTATTAAATCTAATTGCCATCAACTGAAATCCTTTTTTTTATTCTTGGAGGTTGAAAAATATCAACCCAGGAGAAAAAATCTTCAATTTTGTACACAGTTTTGTCCTAACAATATGGACTATATGTGAGTGTTATATGTTTAACATCTTGTATCTCTGCACAAGCTATAAGAGATTAATCTGCCATACTTGTCACTTAAAAGCACTTTAGCGCACTGTCACTTTGTGTGAACTGTTAAGGCATCATGCATGTTGTTAATAGACATGAACACCTGCGGATTGCTGTGTAAGTCCTATGTCACATTTATTAATTTTTGATCCTATTCCTCGCCGGTTATATTTTAGGTATTTGTAGCTTGGCTGATATTGTAGTTTTTTTGGTGTTCGTTAGATCAGAGCTTTTTACAGGGCTTCACAGTTTTTGTGTACTAGTTCAATTGTAGTTATTGTTTTTTTTTTTTTTTTACTATTTTATTAGTTTTTATTATGTTTGGTTTGCATATTGTATTGTATTAAATAGCCCATTTATTACATGTTACATATTACATTTACCTTGCGGTGTCACATTCTTATCAATATTATCCCCTTCTCTTCCTTCAAGCGCTTTCACCATTTCTACCTGATGGAAGTATGTGTGAAGATAGGAGCAGCCAGTCCCTCCCACAAATACAGGAAACGACATTTAAATGTATATTTTAAGAAAATCTTTTATTTTATATTTTGTTTGATACCAAATTAATTTTTTACAAACCCTGATTTAGTATTTAAGATGTGTTAAATGAATTAAACGTCGTGCCTTGCCAACCTTACCAGGATGGGCACTGGTTCGCAAGGGGTTAAGTTACTTTGTATTAGAGTTGCTCATCTTTTCTTTGCTTTCTTTTAATGCTGCTGATTGTCATGGCTGAGACCTGGCAGGATTCCTGCGATCCCATTGGCTCATGTAAACATGAGAATATTGGGAGTTAATAGCAGGTGCAGTGATGGGGACTTGTTATACTGCAGGACCCAGTAACACTACAAAGCAGCATCAACATTGTCTGATTCTGGCTTTCATTTCACAACATCACAATACAGAAACACAAACTTGTCATTTTTATTTGTCACCCACTTTTGTCTTTGTGCACTATACCTCACAGCGAATCCTCCTCTTCCCAACCCACTTGCATGGGCTGCTAGTTAGGGACAAAGCTTTGAAAGCTAATCAATACAAAATAACCACAAAAGAGGTAAGTTGCTTTATCAGCTGTATTCATTTAGACCGGGTAGGATAACCAGGTTCTCGCCGTAACCTCCCTCTACAAGTCTGGATCTGTATCTACAATATATTGCATGGTAGCAGCTCCCGTTCTTCTATCTCGCAGGACATAAGGTTTATGGTCAAATATCAGAAGAAATAAAAGGAAATGAAAAACATATACGAACAGCAATTGTCATTTTGAACCATGTTCTACTATCTGTGGCGCTCCGGCCTGGACATCTACATATTTTAGATGTTTGGCTACAACTACTATTAACCCCAGACAGCCAGGAGAGCTGGCTTTGATTTGTTTATTTTGTTTTTGTTATGTTGTTTTGCTTGTCATTTAACCCTTTTACTGCGCCCTATTTCATTCAAAGTGACAACGCCAAGCAATTTACTCAGTATTTGAATATGCGGGGAAAAAACAGATGATAAAAAAAACATAGTTAATAGTATTCTTAAACCTATGTTAGAGATATATACTGATCAGACATAATATTATCTCCATAATAAGCAATAGCACGGAAAAACACACACAGTAAATGAGCAGAAAAATATAACACTGTGACTGATAGTAGATGCAAGTGAAAAGAAATGTATTAGATAAATTACATTGTGTCTTTACATCCGGGGGCTACAATCTCCAGGGAAAGTGAAAAAGCAACAAACTGCCTCACGCGTTTCGCTCCTCAGCAAGGAGCTTAATCACAGGCTCATAATATTATCACTACCTGCCTAATAACCTGCAGCTCCCCCTTTGATGCCAAAACAGCCCTGACCTATCAAGGCTTGGACTCTGAAGGTGTGTTGTGGTATCTGGCTCAAGACATTAGCACAGATCCAGCACATCCTACAGATGCTCGATGGGATTCAGATCTGGGGAATTTGGAGGCCAAGTCAACACCTTGAACTAGTTGTTATCCTGCTGAAAGAGACCAATGCCAACAGGGTAGAGCATTCCCATGAAAGGGTGCACATGGTCTGGAACAATGCTTTGGTAGGTGGTACGTGTCAAAGTAACATCCACATGAATGGCAGGACCCAAGGTTACCCAGCAGAACATTTCCCAAAGCATCACACTGCCTCTGCTGATTTGCAACCTGTCAGTGGTCATAATGTTCTGGCTGATCGGTGTATATTATTTGTATATGAAATTTTATTAGAATAGGAGTGAGATACTGTTCTTGCTCGCATGCCTTCTATTCTCATTTACGTGACCATGTTGCAGTTTTTTTGTGTGAAGAACACTTATATGGAATGCGTAAAGAAGTCTACAATAACAATTGTACTCTCAGGGATCGCACACAAACAATGAAAGAGATAAATTGCAGGGAAATTCGAAGGGAATTTCAAACTTAGGGCTAAAGTAGCCAAGTTCAAAAATTCTCCCATTCACTTCAAACTCGGCTATTTTAGCATTCCGTTTTAAATTTATTTTCCATGAATAAAGCTCTAAAAGTATAGAAACAACACATATAGATAGATTTTTCTAGACATAAAAATTGACAACATAATATTGCAAGGGCTCGCAATAATGAACTGGAAGGCAGTGGCAGTCTGTAGTTAGCGTGAACTAAAAGAAAACGGACACACGATCCCCATAATCCATTATACAAAATTATATCCCAGTGCTGGAAGAGCAATGACTGTAATAAAGGGACCCAGTATGCATTTCTGCTAATGTCCAGCCCCAGGGGTATAAAAGGACAGAGAATCTTGAGTTGGATTTGTCACCTGAAGTTTATCTATTGGCGGGATGTTCAGGCCACTCGGCAAGGGTTGTGAAATCTTTTGGAACCTCAATGATTATCTGTTTTTTTTTCAACTCTTCTTGTCTTCAAAATGGCATATTAATTGCGCCAGTTAATGCTGTTCCTATGGCAACAGTCCTGCTTATCTCCCCAAGCCCTCCATTTTGTATGTCACCAAGCCCTCCATTTTGTATGTCACTAAATTTAAAGGTCCATGTGAAATAAAAAGGGTATAGAGCTCATTGCCTGAAGAGGTGGTGCTAGCAAATACATTAGATGCCTTTAAATGAGGCCTGGATACTTTGCTAATGAGCCAGACGGGCTATGTAAGTTAGTATAGAAATTAATATTTATTTAGTGCTTGTTGATGCAAGTAGAAATCTGATTGACATTTGGAGTCAGTGAAAGCAGATTTGAAATCTCTGAAACATGAATTTGCCTTCTTTTGGATCAACCGCTGTAAATAAGTAATAGGAAAAAGGTTGAACTAGATGGACGCAAGTCTTTTTTCAACCAAAACTGTTTGTATCTATGTAACCTATATAAAACACAATGTACAATGTACTGAAAATAAGCCAGGTGGAACTGCCCCTTTACAATCTGACCCATTGGAAGCAAGACCTCTTTGATGCTGTTGACACTATTGGAGTTAATCAGACTTTGCAGTGAGTTTCTATGGTGTAACTTGTGGTTCCACCTTTCCTTGTTTTGTGGAAAGTCTTTTATTTCTATGCAAAAGCAAATGGTAACTTCCCACCATATTCTTTCATAGCTTTGTTTGTACATTACGGTATATTTCTTTCTATAACAAAAACCTGTGTTTGATACTAGATGGAATTGTCACCTGATTTGGTGTTGTCCTTGTAAGCTTGTCTGAAGCAAATGCAGCACACAGTGGATTCTGTGTATATCTCATGTAGTGCATGTATTTGTGTATGGAGTACTGCATTAAAGGGACTCTGTCACCTAAACAGTGTTTATACTGTGAATGTAGAATTAATCTGAAAATCTGTACATTGTGTTTATAAATGAAGAGAAAATATGTTTTAAAAGAGTCTCAGCTGTTTTATGGTGTCTGCTCTTTATAACAACAGACACCACACCTTGGCTTGATATGCAAATTACACATTTGCCAATGAAAAGTAGTTCATTAGCATATTAAGAAACAGGGGATGTCATAAACCAAAAACACCAAAAAAACATAAACCTCCTTGGGTGCCCAGGTACTTTGGACGTCATGGGGCATTTAGTTGGTGCTTTTTCTCTGTTTAAAAAAAAGTCCTCCTCCATCTTAGTGGAGGAGAAATTGCCACGGTACAGGGAATGGGACCTTCCCTGTTCTTTTAACACAAGTGCATATAGATGAAGGAGGAGGTACCCAGCACCCTCCCCATCCTCCTGGGTTCATCCAGCATGGTTAGATCATCCTCCTGGAACCCAGACAGCATCAGGTAGCACTATCTTGCAGCCATGAATGTTACGGAGATGGGGAAGGTAGAGGAGACAAAGGTTCGGAGGCCAAACTGACTATGTGATGTTTTAATTAGCAAACTGACTAGCATATTTTTGCCCAATGTGGCTGTGGTATATTTTATTCGACACCCAAAAGGATATATTTTAATGGCAAACCTGGCTGTGGCATATCTTATTGGGCAGTCTGACTGTGGCATATTTGAAAGGGCAAACCATTTGGGGTATATTTTAATTGGTGCCTGGCTGTGGAATATTTTGTTGGTCAAACAGACTGTGGCATATTTTTATAGACCCAGCAACTGTGGTGCAAAGTGATATGTACTATTGGACAAAGTGATAATGTGGGGCAAAGTCACACTATGGCAAGTGCTGTGGGGAAAGTGAAAATTAATGTGGTTTAATCTGACACTGTGGCAAGCGCTGTGGGGCCAGTGTGATACTATGGCAATCTACACCTGTAAACACTTTATTGTAAACATAGTTTAAAAATTCCATATTTAAAATAAGTTATTAGAAAATCTTTCATATTTGCACATCTACAGACTGATACTTTTGTTGTTGATGGGTTTTTTAAATATATATTTTGAATGGTTTTCAAGTAAAAAGGGTCCAAGTCTCTCCTGTAACATTGTAACCTTTATGGGACCAATCTCTGAAGTGGGTGTGTTTCACTAGTGGCTGGACATCTATATTGTCTACTAATGGAGTCATCGTTGAAGCTATAGTAAGGAGCGGGTACTTGTATTTCAGTTTGTTTCACAATGGTCCAGAGTGGTTTATCCGGCTATTGTCTTTTATTGTCTTTAATCTTCATGACTCTTTTACCCAAAGAATATTCTCAGCTGTTTGAGGAGCCATTAGACCAGATTTAGTATCGACCACCACGTCTAAATAGCTTTTGGATTACCATTGTGCGACTTGAACTAATTGCACAGCATGATATTATTGAGGAAAGAAAGACAATGTAGGACCTCCTTTGGCTTTAGATATTGGGAGAAGTATTATAGTTGTGGTGGACCAAAGTGAATTTAGAAACGTCTCTCTGCACAATGATATTGTGTGTGTCTGTTAGGACTCCATTTATATAGAAGTGTAGATTTCTGTTAAAATCACATTGGTTAGGCCACTATTAATGTACAGTTGTATTGGCAAAATCTTATGGTACATACCATGACTTGCAAAGGTGAGTTAATTACAGCAGAATAATTAAGGACCTTTTTATACTTGCAAAAAAAATGGAAGTATGTTAACAGTGATGGCAAATCCATTAGAAACAAGAAATTCTGAGCTTGGATTACAGAAATCGTTGTTTTAAACAAATGGCCCAAAATTTACCACAATCTACTCTTTATGTCATCCAGCTTTCCTCACTCCCACCATATGGGGAACATTTAGAATGTATCAGCAGATAACCATTCGGCCCATCTAGTTGACCCAATTTTTCAGAATAAGTTCATTAGTCCTCATGATTATCTTATATCTAAGGTAAGCCTTCTGCTTATTCCATGCATGCTTAAACTCCTTCACTGTATTAACCTCTACAACTTCTACTGGAAGACTATTCCATGTATTTACTACCCTGTTAGTTAAGATATTACTGTTGAAACTTTGCCCCTCTAATTTAAGACTATGTCCTCTTGTTGTTTGATTTGATCTGATTTCCTTTATGAATTTAAATGTTTCTATCATATCCCCCCATTACATATTTTTTCTAAGCTTTACACGTTGAGATCCTTTAACTTTTCCTGGTAAGTTGTAGCCTATATTCTATGAATCAGAAATATATATATATATATATAATATATGAGGACCAGGGCTCGTTTTTGAGCCATTTCATATTAAATTCGGCTTATGAGGAAATAGCCCAATTTCGCCCGAAATGAAATAAAATGAAAATAAATAAATTAAATTGTACAAAAAAATAAAATGTATTAAAATAAAATAAATAAATGCAAAAACACTATAAAATAAATGAATATGAAAATGCTTATAACAATTTTACAAATTATAGTAATATCTATAAAATAAAAAAGCATTACAAATATTTTTTTCATTGGCATGCTAAACGTTTTACAGCATAAATGGTGCAATTATCATGTCAATGAGCAGATTATGTAATATAAAATACACACAAGCCACTTAGTAACTCCCAAAAAAATTAGGGATTGGCCACGTATACTTATATACATACATTATCATAAATCCTGTTATACAGGATTATTGTAGTATAAAATGCCATTGATGTCTTGCCAGCTATAGGTTGGCAGCACATCATTGGTTACTGTTCACCATCTAGACTACATGTACCCCCCTGCCATCATGCCACGTGTATCATGTTATATCTATGGTGGACAATGGTGCATTGCCAAGCAATGTGGCCATCCACACCACGGACATGAAATGGCACTGTGATACACATGGCATGATGGAGGGAGGATACATATAACCTAACAGTTATTGACGAGGAACTATAAACAGTGATATGATACCAACCCATAGCTGGCATGACATCACTGGTATTGTTATACCACAAGAGTTATTATGGCAGTGTATAAACTGAAATATGATAATCTTTGTATATATGACCATTGTTACCTGTAGCCTCGACTCCCTCCGCTCCACGAGGACGCCCGGGCTCTGCTGCTGATCCTCATGGTTCTAGTGTGGCATCCTCCCGTCTGAGAGTACATCTGAGCTGTTTCACCCACATCATCAGTCCTCCATTTGCTGCTCCTTCGGCCACGCCTAGAGAAGCACAGATCAGGCTCCAACATGGCCGCCAAAATTGCACGACCTTGTCTGATCCTACTTACCTGGGGGTGTGGCTTTTCTCCTTGCCTGCTATAGCAAGTTTATATCCTAGTTTGGGTTGTTTTGAGAGTTTCTCTATTTCTTATAGTTTGTTTCCAGTTACCGACCCGGCTTGTACTCTGACCTCGGGATACTCTGTTACCGAACCGGCTAGTCCGACTACTATTTCTTCTCTATTTGTCCACCCTTTACTGACTTGACTCGTCTCCTGACTCCACCGGTTTTCTGCCTGGCTAAACCTCAGCTTCGTTCTTCTACTACACCTTCACCTGTTCCTGTTCTATGTTGACCTTTCAGACGTTCTACTGGTTCCAGCCTTCCCTTCAAGCCAAAGAAACAAGTTCAATTTCCATCTGTTCCTGTCTTTGAAGTTTATTTCCCCCCGTTCCAGTTTTTTTTATGTTCTTCAGAAATCCATTACACATGTACATACACACACAAACACCCTTACACACAGATGTATTTTCTTTTTTTTACCTAAAACAAAAATGTTATGTTTGTCCCCCACCCTGCTCATTTACCTTTTTTCGTTGTGGAGTTGGGAGGGAGACTGTGTCATGCTGTCTGGTATTTATCTTCTTCTGCAGCTGTATTTCTCTTCTTCTGTGCACCAGGATGTCAGCTGACATCAGGACACTCTGACATATCTGAGTGTGAGGGGGCAGAGCATGTCCCTCGAGCTTAATACAGTCCACGGAGGTGCGGTTATCGCAGCCATTCACAAACGGGCCGCACCTCTGTGTTTGGCCTCCTGTTTTGCTCCCGTCGGAGGAAGGGCGCCTTCATCTTATGGAGCTTTACAGCGCCTGGGCACGGTGCACCCCGTGCACCCACCCAGGATCGGCCCTGGCTATGCATTTTAGTATAGGCATTCAAGGGACAGTCTTGTCCCCAAACTCACTTTGGTACAAGATGAAGATTACTGCTTGTATAGGTTTTTTTACAGTGTGATTTGATGCAGGCATTCTGCATAAATCAAATTTTTTATATTTGACTCAAGCCCTCCCCAGTGAGTACTCTGCACTTTCTCGTCTACACAATGGTTTTATTGAGAATGGTTGAACCACTTAATCTTTTTTAATATGTTTATTAAGATTTCTATATAATGTTTATTTTTTATAATGTTCTATTTGATCAACATATATTTTCTTGAGAAGTTTACATAGAGAGTTTGTGCCAATACATCCTTAAAGGATTCGGGGGTTATTCAGTAAAACTGAACTGACAAGTAAACTGTAAAAATCAGGAATGCACAATGGAGTTGGATAAATGCTGTGCAACTTGTCAGCTGACAAAACACAATTATATTTTGAGACATTCCAACACAAAAGTGTTTGACAACTATCCCTGTGAGCTTCTAATTAAACATTTCAATCACTTTAATGCACATTTCTTAGCAAAGGTTTCTGTGCGTTTACAATGGAATGGAGAGAATAGAGGATGAGACAAGAGGCAGAATGATATTTGGTGATTAAATTAAATGAACCCCTTAAGGACTGACTGACTGAGACATGGCTGTGTTAACAATTCTGCGGTGATTGTGTTTAGCTGGGGTTTTTCACATATATTTTTCACACATATTATATACTGTTTTTGTCACCATAAAACGGGCTTTATTGAGATTTAAGAAACCATTCTTTTGTACAAAAAAAATACCTCCTCTATATAGTTTCGAATATTTGTCCTGAGTTTAGAAATATCAATGATTACGTTTTCTGTTTTTTGGGGTTTTTTTTGCAAGTTATGGGGCAATAACTGATTGTAGTGTTTTTTTTTGTTTCGTACCATTTTCTCCTACACAGACATTTCCACACTACCCTAAATCTAACCCTAGTCATAAATCTAACCCTACCCCTAAATCTAAATCTAACTCTAGCTCTAACCACACTTATAACCCTAACCCATCAGCAACCCTAAGTGGAAATCTAACCCTAGATCTACGGTGAAAAGATCTTGGTTTGTTTTGTCCTTTTTGTTTTGCACCATTATATGTTGAAGGACACCAGTGTTTGTGTCAAGATCTGCAAAGGTCCATAGAACATCATTAAATTATCCATCACAAAGTCTAGTAAATATCCACGATGTTCTGAATAGCGAAGGAATTGATGAAATTATTAAATGATCATTAGGGTAGTAAATGCTCATTGGGAAACCTTCTCTGTAAAGCAAAATAAACATGGAACTGGGCTGCAGAATTAAATACAAACTTGAGGTAGGCATTGGGGGTTATGTATGAAACAGCCACATGTGGAGATAGTGCCAAAAGGTGGAGTTATTGCTGTATATGCCAATATATAATGCATAAGAAATAGCAATTGTGCCTTTTTGCTACCTTCCTGAATTTTTTGTGTTCAGGATGTTTTTATACATAAACCTCATATAGTTGACGCTTCCCAACTGTGCTGTTTAATCAATAAATCAATAAAGTTTGGCACAGATAATGTACATCTTGTTCTTTTTGTTTGTTTGGTTTGTTGGATTTTAGTGATAGGTCAAATGTTAATTTTTTTGAGGTTGCTATTTAAATGCATTGTACAAATATAAAGGATTTACTGCACACTATTGATACAGCAATCTATTGATCACATGATCATTGAGAGTCCCCACAGTATCTGCCAGTCAATCAGGTGGATGAATGTACAAGTTTCCCTCAATTGTTGATGATGAAGGCTGAGCCGATTAACCTCTGACGCTCTAAACATCACTCAGTGTTCAATAAACATTATAAATGGGCTTCTTGTCCAGGTTTATAATGGTACAATACTTCCTGTCAGGCTGTGGTAGGAAGATTGCCCACCCCTATCACCCTCCAAAAAATTGTAGAGGGCAAATACATGTGGATACTATTGTATACCCTTCAATAAGTGGTGTTAAGGTGCCTGAGTTTTAATGTTAAATTCATCATAATGTAATTGACAACAACTCTCACTTATATCTGTGTTCTTTAGTTTGTAGAGTTATATATTTTGTAGCTATGTTGCTTTATAATGCAATTGACTGGGTAAAAGCTGCAATGTGGTTTAATACCATGCTGTTGGGGGTTTATACACACAATTTCAAGTTGTGACGTTCCTGCAGGGCAGACTTTAACTTGGAGCAGCCATAAATTCATTTTGTATACATGTTAAGTCACAGTTAAGCTCCCTGATTGGGTGTAAGCTAATTTCACAGACTACCATCTCAGACCTAACGACATTAACTCTCATCATAGTAAATAACTTTGAATAGTTTGCCATTTACTACAAGGTTCTGTGGACATGCAGTGACGTTACCTAACCCAATGATGGCTAGCTTTGGCACTGCAGATGTTAGGGAACTACATATCTCATGATTCCCCCAGACTGACTGAGAATCATCAAGTATGTAATTCCCAAAATCCTGAGTCAAAAAAAACTTGTATTGCATGTAGAAGATCTGGCACTGGATGAATTGAGTTCTAGTCTGGCGTGAAACACATAAGGTGACTGTCTTACTCTTCATTGTAACCCCTGTACATGCCTATTTTAGGCAAATCAATAAACGTATGTTTTAATGCCATATGAAATGGGAGTCCTGTGTTCAGAACGCTTGCTTGGTATTTTCTGTATTTATGAAACAAAGGTATTCTGTCTGTCTCCTTTTATGCTGAGAAAGTATGATGGGAGGGAGGAAAGTATTTGCGAATGGTAAGGCAAATGAAAGCAGGAACATGTTTGCAAATGTATTATAGTGAAGTAGGAGAGAATGGGAATGCTATTGGTAACTGTTAGGAAAAAGACAGTGGTGCAAATACAAATACTATAATAAACAACTAGGAAGTATGACGCTGTAGTAGAAGAAAGACATCTTTTAGGGGGGTTAATTTATTAGGGGTGCTTTCTGTATTTGTAAGCGCTGAGCTGTCAGTGCTTACAAATACAGAAAGCACCCCTAATAAATGAACCCCCTAAAAGTTACCCCGATCCCTTATACTAGCCACCAAACCCCAATACTAACCCTTCTGAACCCTAATACTAACCACCCATACCCAAATACTAATACCCCTAATACTAACACTAACCCGCAATGAAACAGCTGCGTTGCCATTCGCCGCTGACAGTTCAGAGCTGAAACTGCCGCGCTGAACTGTCAGCGGTGAAACGGTCGCGATTAACTGTTCTAGAAGTGCTAAACACGGCATTCAATCTAGGTAATCAGTATTTTTTAATATAATTTGCATGTGTTATATACCTTCTTCACATACCTTTAGGATAAGAATTAAGAGAATTAAAGGAACTCAGTCACCTGAACATTAATGTCTACATTAGCAGAAAAAATGATTTTTTTAATGTGTCTGTGGTTCAAGATGAACTGTTACATTTAAATGGGTGTAATGTGAATGGAATCAAAAAGGTCGGAGAATTTTATTAAGTAATCCCAACAACTCCAAGTATAATGGGGCTTTATTATTAGAGAGATATTTAATTATTTAATAGCAAATGGGTTTGTTAACAAACGTCAAATTAAAAACTCGGTCAAGCAAGTGAGCAAACGAAATGCTCTATTTATGAATGAAGAAAAGCATGTACCACTGAAGGAATACTTTGAAATATTATGCTTTAAATTCACTGAAAAAGATATTCCGGCTATTTTATGATGGAACCAAGAGTTGGATAGTGGAGTGTTGGAAGTAAAAAAAATCTATACATTGTCGGATCCTTTTAGAAACATTCTACAAACTAAACTAGTAGAAGGTTCCTATTGAGGTACATGGTGGGGTTGTAGTAACATCCAGCAGATCTGAAAAGTACGGTAGTTCAATATAAAATAACAGACCTGGTGTAGATCTTTTTTCCAGAATTGGAGTAAAACCGAGTAAGTGTCTCAAGTCAACCCATATCCAGGCTGTATCCAGTTATTTCTGTATCCTTTCTTGTCTGTCTTTCTTGTTTATTATTTATGCTCACGCCTTGTTTTTCTTTGGATCCCTGTTCCCTGCATCTGTGCCCTAGTCTATCCTTCTACTGGCACATGCCCAAGTCTAGCCACAGACTGACACCTGCCCAAGTCTAGTCACCTGCCCTGTCCTGAAGCCCTGTAATGGAGCTGCCCTGTCCCGAAGTCCCGTAATTGGGATACCCTGTCTGAGCCCTGTTAGGGGAATTTTCTTTCAGTGTCCTATCAGAGAGCTTATCTGTTCCATGCTTTCTTATTATCTTGCTTCTCTGGTTTTCCCTGCTGCCTTTTTTTGTTCTCTTTAATTTTGTCTCAAGCTGTCAATCTCTGGTACTTTTCTTATGTTAATCTATGTTTTACTGTTTTATTCTGTTTTAGTTATTATTTTAAGCAGGTTTTAGTGTTAGGACCTTGCTGACACTGGTGGAAAGCTTATCGTCTAATGGCCATTAGGTGTAACTAAACTCTCATTTTTTTTTACCAGGTTAATTCTGTGTTTGCACCTGTGGTTTTGTTTACATGTCTCCTTTAAGTTCTGTTTATATGCCCTTTGTTTGAGCCCTGTCTGTCTATGCCCTGTATGTATGTGTTTGTCTTTTGCCCTGTACCCTGTAGTTCCTACCCTCTTGCTCCAGTATTCTGCTATGTACTCTGTATTTTGTTCTGTTCTGTCTCATTTTGTTCTGTTCTTGCTTTCTGCTATTTGCTCTGTTTAGCCTGCAGCATACTTTTTATCCTGCCAGAGTTATGTTCCCTGCCTGCTCCATGATGTCTACAGGGTATCTCAGTTTCTGCCTTGGCTTTACTGGATACAGCAGCTGGTACCTCAGGGCCCTGTAAGTGCAGGGCTGTATTAACAGCATTATAGGCAACAAAGCAAGCCAGTGGGTCTCCATAATCACACCCCTGAACCAACTCCAAACTCCACCTCTAATCCTGCCTCCAAGAAGAACAAATTATGTGCAGCAACAATTAATCACCACAGCAAATCCAACTTCAATCTCAGTGTAACCCAGTGATCTTTTTCCAGAATCATCTGACTAGTGGCTTTTTTGTGAAAATCTTTTGATTGTGCAAGCAAATAAAAGATTATCATTAACCCCTTAATGACATGACCTTTTGACCTTGTCTTTCCTTTGGTGACAAGGGCTGTTTTGAAATTTCTGGGGTGTTTGTGTTTAGCTGTAATTTTCTTATTTCTCACATACTGTACCCACACAAATTATGTATTGTTTTTATCACATTAGAAGGACTTTTATTAGATAACATTATGTGTTCATCATATCTTATAATCCTTATGCTAATCCTTAATTTATTCTAATTTTAATTTAATTGCAACCCTATCTTTTATGCTAACCCTAATTTAAATGTAACCCTAACCATTATTCTAACCCTAACACTAGATTTTAGCTAATTAAGGGCCAGCTTTATCAAGGCAAAAAAGGTGCTATTATTAAAAAAAGTGCTAAATTTGGAGCAAACTGCTATAGCTTTACATTGGTTTCCATGGCTATTACTTCACTATCACTTTTTCCTGAAATAACACCAGTTTTAAGTCTTTTTATATTGTAATGTTGCTTACTGCCTCTAGGGTCAGTCTAGCATCAGCATCAGAGCGATGGAAGTGAATTTTTTTTTTCTCTTCCAATGCTCTACTTACAAGAGCCACCATTGATCGTGAAAAATGCTCGTTCCACTCCAGGCAGGTCCTTTTGTCGGCAACAGAGTTTCCGGCTCGGCATGCCTGACATGTCCTTTGTCACGAAGGGGTTAACAAGTCACTAGTCACATTTCTAGATGACTTCTAACATGATTTACATATAGGGTTGCCACATACCTGGTATTCTACCAGAAGGCCAGTAATATTAACTGCTGTAATATAGGGATAATGGACATGATTCATTGATGCAAAATATCACTTATTACTGTTTGTTTGTTTTTTTGTAAATCAAATTTTTATTACATTTTTCAGTGAGGTAAAGTTGGGGGGGGGGAGGAAATGGGGTACAAAAAAAAAATGAGAAAGGGTTTTGGAGGTAGGGGGTGGGATGGAGTACATAATTACTTTGTGAGTTCCGGACGCAGCCGGTTTCAATATAACAAAACAACAGAACACTAAAATATAGTCAATATGACAAACCGATATAATTAGGTATTGTAGCAGAAAAATATTCATCTTTAAACGTCACTGATGAATTTAGTTATGAATTGAGGAGGGGTGTTTGTGAATAAAAGGGGGGGGAGAGTATTTGGAAAGAAGAGAAGGGGGAGGGGTGGGGGCAGGGGAGGAGGGCCGTCTCCTGTCCCAGTTCCCTGCCGCAACTCCTCCAGCAATTCCAACCAGTAGAACCATGTCAGTTTCCTTTTTTCGGTTTGGGGCTCAGACCTACTGATCAGGTCCTCTAGTACACGGACTGCTTCTACTCTTTCCACCCATTCACGGAAGGTGGGGGGAGATGTTGTACCCCAGTGAAGTGGGATAAGTGCTTTGGCTTCATTCAGAAGATGCAGGATAATGGACTTCTTATATGCCGATATCGGCTGGGTAGTATGGTGTAGTAGACATGGTGCTGGTTGGAATGGGGGGGGCGGTGATCTGTGAATCTGTGCAGAGTGTCATATATAGATTTCTAGTACTGAGTAATCTCAGGGCATTCCCACCAGATATGGTGAAAGGTGCCAGGGTGCTTCCCACACCTCCAACACACATCGGGGACCCCCTCAAACATAGCGTGCAGTCTCACGGGAGTTCAATACCACCTTGTAAGTCATTTTTAGTTCATTTCCTGCGTTTTGGTGCCAAGCGAGGTCTTGTGTGAGAGCGTGAACATTTTGGTCCATTGTGGCGCCGATAGGGTCACTTGGAGCTCCTGTTCCCACTTTCCCACAAAACCAGGCAGTGGAGCATGTTCGGGATTAATGAGCACATTGTATAATAAAGATACACTATGTGAGGGCATTGCGTCTCGGGTGTGGAGCTCCTCATATAAGGTTTCCTGTCTTGTAAAATTGTGTTTTTGTGGTAGTTTGCCGAGATAAGCTTTCAATTGTAGGTATTGGAGTGTGATGGTGGTGGTGGTAAGATTGTCAGGTATCAGGTCAGTCAAGGGTTTTATCTTGCTATCCGTTACGTAGGCCTTGAGTAATGGGGTGTCCCCTTCTGTCGCGCGAAGAAAATTGCCAGTCGTTTGTCCAGGTGGAAAATCAGGGTTATAGCGAAGCGGTGTTAAGGGTGAGGGGTAAGTGATCAGTCCATGCGACCTGTGTATGCAGTGTAACACTGCCAAAGTAGCTGAGATCAGTGGATGATCTTTTACCACTTTTTTAGCAATTTGTGGAGTAGCCCAGAGATAGTTATTGAGGGGTAAGCGGGTATAATGTGCTTCCAGGTCAATCCATTGCTTATGCGAGGGGCAGTGGGTCCACTCCAGAGTCCTCTCCAGGTGAGATGCCCAATGATACGTTAGCACACAGGGCAATCCCAGCCGCCTGCCGATTTGTGTTTTTGTAACAGGAGTTGTGGCCAATCTGGGGGGTTTGGTCGCCCAGATAAACTTTATGAGCAGTGTACGGATGGAGGTGAAGAACGCCTGAGGTATTGATGTGGGGATAGTTTGAAAAAGGTATAACACCCTGGGTAGCGTGTTCATTTTAATAACATTTACTCTGCCTGTCCATGATATCATTAAGGACCACCACTTGGAGAGATCTTGTTGGAGGGCCATGAGAAGAGGGGGGAAATTATGTTGATACAATGTTGCAGGGTCAGCAGTCAGCCATATCCCTAAATATTTCAATTTGCTTTGGCACCATTTAAACGGGAAGGAGCTTGAGAGCCTCCTCTTTTCTGCTGCTGGGAGGGTGACATTAAGTATTTCGGACTTTGTATGATTTATTTTTAAATTAGACAGCTGTCCATATTGTGCAAATTCCTGCATCAGTATCGGGAGGGAAACTGCTGGGTTTGTCAGCATGAACTGCATGTCATCCGCGAACCCTATTATCTTATGGTGGGTCTTTCCCACCTGTACGCCATATTACTGGTTTTTAACTCAACTTTTTCTGTTGCAGTTTATGGGATTCAATGGCATGAGATAAATTAACTCAGGTCATTAAATAGATCCCAACAGCACCTCAATAGTCAGACTACTACTTAGAGATCCGGTGTGCTTTGATGTGCAGACAATATAAAACAATAAAAATATTAGGCAAAGGATACTAATGTATTTCTGATTACATCAGCACTTTTTTTTTGCTACTTATTTTTATTAATTAACTTTTTGAATGTTAATGTTATGCTATAAGGTGCTTAATTTAAGACTGCACTTGCCAATGTTGAAAAGGCACTTAATTAGTTTATTGCCAGAACGTTTAATAGCATAAGTGGAACTCTGAATAGCTATCAGTACAATGACTAATATATTATGTATCTCTATATTAAATGGACAACTCTGAACAATTTGAACAGGCTTCAACATGGTTATAAACCTCAACTGAATGCATTCTCGGATTAGATACAAATTATATGCTGCACGCTCCATTGCTAATATGCAGTGTGCGATTAACTACCAAGACACGTATTAGTTATTAACATTTATTGATATAATGCTAAAAACTCATTTTATTTGTGCAAATGTATTGCACCTTTAATTAACCTTTTTGTGGAATATGAATGTAAAGAACAAAAAAGAGGTATAGGGCTCCACCGTATCAACCAAGTAGAAATAATCCCTTTGCGGCTTCTGGTGAGGTGCTGCTCCAAAGGCGCCAACCCAGCGCCCGGCAAATAGCCAAAATCAAAAACAGGAACACAGAAGAGCGCACTCACATTTCTAGGTAAAAAAGGTAGTGGTTTTAATCTTCAAACGTGATAGGAATACAAAACATATTCAAGCAGATAAAGTGGGAAGTAGCAGAAACACTTGACGCGTTTCGCACGGTATGAGTAAGCACGGGTTACCGTGCGAAACGCGTCAAGTTTCTGCTACTTCCCACTTTATCTGCTTGAATATGTTTTGTATTCCTATCACGGTTGAAGATTAAAACCACTGCCTTTTTTACCTGAATATGAATGTAATTAACACTTCTATTGGTCCTAACATGTTTTACGAGTACAGCGAAATACTACCAATGTATCAGAACATTCCATGAGGCATGAGTAGTCTGTGTGAAAAATAGGAAGTATACAACAATAGAATCCCATAAAAATGCTAATCAAAAGGATCTATAAAAGAGAAGCTGAGGCTGCGCTATAACACACACAGGATCATCAAAACACAACACTGGTAACGTGAGATCTTGCAATAAAAAAATTATATAATATTATTGATACCAAAAAAGCCTCACTAGAAAGCCAAACGGTGCTTGTAATGCCGGTATTTTGTCTGTGGTGAGTATTACACGCCGGGCTCGATCAGTAGTGGGATTCAAATTTTTTAGTAACTATTTCCAGCCTTTTATAGTAAAAAATATACACCAGGTATATCACGCACATGTGTGCGCACAAACACACACACAAAAGAACAAGTCAATTTAAGGTGTTGTCACAGACAGGAGATTGCACACAAAAATTCACTTGAAGAAACTCTGTCCTTTTGACTTGAAACACCACCTATTCTTCCACGCTGTCACCATATCAAAAATATAGTCACCGTGAGAAAACAATTTCCCAATTTGATAAGAGATACTATTTGCACGGATAGTAGTGCAAACAGCACTTCATTTTCTGGTGGTAGTGTCCCTTTAAATAGACATTATAGAATTATTGATAAGTGGAGACGAGAGATCTAAGAATTAAATATACTTACTTTGAAGAAGCCGCAGTGCTCTTCCCCACTTGACGTGATGCCACCTTATTATATTCATGGTGAATAAATTAATGTTTTATGCTGAGATTTCTCTCTGTTAAAGGATGGAAGATACTATTTTGTATTTGTAATATGTATTGTACAAGTTTGTTTTATTCTTTTTGTAATTTTATAATAAACTAAACACATGTGTCTGTGGTGTTTCCTGATCATGATATCAGCTCATATGAAAATTAAACACTTCCCACTGAAAAACAGTTCAGTTCCACAATATGCAAAATATGATGTCACACATTTTTTCTACTAATTCATACATTTCCTTAAAATTCTGCTAGTATAATTAGTAGATCATTTTTTATAATTTTTTTCTTTACATTCACAGTAAAATCAATGTTTATGTGATAGAATAAAATTATTCTGTATATATAGGTGTGATGAACCCGGGTAAGCACCTCAGTCAGCGGCTCCTTGGTAAAGGGATTAAAAGTGTCTGGTGCCGAAGTCGCCTGCCCCTTGTGCCCCGATTGACGGCGGTTTTAGAGGTCCCCTCCGATTGGTATCTAGCCAGTCCATATTATGACATCTGAAAATCTTAACTGTTTACTGTCAACATTACCTATTGTTCAATCAAATGTTATCTGATAATTTACTGTATCAAAAGCCTGCTATTCCCTGGATTAAAGATTCTTCGTTTGTACTGCTGTACCTACAACTGTGTTGTGTGTGATTCTTCGGGACAAAGAGCAGGCGTGACAGTGAATTATTTGGGACTCTGGCTGATATCCATTACGGGCTAGGAGAAAAGTAACCCCGCCTCTTTACAATAGGTAATCATACCTCCCAAATTCTGCCCCTGACGAAACACTTGGGAGGTTGAGCATCAGCGCTACCACTGTATACAGACCCGAAAAGTGGGACAGAGGTAGAGCTTGCCGGGAAGGCTGAAGAGCCTTCCAAAATCGACACTGTTCCATGCAAAGTCAAACAGTTAGGAGCCATTGGTAATCCCTAAGAAACAATTTACATGTTTTTAATTGTAAAAAGCTGTTACTGTTCTATTGGTACATAATGCAATTTGTTCCGATAACATCATAAAATCCCTAAAACCAAACCCAACAATCAACACCAGTTTCTTTACTTTCATTTTACAGACTAAGTGAAAAAAAAACTAAATTAATTCTATTATTGTCTTTCACATAAACCTCTTCAGAAAGACAAAAGCTAAGTTAATGCATACACAAAGATCGTGCAGTTGATACACTTCAAACAATTATGTACTGACTAGGTATGCAAGAAGCAGCTGCTATTTAAGTGGTTTATTCTACCCTAATGATGACCTCAGTCATAACCTGCAGATACTTCCTTAGTGGCTACATTTCCATTCTAATCGCTACCATTCTCCATCTTGAGTTTCTACCCCTTTGATCATATTTTAAACCTTGCTGAACAAGGACTAAAACATTCAGTTATATTTCTGCAGTAATATGTTCAAGTCTTGAATGCACACTCCAAAGCGGAAAAAAATATTCAAATGATAAAGAGAGAATTGAGACAGGAATTTCAAATTTTAGGCCAATGTAGCCGAGTTGGAACATTTCTCCATTGCAGCAGATTGGGAGAATTTCTTCCAGCTCAGCTACTTTGGCCTTATGTTTAAAAGTCCCATCTCAATTCCCTGCAATTTTCTCTTTATTGGATAGACCCTTAAAACTTATTTTTTCTTTAACAACAGTAGGTTTTTAAACATTTTAAAAACATTATTACATTACTTACTTGTCCTCCTTCCACTAGAGACATCTCTTCAGAATCAGTCCTGAAAAAATGAATATGGACTTCACCATGAGTACATGCACACACAATGGAAGTACCATGTTCATTTTGGTTTTTAAGATTAAAGGGCACTCCCACCTAAAAATGAAAAGGTTTTTTTTTTTTTTTAAATTTGTTGATTTCAGATATGGTTTTTGTTGTGACACCTAGCCACCTATTCCTGCCCACTATGATACACAGGAGCCAGTAAGAGAGCGGGTGGTATCTTATGACATCATCATGCAGGCTCTGCCCTCAGTTGTAAAGTGAGACTTGATGGAAGATTTTGGAGAATGTTGCATCATGGGTAAAATTCATAAAATGGATGCAGGAGATAGACACCTAATTTTATGTTTACTTTTATATGCAATTAAACCAAACATAGAAAAAGCAAATGGTAGCATATGCCTTATATGTGTGTGTTTGCTTTAAATGCACAGATACTCTAGTTACATCTTCTAAAGGTGTAAATAAAGTTTATTAAATGCTAATGAATTTTAAGTGACATTATTTTCAATGTAAAACTACAAGAAGTGGAAATTATTTGAGAGTTAAAATAAATGCATTTCACATATTATAAACACATGCACAACATACAGAAAATAGTCTATGTGCAACTGCCCCTTTAAAGTATCCCAAATGATAACTCTACTTACACATAAATAAATCACGCAGGAGCCTGCACACAATATTTTTTCCATGCTGCCTTACAGTATGTAGAAATCAGGAGTGATGTGAAACAAAATCATTGTGGTTCTATAAAATCTACTGGCCCCCAGAGAGGCCATGTATTTTTAATATTTTTCTGACTTGTTTTCTCTAGAAAACAAGTCATACAAATATAAAAAATACATGGCCTTTCTGGGCTTCCATAGAGATCCCCACTTTTATTGATACATTTTTACTTGGTCACATATACCTCCTACATATTGCAAGGTAGCATGGAAAATGTATGTGTGGTAAAAAAAACAAAAAAAAAAAACAACGGTTTCAGGTTAGCCAGTGTTTTGCTGGACAAGTTTTGCTTCTCTCCTGCAGAATGTAAAATGCATGGGTCACGTGTAATTAATGAATCAATCGAGTTAACTGAAGTGATTGCCAAACCAGTTTACACAGCCCACCCTACAGTCCAGGATTCAGTTGTGTTTAAAAAAATAAATAAAAATAAAATCCATTTAATTCAAGTAAAACTTTTAGCGGCTCCCTGTTACAGATTTCAACCCCTCGTATATATACAAACGAAATAGACTGGTGTGGACCATGTGGACTTATATATGTAAAAAAAAAAGGCAGTCCTCTGGGGAGTCTGTTCAGACCTCTTCCGGAGCATAGGATCACTGTGATATCCAATCACAGAGAACATAGGTTGCCCATGACCACGCCCATTGACCTTCTCAAAAGCGCCACACAGCTTTAACACGAAGAGCCTAAGCTAAAATTCTCTGCTGCCAAATGCAGACCATAGACACTTCAGCTATTCATACTCCAAGTTTAAAAACATTTCCCATGATTCCAGCACCAGAGACCCCACTACCTTGCACTGCCACTAGCCAAAAGAAATCTGGGAAAGGATATAAAAATCACATGACATTGCAGATATCTGGATGTTCTTAGTGTTTTCGAAGTGTATGTATCTGAGACATACTCAGTTTAAATGAAATGGCTGTGCTCAGTGCAAAGCATTGTGCATTGGCAGCATTAATTTAGGGACAGACAAAAATTGGAGGGACATGACCCGAAAAAACAGGACTGTCCTGGCAAATTGTGGACTGTTGGCAACTATGAGATAGAGCGCTAAAAGGGACTGCATGATAACATGCATTATGGGCAGAGGAACAAGACCAGGGGGCTCTATTTACCACACTAAAAGGTACATATCAACTCATCGATTCAACTATACATTGGCCAGGGACATACCTGTGAGCTTCTCCTTCTAGAAGAGCGCAGCTGGCCATGGATTATGCAGTGACGAATCTTTAAAAACTCTCACCTTTTTATCAATCCTAAATATATCCCCAGCTCCATTGTTCTTGCACAATGTACAGTCAAGTCACAGAGATCAAATGTTCATCCCACCTGCCTTTTATTCATTTGACACCAGTGAAGAAAGGTTAAAAGGCTGTTGTGGAACATTAAATGGTGAAAGCAAAAGAGAGAGTTTTAGCTTAAACTAAAACTTGGAGAGCAGCAAATATCCCCAATTTGACACCTTTTTACTTATAAAACATCCCAGTGGAAACTGTTAAGTAAATCATTCTTTCCTGGCTAACCATGGCAGCAGTTACGTATGGGTTAGCTCCACCCTCAAGGTAGGTAGGACAGAAACAATCCTATAAGAGAGCCCCCGCCCCCTGTCTCCTCAGTCTTTTTTCTGTCCTCATTGGTATTAGGACGGGGCCCGTTTGGGCCTAAGAATTTTATTATTTCTTCTATTTTTACACCTTTTTACTCACCTTCCGGAAAGTTCAGCCTCTTTCTTTCCGAAGCCCGGTTCCTGTCATTTCAAGGTTCCCTGGGATATTTATTCCTCCGCACCCTTACATCTGGATGGTACTGGAGATGATTTGGATATGAAGTTTGGACCCTGTTCCTCCATAAGCTTACTGCAAGTGGTACTGGAGATGTATGGGATATTAGCAGAGGTCTCCATTCCTGCTATGCTTCATATGGTATGTATGGGATGTTTTTCTCCCTTCCTTCACATTTTTTATTCATTCTTTTTTCTTGGGCATGGCTGTTTGTTCCCCCTCCGTTTTATTTTCGAGGCTGTGCCTCTCTGGTGTGCTCTGGGGCGCTTCTGCGCTCCAACCCCCCCTTTCTGTGCCTTTTTTTATCTATTTTTCGGGCTCTGGAGCGCATGTGCGTTCCAAGCCTCGTTTTCAGTGCCGTTTTTTCGGCGTTGGAACGCATATGCGTTCCACGCCTCGTTTTCGGTTCCGTTTTCGGCGTTGGAACGCATACACGTTCCACGCCTCGTTTTCAGTGCCGTTTTTCGGCATTGGAACGCATATGCGTTCCAAAACATTTTTTCTTCCCTTTCTAGGCAGGTGGAACGCATATTTAGGGCGTTTTTTGGTCATATTTAAGGGCTTCTGCTTCAGCCCTATCTGTTCAATTTCCTGGATATTGACCTTTGTTCCCTGTGCCTTCCTTTATTCCAGCCTCAGGTATTTTCCTTTATATTCTGTTAGTTGTTTTCCTTACTTTTTAGAATGTTTCTTTTTTGTGTACTTATGTATTTTTTCTTCTCAGCCTGCCCTCTGTATTTTTGCATTTAATATGTCCTCCTCATCCAAGAGGTCTCGTTCTCGTCAGTCTAGGTGAGTTTTTATTTTTTATTTTTATTTTTTATTTTTTATTTTAAGAGTGTCTTTCGCCTGCTCACCCTGGTGTTTTCTTCCAGCCCTAGACCGGAATCTGATCATCCCAGGAAGAGAACGGAGAAGCGTCCTCGCTGTTTCGCCTGTGACGCTACTCCTTTAGAGGGCAAACGCCTTTGTGGGGACTGCTTGACTCAGGCTGCCGGCCCCCCTGAGCCCTCTCCGGATCTGATGCACCTAGTTAATCAGGCAGTTGAAAGGAGCCTGAAGGAACATTTGGGTAATCTGGTCCCTGTCCATCATACACCCCTAACTGAGGAGTGTTTGTTTGCGGATCGACCCGACTCTGAAGATCCTTTGGATTTGGGGCATTGCTCTTCGGCTGAGGAAGACGTTGATTCAGGCATTCTCCTGGACCCTGCCCTTATTGACCACCTCATCGGTGCTGTTAAGAATACTTTGGGTATAACTGAGTCTCATCCCAAGGTAGGTACGGCCGATAAATACTTCACCAGTCTACATAGAAAAAGGCCATCCTTTCCGGTTCATAGCTCCATTGAGGAGTTGATTTCTACCGAATGGAAGAACCCTGATCGGAAAGTTTCTTCCGGCAGGAGGATCTCTAGACTATATCCCGTGGCTGCTGAAGATGCCTCTTCCTGGTCTTCTCCTCCTGTGGTGGATGCCCCGGTCATTCGGGTGGTCCGGCGTTCATCCCTACCCCTGGATGGTCCGGCACTTTTACATAACCCCATGGAACGTCGAATAGAGGCCTCCTTGTCAAGAGCCTATGTTGCGGCCGGTGCTATCTGCCAACCTACGGTTGCCATGACATCTGTCTCTCGTGCCCTGAAGTGTTGGATCCTCGACCTAAAGGATGACATTGAGAGTGGGGTTCCCAGAGAACAGCTTCTGGAATCTTTCTCCAACATCAAACTGGCGGCTGAGTTTTTTATTGAGTCATCTTCGGATGTTTTGAAGCTCGCGGCCAGATGCATGGGCTTGTCGGTTTCGGCCAGACGTGCTTTATGGTTGAAACATTGGCATGCCGACAACTCCTCTAAGAACACTCTGGTCTCCATTCCGTTTGAGGGCAAGTTATTGTTTGGCAAGGTTTTGGATGATGCCATCCTTAAGGCCGCCGAGGGAGAAAAGGTTTTTTTGCCACAAGAACGCAGACGTCTTCCCAAAACCGTTTGGAATGATCGTCGGAATTTTCGTTCCTCCTTTCGGGATGCCAGACAATACCGTCCTGGCAGAGAGGTGGCTCGCTCATCAGCATGGAGGGGCGGTTTCCGCGGGGCCGCAAAGGGTTCACGCTCCCGCCCGGCCTCTTCCTTTCGCGGGAAGTTCCAGTCATGATGGCCTTCCTGCCCGGGCCCCTCCGGTCGGTGCTCGACTTCAGGCTTTTTCGGCGGTCTGGGCAAGTTTTTCCATGGATTCCTGGGTCCGGACCATTGTTCAAGACGGTTACAGCCTGGAGTTATGTCCCCTCCACCTCCTCTTTTTATCCGGACCAAGGTTCCTGCAGACCCCCAACGGAAGGATATCCTACAAAAATTTCTACGGTCCCTCCTCCGAGACGAAGTTATTGTTCCTGTGCCTGGGCTCGAGCGCTTCCAATGAAACTACTCCCCCCTGTTTTTTGTCACCAAAGCATCAGGAGACCTAAGACCTCGACCTGTCTGTTTTGAACCATTCCATGATGGTCAGAAAATTCAGGATGGAGTCCCTCTGGTCGATTGTTCCTTTTATCTCCCCTGGCGATTGGATGGTCTCCATCGATCTCCAAGATGCCTACTTTCACGTCCCCATCAGGATTCGGCACCAGAGCTTTCTACGCTTCGCCATTGGGGAGGATCACTTCCAGTTTCGGGCCCTCCCATTCGGCCTCAGTATGGCTCCTCGTACCTTTTCCAAGATCCTGGTGGTGTGTATTGCAGAACTTCGCAAGAGGGGCCTTACGATTTTTCACTATCTAGACGACATTCTCATCGTGGCTCCTTCTCGAGACCTTGTCACTTCTCAGCGGGACGAGGCGTTGTGTTTTCTACAGGGAGCTGGTTGGATAATCAACTTCACGAAGAGCCAACTCCTACTGTCTCCCTGTCATTGGATCGTCAGTCTCGTCTGATTTGGGCCATCCAGAATGTCATCCTTCCCGGTTGGCTGCCCATCAGGAGACTAATGTCCCTACTAGGGGTCCTGGTCTCCACTATCGGCCTCGTTCGTTGGGCTCAGTGGCACACCCGGTTTCTTCAGTCCCTACTGCTACCTCATCTCCCGGTTCCCAGGTCCTGCTTCGACAAAAAATTGTATTTACCAGAGGTGACTTCTCATCATCTGGCCTTGTGGTTGGAGGTCCGTCACCTCAGGAGAGGTTTTCCGCTGACAGACATCACTTACAAAGTGGTCACGACGGATGCAAGTGCGCACGGCTGGGGTGCTCATCTGGACGGTCTCTACGCCCAAGGAGAATGGTCCCCTACGGAGAGTGGTCTTCACGCAAACATCCTGGAACTGAGGGCGATTTACAGGGCCTTGCTGGCTTTTCGTCAAACCATTCGGGGTTATTGGGTGAGGATCCAGACAGACAACAGGTGTGCGGTTGCCTATATCAACCATCAAGGAGGTACCAGGAGCCTGTCTCTCAGCCGAGAGTTCGAGCCGATTGCTGTCTGGGCTCAGGAATCAATCGAACACCTGTCAGCGGTTTACCTTCCGTGTCCAGAAAACACGATGGCAGAATTCTTGAGCCGCACCACTCTCAACACAACAGACTGGAGGCTTTCATCCCAGGTATTCGATCATCTCTGTCTACTGTGGGGTCGTCCGTCATTGGACCTGATGGCCTCGCCCACGAACACTCAGCTTCCTCGCTTTTTCTCCAGGGCTCCTCACCCCATGTCGGAGGGCGTGGATGCTCTCTCTCTCCCATGGCCCAAGGAGTTAGTATATGTCTTTCCTCCTCTCCCTCTCATTCCGAGACTCCTGGGGAAATTGCGTTTGGAGAAGGCGGAAGTGATGGCCATCCTTCCATGGTGGCCCAGGAGGCCTTGGTTTCCTCTGGCAAACAGGCTGTCCACCCGGGACCCTTGGCTTCTCCCACCTCGCCTGGACCTCCTGTCTCAGGGTCCGGTGTTCCATCCTTGCCCCCGCTCTCTTCAACTAGCGGCCTGGCGATTGAGCGGCAGTCACTGCGGTCCCATGGTCTGTCGGAGGGTGTCGTCTCTACCCTACTGAAGGCTCGGAAGCCTAACACCTCGTCCACATACCATCGTATTTGGTTTGCCTTCCTGGTTTGGTCCGAGGGTAGGAATTTGGATCCACTGTCACCTTCCCTGCCTGATGTCCTGGCCTTTCTCCAAGCTGGCCTGGATCGGGGTTTGGGCCTGAACTCCCTCCGGGTTCACTTATCTGCCCTGTCTGCACTCACATCAGTCCATTGGGCGCTGGATCCTTTGGTGATTCGTTTCTTCAAAGCGGTTTTCAAACTCCGTCCTCCGGCCCGTTCCTTTACGACCCCTTGGAGCCTTCCTCTGGTGCTTCGTGCTCTCTCTGGACCTCCTTTTCTGCCCATACAGGATGCCTCCCTGTGGTTGGTGACCCTGAAGATTCTCTTGCTACTGGCAGTGACTTCGGCAAAACGTTGTTCCGAACTTCATGCTTTTTCTGTGGACCCTCCATACACGGTTTTCTCTCCAGATCATGCCCTCCTTCGACCTGTCCCGGAATTCCTACCTAAGGTGGTTTCAGCCTTCCACCTTAATCAAGAGACTGTTCTTCCGGTGTTTTTCCCGAACCCCTCGTCTCCTGAGGAAGCCCGCTGGCACACCTTGGATGTGGTGCGCTGCCTACGCCTCTATATTGCCGCCTCTTCTTCCCTGAGGAAGTCTTCCAGGCTCTTCGT
Organism: Pelodytes ibericus; assembly: GCA_036172795.1. Taxonomy (NCBI): domain Eukaryota; kingdom Metazoa; phylum Chordata; class Amphibia; order Anura; family Pelodytidae; genus Pelodytes; species Pelodytes ibericus. The sequence continues at coordinate 264,149,193 of CM069857.1, forward strand.
CCTTCCTCTGGGCTCTCGACGTGGTGAGGCGGCCTCTGTCTCCACTCTACGCCGTTGGATTGTGGCTGCCATATCCAAGTGCCACAGCTCCAGTGATGTTCCTATTCCCCCAGGTCTCAAGGCTCACTCCACTAGGGCTGTTTCCTCTTCATGGGCGGCTGAGGCTGGTTCTTCTATGGCTACTGTCTGCGGTGCTGGGAACTGGTCATCCGGTTCTACCTTTTTCCGACATTACCGTCTGGATGTCCGCCGGGCTGAGGAATCCTCCTTCTCTCACGCTGTTTTGGTCTCTGTCTCCTCTCATTAAACCTTTCTCATTTTTGAGGCATTTTCTGTGTCTGTGTTTATTTGTTGTATGTTCTCCCATCCCTGTCTGTTTTTGGCTTGGGTATGTCCCATACGTAACTGCTGCCATGGATTGCCAGGAAAATTAAAAATTGTTTCAATTTTCTTTTCCTGGTTATTATCCATGGCAGCAGTCAGTTCCCTCCCTTGTTGTTTCTTGGTTATGAGGAGCTGGTTACAAGACTGAGGAGACAGGGGGCGGGGGCTCTCTTATAAGTTTGTTTCTGTCCTACCTACCTTGAGGGTGGAGCTAACCCATACGTAACTGCTGCCATGGATAATAACCAGGAAAAGAAAATTACGGTAAGTATGAAACAATTTTCAATTATTTCCTCCTTGCACCTGTGGAGATATCATTGATACAGTTCTATTAAATGAATGACCATCAAATTAATTTTTCTATGCATTGTTGAATCATTTTTAATTTTTAAGTGTGGATGCATCCATCATTTCATTCCTATTACATGCTATGTGCTAAAGTGAGAACATACTCGGGGAAATGCATGATCAGAATCCTTATTTATTCCATCCCTACCAGCAGATGGTATCATTGCAGTGGTTGAATTATTTTGGAATTTATTTGTACTTCAAGATAATCTTATGCACATCTCAAGTAAAGGACTCGGTACTTATAGAATATAAAACATAATCTATATATGTTATCACAATTGTACAAACATGCACGGATGAAGAGAAAGTGTGTGTTACATTTGTCAGCGATGACTCTTCTTCATGACTTCACATGATGGGCTATTATGAAAAGTGAACTGACGAGTAAACTGCAAAAACTAAGCATTAATAAATTAATAGCATTTGCTAAATTGGAAGCATAGATGTGTTGCAGTTGCCCTTGCATCATGCAATGACAAAGGGTCTGTGGATAAATCAGCCTCTCAGCCTCCTCCCATAATAAACCAGTTAGGAACTAGGGGTGACCCCAGAACCTCAAGGTTCTCCAATCTAAAAAAACAAGCACCCTCCAATCACTATCAGTGGGAAAATACAGGGACTTTGTGACACCCGGTGGAGGGTCCCCAAGAAAATAGTTACATTTGCACCCTTTGCACAGCTTACACCCAGTGGTGCAGCTTGGTGATTGGCTGCACAGGGCTGTCCCTGAGTTTTCCACCCTTCTCAATACACTTTTTTTTTTAACCCTTTCCCGCACTAAAGGTTTTACCACACCCATTAACTGATTTAACAGAGGGCACTGACTCACTTTGTCATTTTTTTAAATGGGCCTCTTTGAATAGAGCTCTTTTAGAGTACAGATAATAACATTTAATACATACATCTTTATATTGTATAATTATTTACCTTAATTATGCATGAAAAAAAGGGTAGTTCAGTTTAAAGTCAGACAACCAGGGCCAGTCCTTCCATAGGTCAGAATGGAGCAATTGCTTCATGTTTTTATTGGGCCCTTGGCTGGGAGACATGTTAATTGGCAAACTGACAGTGGCATATTAATGGGCCAACTCGCAGTGCCATATTAATTGACCATATAACAGTTGCATATTAATGGACAAACCAACAGTGGCATATTATTTGGAAAAATAACATTGGAATATTAATGGGAAAATTGGCTATGGCACATTAATGGGCAAACTAACAGTGGCATATTAATGTGAAAATGGGCTGTGGCATATTAATGGACACTCTGGCAGTTTCATAATAATGGACACACTAACAGTGGCATATTAATGACACACTGGCAGTGGAATTATAATGAGCAAATTGGCAATACCATACTAATGGGCCAACTGGCTGTGGCATATTAATGGGCAAATTGGCTGTGGCATAATAATGGGCAAAATGGCGGTGGAATATTAATGGACAAACTAACAGTCGTATATTAATGGGCAAACTGGCTGTGACATATTAACCCCTTGCCTACATAGGACGGACTAGGTCTGTCCTGTCAGGCAAAGCATTGCCGACATTGGACAGACCAAGTCCGTCCTGCGGTTAAACGAGCGGTGTTCGTGATCTAAGATTGCAAACACCCCTCAAACATTGATGCTTTAATGCTTTGAGATCGAGGCGCCATATTTGAGAGTAGCATGCTCCTTCAATATGTCTGCTGCCCTTTTGTGGGTAGAGCATTGGAAGTGAAAAAAAATACACTTCTGTCGTTCTGATGCTGTTGCTAGACTGCCCCTAAAGGCAGTCAGCAACATTGCAATGTAAAAAAAAAAAGATTTGATTCACTAAAATTCTAGGGTTAGGGTTAGAATAAATGTTAAGGTTACAACTCAATTTGGGTTAGCATAAGGGATAAGGTTAAAATTTAATTAAAACTAGAATAAATTAAGGGTTAGCATAAGGGTTAGAGTTAAGGTTAAATTTAGGGTTAGGGTTACATTTAGGTTTTGGGTTGGGGTCAAAAGGTCACTAGGAAAACCCCCACTATTTTTGTTTTTTGCCATATACCGTATTTTCCGGCGTATAAGACTACTGGGCGTATAAGACGACCCCCCAACTATGTCATCTTATAAGCTGGAAAAATCGCACCTATATTTTAACCTTTTAGGTTAAAATATAGAGTTTGCCACCCTCCTCCCCCTTTCCCCAATCCCCAGTACTTACCTACTTTCTGCTCTGTCTCCCGCTGTTAAGCCGGTCCGTGGCTGTGAGGGAAGCGTTGTGAGCTCCCCTCAGGCCGCGCGGTCAATAAAGTTTTGTTTAAAAAAAAAGTTTAAACAGACTTTATTGAAGCCGCGCAGCCTGAGGGGAGCTCACAACACTTCCCTCACAGCCATGGACCGGCTTAACAGCGCGAGCGGAGACAGAGCAGAAAATAGGTGAGTAAATCCCAGTACCCGGAGTATAAGACGACCCCCCAACTTTTGAGAAGATTTTCAGGGGTTAAAAAGTCGTCTTATACGCTGGAAAATACGGTAACTCACAAAAAAATCAGAAAACCATGGAAACAAGCATATTTCTAAACTCGGGACAACATTTTTAAACTATTTAGATGGGATCTTTTTTAATGATTGTATGTTTGTAAATAAATTTTTAGGTCAAAGTTAGAATATGTGTTTTTCATTTTTTAATCATATTTTACAATTTTTCATCATATTTTATGTTTTTTTTGTAGTAAATTATAAGATATGATGAATATAATGGTATCTAATGAAAGCCCTTCTTATTAAACAATATATCATTTGTGTGGGTACAGTATGTGAGAAAGAAGAAAATTACAGCTAAACACAAACACCCCAGAAATGTCAAAACAGCCCATATCACCAAGGAAAAGACAAGGTCAAAAGGTCATGTCACTAAGGGGTTAATGGGCAAACTAGTTGTGGCATATTAATGGCAAAACGAACAGTGGCACACTAATGGCCAATCTAACAGTGGCATATTAATGGGCAAATTGGCTGTGCCATTTAAATTGGCAAACTGGAAGTGGCACATTAATGGGCAAACTGTCGGTGGCATATTAATGGGCAAACTAACAGTGTCACATTTTAAAGGGCAAACTAACAGTGGCACACTAATGGCCAATCTAACAGTGGCATATTAATGGACAAACTGACTGTGCCATTTAAATTGGCAAACTGGATGTGGCACATTAATGGGCAAACTAACAGTGTCACATTTTAATGGGCAAACTAACCGTGTCACATTTTAATGGTAAACTAACCTTGTCACTTTTTAATGGACAAACTAAGGTGGTATATTTTAATGGGAAAACTAACAGTGGCATATTTTAATGGGCACCTGGCTGGAAAATATTTTAATGGGCAAATTGTGGCATATTTAATGGGCAAATTGTCATATTTTAATGGGAAAGCTGGCTGTTGCGTAAGTTAATGGTAAAGTGACTGTGGCATGTTAACAGAGGGTGAGATTGAATACCAGGGAGTGGGTGGGGGAAGTCCAGGGGGCTTAAGAAAATTCTGGCACAGGGTCCAATCAATATTAAAGACGGCCCTGTCTGTGTGCAGTGAGAGCACGACAAAACGGGATGGTTGCGCTGCCCCTTGACTGCAAATCTGGGTGTGGGGCAAAGTTCTGAGTGCAAATCTCGGTGTTGGGGCAAAGTTTTGAGTACAAATCTAGGTCCCAACACCTGGACGTAAAGTCCTGGACATAATAATGATTTACTTTTCTTTTCACCCTGTGAGTGAGCTCTTGCAAACATTATTATGTCCAGGCTGTCTCAGGTGGAATACAATCATTTTTTTCAAAGCTTCATGTTTTGGTGTCTGGTTTATTTTTTTTGGGTGGGGGGTGAGGTGCCAGGAAGGGGCAGCATTTTATCTTTCACCCCGGGCAGCACAATGTCTTGGGCCAGCCATTCCTTTAAGTAAATGCCTACTGTAGAATTTGGCCTTGGTGCCCATAATTATGTCAGCATACCGTATTTGCGTAAATAAAAGGCAACCTCCCCACCCCTAAACCTTGGATCTTAAAGGGATTCTGTCAACCTAAACGGACTGTGAAAGTATAGACAACAAAAATATTTTTTTTATGGAGTGCTAGTGAAACAAGCACACCACAAAGAAAGACTGTAGGGAATAATGATACAGACAGAAATAAGTACAATGTAAATATACAAAAATAAATAAAGAATAAAATGGACACGATAAAATAATATGATAAATATAGTACACAAGGCACAGACTCTCTTTCAGACCGTTTGCTTTATATTCAAGCAAATGGAAGAAAAATCAATATACGCATTGGTATGCATTGAATTCTGGGATAGTGAACAGGACAAAGGCATGCAGCCTACCTGTGGTTTGCATTTATTCTAATGGAGCACCGATAGAAGTTGACGATTATAAACAAAAGGACAATTGCATTTATAATTTAGCTAGAAATTTGCCTGAGAAGGTTAAAACTCGAGACCCCTTTTATTGTCCATGGACAGGATATCCCCAGTCAGAGCTGTAACTAGGTATTTTTGTGCACGAGGCAAGAATATGAAATTGCCCCCTCCCACAATACAGTGTCCCACAGCCCGTGTCATTGTTCCTCAATACAGTGCCATCCCAAGTAAACAAATAATATCACACAGCATTGTGTTATACATAAAAAATGATGCCTCTAGATGAGGAAGTCTTAACTATCAGCATATCAGCCACCAATAGTTACTATCAGCACATAATAGTTATATTCTGCCAGCCACACATGGTCATACAGTAATGTTATTATTACTATAAAGTCTGCAACCACTGATGGTCGTATAGTATAGTGATTATTGGTATGTAGTCTGCTACTGCATACAGTGTTATAGTATGGTTATTAGCCACATATAGAGTACCAGTCCTGAATGGTGGTACAGTATAGTTATTATCATATATTCGTAATGGCGTCGCTAGATGGGAAACCAGAGAGGGTCATAGCTCGCCCTTCATATTATCTGCCCCCTTCCTCCCATGTATCCCTTCAATTGAAACAGCAGAAGAAGGGAGGGCAGGTAGCCGATGTCTGGGTGCTACCCAGGCACACAGACATACTTTTAGACTGCCTTTCACTCCCTACACGTCAGTAGGTAGGGGGTCACGTAACCTCCCGATGCTGAGACTCCAAATAGGCACAGGAAGTGCAACATGAGAGCCTGGTGCTGGTGCTAGTCCTGAGAGCAAATCTAAGTCCTGGGGCATGTCCTGAGTGTAAATGTGGGTTTTGGGGTAAATCCTGAGTGTGGGTGCTGAGGCAACTTCTGGGTGCCAACTGGGTGCTGGGATAAATTCTGGGTGCTATCTGGGTTCTGGGGTAAGTTCTGTGAGTACAATTTGGGTGCTGAGGTCAATTATGGGTGCAGTTGGGGTAAATCCTGGGGGAAATGTGAGTGCAGAGGAAGGAAATAAAAACAAGAATTATTTTTCAATAACATGCATATGTAAAAGGTTGAATATAATATAAAGTTCAAAGTATAAATGCAAACTATTAACTAAACTATAATATCACAAGTTGGGACACTCCACTTAATTATTGAATTCAGGTGTTTCAATCAGACCCATTGCCACAGGTATGTCAAATCAAACCTGCGCATGCAGTCTGCATTTTGGATAAAAATGGGTAGGTAAGGATATTGTTAGTATGGGATCAGCTATGTGCTCCATCAAAGGTCTAGCTCTATGGACAATAGATCTATTTAAAGATTCAATGGGTAGACCGCTTTCCAGTCCATTTGCATTTGCTGTCTTGTTTTTAATGGTGTGATTCACTGTTTTTTGTACATAGCATGTTACTAAATCCTGGTTTTGCTAAAAAGTTTTGTGCACTTCTGAGAATATTTGAAAATATCCATTGGGTCAAACATTTCTTAGATAATCATTTGTATGTGGCTGGCACTCTAGACAAATATTTCGAAAGTATTTTTTACATGTAAAAAGGTTAACAAGATAACTACCAAAAAATGCTGAACAGTTCGTATGATGAGGGGACAGTACCAGCTTTGGCTTCTTGGGAAAGAGAGTTATAACTATATCAACTGAGGATTGGAACAGGTCTCTTTCCGAGGTTGGCCAATCAATTCACTAGTTGCATTTGGTGGAAAACCAATTCAAGCTGATGGTATATGACCCAAAAAAGATGAGCGTTGTTTTACCCTTGATACCCCCCTAACTGTTGGCGGTGTGGAGACACCAAAGGATCTTATAGCCATATTTCGTGGAAATGTAAACTAGTGAAGCCGATGTGGAGGATGGCTAGCAACAAATTTAAATTAATCACAGGGAAAGATCTAATAATGGACCCAATGTCTGCCCTTTTACATCTAAACAGGATTTATTTTAAAACGATTTAATGATCTTGTCCATACATTGTTTTACAGCAATAAAGAGGATAATAACAAGACACTGGAGATCTAATCCCCCTTTCCAGACGGCCCACTTTGAAAACCAATTGGTTTTTCAGTTATCAATGGACTTTGACTTAAGCTGGTCTAGTGACCAAAGAGATCCTCGCTATATCAGCAATGGCTTAGTAAATTATAAAAAATATACCTAGGTGCCCCTGGGTCGTTTTGATGCATGTGTGATCAGCCTACAACCCACTGCACTACTACAATATCACACATTCTTTCTCCATAAGTGCACTTTACTCTCGACCGAATTGTGTTTGTCTGTAAAACATTATTAATGCCTTTGAGGTAGTCTTACTGTTATTATTATGTGTTTATATATGTTTAATTAACATTAATTTTAAAAAAAAGTAATAAAAGAATATAAGAAAATAAATAAAAAAGACAAAATATATGAAAAATAAAATATATGAATGAATATATTATCGTTATTGGTTTTTGCATCATATTAATGACACTGTGTAATTGTATTTTGAGAATATTTCTTTCATGAATGACATTTCACACATATTTGTATATTTGTATGATCTGCTTTTTTGTATGACTTGAATATTTGCACCTGGGGGGGAATCTCTGCTCTTGATTGTTCATTGGTTCACTGATTTTTTTTATTTATGTAATCACTGTTTTTCACATCTTGAGGCTTGAGAAAAGCTCTTGGTTGGGTTGAAATGTTGCTGTTGGGACAATAAATCCACACGTTCACAGACGTGCTGGTCGTGTTATTATTTTATTGTGCTTCTGCACAGACATTCCCATACTTCCTCTCCCTTCACTCTGCTCTGAGGTCAAAGCGTTGTGGTGCATGTCCTGGGGTGCAGGGGTAAGTCTTGGATGTGCAATGTGGGTGATTAGGCATGTCCTGGGGTGCGGAGTTAAATCCTGGATGTGCAATGTGGGTGATGGGTCATGTCCTGGTGTGCAGGTGTAAGTCCTAGCTGTCCAATGTGGGTGAAGGGGCATGTCCTGGGGTGCAGGGGTAAGTCTTAGATGTCCAATGTGGGTGAAGGGGCATGTCCTGGGGTGCAGGGGTAAGTCCTAGATGTCCAATATGGGTGAAGGGGCATGTCCTGGGGTGCAGGTGTTAGTCCTAGATGTCCAATGTGGGTGAAGGGGCATGTCCTGGGGTGCAGGGGTAAGTTCTACATGTCCAATGTGGGTGAAGGGGCATGTCCTGGGGTGCAGGGGTAAGTCCTACATGTCCAATGTGGGTGAAGGGGCATGTCCTCGGGTGCAGGGGTAAGTCCTAGATGTGCAATGTGGGTGATGGGGCATGTATTTGGGTGCAGGGTTAGTTCCTAGATGTCCAATGTGGTTGATGGGGCATGTATTGGGGTGCAGGGGTAATTTCTAGATGGCCAATGTGGGTGATAGGTCATGTCCTGGGCTGCAGGGGTAAGTCCTGGATGTGCAATGTGAGTGATGTGGGGCACCTAATTTAGTCTGCCTAGGGCAGCACAAAATAAAAATACACCACTGATCACCTTTACGCACTTTGTTTATTTAATTTTTTTATATATAATATTATTTTCACTAATTTATAGTGATTTATCATCAGAGTGCTCCAGTTTTTGTAATGTATCATAAGAAAGGCAGTCCATAGTAAATTGGGAAAAAAATATGCAGTAGACTGTCATTCTCATGATTTTCAGCCAGTTTCCAAGCATCCAGTGATGCTGGCTCAGCATTATAGGAAATCTTTCAAAAACTATTAACTATTAACTATGAATTGGGCAGACTAGATGGACCGAATGGTTCTTATCTGCTGACACATTCTATGTTTCTATATGTTGATACCTGGGTGTAGGCTCAAACAGATGTGGTCCTTGGTATAGTTAATACTGACTTTCCCTGTTAATCTTTTTACAAGAGGCTTAGTCCCTTCCTTTTTTAAAAACTATGAATTAAGTACATCTTCTGTGCTAATGCTGGTATTTGAAACACATGCCAAACCAGCCATTCTTCAAGCCCCAGCCACTATCTAGCTATTAATTTTTTCAAAGAATTTTTACATGTACATGCTAAACGCGTCAAGTTTTTTGGATCCACTTGGATGCCGCCAACTATTCATGGACCATTTTTAATATATTATAAATGTGCATTATGTCTATGTGTTGCATTTATTTATTTTATTAAAAGGGTTTTTAAATTAAGTTGATAGCCAAAGATTCTCTATTTTAGTATTTTTCTGTTACTATTACTGAATATTTTCTTGCATTACATATTATATGTATTAATATTGGCAGACTTCCAAACAATATTTCTTATTTTTCTCTACTGTTCTACTTTTATCCTTCCCATTCTTTTATCAGCTTCCTTTTCTGTAGTGCTGTCATTTACATGTTTTTCTAGTACATATATTTAGAAACTGATAGTGAGAATCTCTTTGATTTTATTTTTGTTATAGTTCAGATTCTCGTTTTTTGTGTGTGTGTGTGTGTGTGTCTTTTCTCCAAATAATGTCCGTCTTCATTGAGTGTTTGTTTAGCGGTTACCTCTGCACATCAAGGAGCAGAGTGATTCTCTTCTAGTTGTTGATTAGAGTTTCTTGTTGTAACAGATGTAATGCTGCTGTGATTTAAATACAAAGAACGCATATGTCCCTTTAAGCACAGAGTAAACATTTTATCTAATTAGAATGAATGCTGATTTACCGCTTTGCTAATCAATCTTCTAAGATGAAGAAGGGAGTGTGAGCTCTTCAGTCCGTCTCCATGCTTGTCTCTTACTAACATCATTTCGTTTTCAGCCTTTTTCCTCAACTAATTAAGAAAGTTTCCCAGCAGTGACCACAAAAAAATCCCTCCAAACCTCCCTTATTACATTAGTTTTTTTTCTTCTCTAGATTGCAGCTGATCTCCATACTGATTAAATTAGTTGGTTGGGTCCTGTCTGAAATCTTGGGGAAATTATCTGAAAAATCATGAAATCAATTCCTTTCCGCTGCTTCTACTCTTTTATGTGTAGGCCATACAGAGGGGGTGGCCCAACATGCACAGGCGATCAGAAAGTGTGCAGTGCTCGCTGGTTTGCCAGTCTCAGCCTTGCCTTTGAGAACCATCTGGATCAATTTCCTTCCAAGTAAATGAAATGCAAATAAAAATTCCAGAAGTTCTTCAGCTGCGGGCTGCCCAGCTCATTAGCATGACAGAGGGCGAGAGATGAGGCCTGACCCAATGCACTTCCCCTCAATCCCATTAAGTTGTAACTCTACCGTGGCCACATTCATGGTGTTTATTGACGCTGAAAGGCGTCTTTATCTGGAACTAGCTAAATTCACATTCAGCGTGTTTACTTGGGAAGCTTGCTTACTTCTGTATACACATTAAAGTGAATTATTTGGGACCTGCTCCAAACCATAATGGATAATACAGGCATCTAATCTGTGGGTCTTTTTTGCTTGAATAAAATAGACGGTGGAATCTAAAATATTTATCTGGCATCTGTGAAGAAAGGGTGTTAAATATATTTTAAACATCTTTTTCTTTTTTAATGTTTAAAGTTAATTCTCCCAATTAGCTTATTTTGCCATCTATATCGCATATCCCAAGGGGGGATGGTACACAGTGAACTGTAGTGTATTGACAGCTATAAGTTGATCAAAAGCCTACTCTGACTTTTGTACGTTGGTTGTTAGTTCATCACAGCACACTGTCTAGTTAAAAGACCTCCACGTAATCTGTATTAATTAAAAGTGATACTATACTTTAGGACAATGGAGTCCAACAAATTGTCAATCTTACAGCAAGGTGCAGCACTCCTTAGCTACACATATTGTCTAGAGCCCTATAAAAGGGTTGTTTTGTTTGAGTAAAGTTGATTTGAACTGTTTATGACTGCTTTTGTATTAAACATTAAGTACATATAAAAGTTAACATTAAACAAATTCTTACGACAGCTTGTACATACAAGTAGCACAATAATATGCAGCTGTACATTAAGCAAGAACAAAACTGTATATTTTTTTTATCCACTCTCATTTAATATTTAAATGTGTGTTAAAGGTGCAATTGAGTAAAGCACAGTGGACTAATGCATCGCCAGTAGAATCTGTTCAACACTTGAGGGTCACAGGTTCAATTCCTGGCATGGTTGACTCAGCCTTACATCCTTCTGAGGTAGATAAAATGAATACCCTTAAATTGGGTATTAGAAACATCCCCTGGATATTGGACAAAAAGTAACATCCCCAGGACGTACTTGGAAACCAGAGGACTTAAAGGGGCAGTCTAGTCCCCAAACGCCAATGAGCTGAAGATTACTTCATGCATAGTGCACAGTCTCTTTTCCCAGTGTGATTTCATGCAGGCATTTTGCATAAATCACATTTTTAATACTTGACTCAAGCCCTCCCCCAGTGATTACTCTGCATGTATATTACAGCTATGTAGACACTGAGGATATAAAATGTTATTTAATTGAATCACTTCATGTGCTCCTGGAATTAATTACATTGTGTGGACTCTAAGTGACCTTGCTCCTAAACACAGTATGATCTCTTAAAAGTGCAACACATTGTCTGATGGCATCACTAGAGAGACAGGAAATTCCATTCATTTGAATGGCATTATTCTCATTGGTTCCTGCAGGGAAATAAAGCACATTGACCGATACTCAGCTAGCATGGGCAGTCCTGTTTTTTTTCAAACTGCAATACAATTTCACCTAGCTGTAAGTATTTTAAATTTTAAGCAATGCAAAATGTAAACTATGCAAATTAAAGAACTTTAAAGCACATTTAAACGTAGGTAGACAATGTAATAGAGCAGCAGGAAATGCTAGCAGAATGCTTGGTTGCATAGGGAGAGGTATTAGCAGTAGAAAGAGGAAAGTGCTCATGCCATTGTACAGAGCACTGGTGAGACCTCACTTGGAGTATTGTACGCAGTACTGGAGACCGTATCTCCAGAAGGCTATTGATCCTTTGAAGAGAGTTCAGAGAAGGGCTACTAAACTGGTTCATAGGTTGAAGGATAAAACTTACCAGAAAAGGGTAGAGGATCTTAACATGTATAGCTTGGAGGAAAGACGTAACTGGGGGGATATGATAGAAACATATTAAAAAGGAGGAGAGTATATTTAAAAGAAGAAAGGCTACCACAACAAGAGAACAGAGTCTTAAATGACAGGGGCAAAGATTTAAAAGTAATATCAGGAAGTATTGGATGTGTGAAATAGTCTTCCAACGGAAGTGGTAAAAGAGGTAAAACCAGTTAGGGGTTTAAACATGAGTGGGATAGACACAAGGCTTTCCTAGATATAAGATAGGGAACTGGGAACTAATAACAGTATTTAGAAAATTTGGCTGAATGGTTCTTATCTGCCGACACATTTTATCAACATTATCTGCCATTAACCCCTTGAAGACCTTATGATGAGTTAACTTGGCATGTAGTTAAGCCAGCCGATCTGTAGCGGGCCCAGGACTCTGCCTCGCACCCGAGGCAATGTTCCTGAACCCGATTGGTGGTTTTGCAGCCATGTGATCATGGTGATCAGTCGATCACCATGATCATATGCAAATTAGATGGCAAAGTCAGTGTTATTGTACATTGACTTTGCTTCCAATTCACTCCCTGTGCTTCCCATACTAATTGTGAAGCACAGAGAGTGACAGGCACTTGAAATATAAATAAATACAAATATTTCCTGTAAAAAAAAAGTTAACCCTTTCCATCTGTTGCTGATCACAGTTTGTTACTGTGATCAGTTTCCTTGCTGCTTTAGGGCCCTCATTTTGTTTTTGATCACATTTTTTTGTTGTTGCAATTTTAAAGTTTTCTTTTCGAAATATATTAATTATATTATTTAATATATTAGTTTAACCAGAGTTAACCCCACAGCCCGCGCTGAGATTCTGATGGCTCTGACTAGTAACATTGCACTGATCAGAGGGTTGGTTTTTTAATTTTTTTTGGTGGGATTTTCGCAACCTATACTTTTCTTTTTATTAGTTAGTTAGCTGGGATAACTGGGTTAGTTTTGTACTAGTTATGTAGAATATTATTGGTAAAATAATGAAATAGTTTTTTCACAGTTTTCCCTCTTCTGTATGTATTTTTAATGCTAAAATGTAGATTATTTTTATGTATAGAGTATCCAAAGAAAGCCCTAACTGTCCTTTAAAAAAACAAAACACATAACTTGTATGGGTGCATTAAATGGGAGAGAGGAGTGGTTTCAACAACCACATATCAAAAATTGAAAAATCAGTCCTGGTCCTTGGAAAATACCTGGTCCTTAAGGGGTTAAAGTTTTCAATTCCATATGCCTCTTGTGGCCATGTCTGGTACTACAGATTAAAAATAAACCTTAATAAATCAAATTAGATCAGCACAAGAGTCATTTGCACCTACTTTCCCTGCCAGTTTGTCTCTGTTGTCCTTTAGTCAGTCACATGAGATACCTGAAATATTTATGTCTTTATTATTTTGTATGTAGTGGGATCAAATTCCATATTGCTTGCCCTATACACAAATATATGGAGTCACCTAGGCTCTGCAGTACAGACATTCCTGTCATAAGGCTATTCACTAACTCATAGTCAGATTCACATTTGTTTGACTCATTAGACAATCAGTATCATTTGTCAGTGTAGAGCAGGAGTAGGCAGTAAGGTTATTCACAGGGGCCATTTACTGGGCTTTGTAACAGACAATCTAATTATGTTCCATAGACCTTCACAGACATTGCCATGGACACTGGTGCGACCTGTTCTACTTTACCCTCCTTAGTCTTTACACTTTTGTCTGCTGTTTTATATCATTGATTCCAACAAGAGGTTGAAGATAGCCGGGCATGAGTCCCTGCCATTAGCCATTTGAGTTCACAGCAACTGCGACTCAGCAAAAGCACAGGGTACCCAGATTATTTAATCATTTATGATGGGAGCATTCTATATTCCACTGTGGTTAGGGGTGGTTAGATCTAGGTCGGTTTGGCCAGAGATTAATTATGTGTTCTAGTTGAATGAGCTGTAAACTTCCTTTTCCTAAAGTTTAAGGACAGTGAAAGCTACGTGGGATTGAGGTTAATTAAAGGTTATTTAAAGGGTATTCTAGTGGGATGAGTAGTAGGCTTCCTTAAATATGAGTTTTGAGGGACTTTTTGAATTTTGAGAAAGAAGGAGAGAACTCTCCAGAGAGAGTGGGCAGCAAGGGCAAAATCTTGCAGGCGTGAGTGAGAAAAGGTGATGACTTTGGAGGAGAGCCTTTGAGGCATGCAGAGGTCATGCAGGGGGGGATGGGACTCTTCATCGCGGCTGCTTCCGCGCAGCCGCTTCACCGCCGACTCAGCTGGTATTGAAGCCAAAAGAGTGGATGAGTTTTTCCTGTAGAGATGGTGTACAGTAGACATGTGCAAAACTAAAATTTTCGTTTCGTTTTCGTCCATTCGGACGAAAATGTTATTTATTTCGTCTAAAACGAATTTCATTCATTACTGCATTCGTTTCAGACGAAATTCGTCCATTATTTTCGTTTCGTTTCGTTTTATTCGCTCGTTTTATAGAATACGTGTCATACTATTGGCTTTCTATAAACCGAACGAGAGCCCCATTCATAAGAAATTCTTATGAATGGGGCTCTCGTTCGGTTCATAGAAAGGCAATAGTACTACATGTTTTCTATAAGCCGAAAGTCTATAAACCGAACGTTCGGTTTATAGACTTTCGGCTTATGGAATACATGTAATCCTATTGCTATTCTATAAACCGAACGTTTATAAGGATTACATGTATTACATAAGCCGACAGCCTATAAACCAAACGATAATCAATAACATAAAAATTAGCATGGTGGTGGGTGGGTGGGATTAAACACCTTTCCAGTTACTTCCTATGTGGATTGTGGGATTTCAGGTCTGTTGGAAGACTGAAAAAATTGGTATGACTTTAAGCTATAATAAATTAGGGGCTGGTGGTTATTTTTGAGCAATTGGAATAAATCAGATAAGGGAAAATTACAAGAGCATGTAGGGTTAGAAATAAATTTAACTGTATTCTCTATGGTGTTAAAGGTTTTAACTTTAATTAGAGTAAAAACTGAGCTTTTTTTTAACAAACAAACAAAGCAACAGAAAGCTAGATGTGACTAGGAAAATATAAGAGTAAGAAGACCAAATTTGAACCACTTGCTAGAAGACTTCTCCTTGAATTAACTTTGCAGCGATGAGAAAGTTGCAAACACCTTTCCAGTTACTTGGATATAAACGTATTTATACAGCACACTTGCCCGGAATAAACAAAGAACCCTACACTACCAGCGAAAAATAGCCCAGTTTAAAGTATAGCTAAATTGGAGACGTTTTCCAACTCAGCTTCTTGGGCCTTACGTTTACATTTCCCTTGCCAATTTGCTGCAATTCCTTTTTTTTTTTTTCATGAATAAAGCCAAGAGTGGGGAAGAGAAAGGACCAGTAACCCATTAAAATTATTATTTTTAAGCATTGGTTTCCATGGTGACTGCTCCACTCTTATGAAATATCCCCTTTGTATTCATTGCAAATCAAGAATGAATGTCCAAGCAGCAGGTCTGAGGAGGGTATAACATATGTTCATTCCTTGTCTCCACACTCATCATAATGCTTGCCATCCACCAGTAGGTGTCACCAATAAAGAAAGCATCGTTGATAACAGAATCAGATCATTCACTGATTTTCCTCTCTCCTTTCCTGAGCAGTGTCAGGTCATTGTGAAGCAAGCTCTATGGATATTATACTTCTATGTTATTATGATTGGGGTTTTTCAAACACTGCAATAGCGTCATTTACCACTTAACGCTTAAAGGTGCTTTTGTGTTGGAAAAAAAAAAAAGCAATTTTGTGTTCGTGGACTTTATTGTAGGGGGATCAGGAGCCTTGGAAGCAGTAACAGAGACCCGGTCATTGTCTTTACAGACTCTGTGGGTCTTTTTGAGCCTTGGTTACATTAAGCCTTTGAGTTTTAGGCCATGCAAAGTGACCTTATTTGACAGGTGGGATCCTACTGCACCCGCAGCATAGTGCATCGATGTGCTGCTGTTATCAGGATGTTTTATGGTCATTTGGCCCATATATTTTTGGACAGCATAGAACATCCTCCTGCTCGGAGGGGTTAATATGAGCTATGACATTTAATGGCACATCTGTATTTTACCAATGCCTAGATTCCAGCACCCATATTACATCAATTACTTGTCCCCAGCACCCATATTACACCAATGACTTGTCCCCAGCACACACATTGCACCAATGATTTACCCCAGCACCCACATTCAGGGCCACCATCAGGGGGTGACAGGTGATACACCTGTCATGGGTCTTAGGACAGGTGTAAGTCCTGGATGTGCAATACGGGAGATGGCGCATGTCCTGGGGTGCATTTAAATCTCATTGGCATGATATACAAAGACCTGGATAAAATTACTTTGTGAGGAGAGGCGAGAGGGAGATATAGGGTCGGGGGGGCAGAAATAATTTTCTGCATCAATGACTGACCTCTCAAAGTGGTCTTATTTGACAGGTGGGAACCTACTGCAGTTCTCTGCAGCTGGATCCACAGCTTAGTGCAATGAGGTGGGGGGACGCAATGCTTTGCTGTTCCCAAGTAGTTTTATGCCGTCTTTATGGTCATTTGGCCGATGTATTTTAGGATGGCATAGTACATAGTACATCCTTCTGTGCATAGGGGTTAATATGAGAGATAGTATTTAATGACACATCTGTATTTCGTCTTTTCAAGCCTTTGTTTCAAATACTGAGGAATTATTCTCTCACCTGCCAGAATTGATCTCCATTCTACTTAGTGAACCTTCTGAAGTTGCCAAAATATCACCTCTTTGCTTTTTTTTTATTAATTTCCATTAACAAACCAAGTCTGCTCAGTGGGACACACCTTTTAATTATTGAATTCAGGTGTTTCAATCAGAGCCATTACCACAGGTGTATGAAATCAAGCACCTAGCCATGCAGTCAGTCTGCATTGACAAACATTTGTGAAAAAAATCACACATTTTTAGGAGCTCAGTGAAATCAAACATGGTACTGTGATAGGATGGCACCTTTGCAATAAGTCAGTTCATTGAATTTTATCCCCGCTAGATATTACACGTTCAACTGTAAGTGGTATTCAGGGCAGGTGTCGCCCTAGGCCAACATATATTTTGCTGCCCCTTGCTGATACTGCCCTCAGGCACTTACACACACACAGTAACACTTTCCATGTCACATACATATGTAAAAAGAAAATGGACTAAACAAAGTCAATGCTCTTCTGATATAAATTCACAGATGTGACACTTATGCGGTCAACGCCACGCCCATATCATGTAAATGATTCAGTAAAAAATACATACATTTGTAGGTACATGTACACACACGTGTAATGCCAGATGCAGCCACATATTCACACACTGTCATACATGCAAGGTGATCCTATCGTTGGCACCACTCTCCGTGTCAACATCGGCCATGTTTCCAGGGACACACATTTGTTCCACATGCTGCAGAAAGGCTGTGCAAAGTGCAGCCCGGCAGTATTTAGGATAGATATATACGCACAGGCAGAATCCAATTCATTAATCAGGGTGGAGATCTCATAGGACCTACCATGATTAATTAATTGGATTGTGTCTGTATGTATATTAATCCTACATACTGCCGGGCTGCATTGTGCATGCTATTTTTGCAGCATGTGGAACAAAAATGTGTCCCTGGAAACATGGCCGATATTGGAAACTATGCATTCCATCCCAGTCTGTCTCTCTCTCCCCCATGGCATTCATCTTTTGTCTTTCTCTTCTCCCCATGTACCTTCCCCTCTTTTCTTTCTCTACCCCATGTCTGTCTTTTCCTCTCCCCCCATGTCTGTCTTTTCCTCTCCCCCATGTCAGTCTGTAAACTCTGTATCTCTCCTCTCCCCATGTATATCTCTCCTCTCTCCATGTATGTCTCTCTCTCCTCTCCCCATGTATCTCTCTCTCCTCTCCACTTCTCTATTTGTGTCTCTCTCCCCTCTCCCCAAGTGTCTGGTCTATCTCTTCTTCCCCAATGTTTGCTGTCTCTCTCCTCTCCTCCCCATGTCTGCTGTTTCTCTCCTCTCCTCCCCATATCTGCTGTCTCTCTCCTCTCCTTCCCATGTCTGCTGTCTCTCTCCTCCCCATGTCTGCTGTTTCTCTCCTCTCCTCCCCATATCTGCTGTCTCTCTCCTCTCCTCCCCATGTCTGCTGTCTCTCTCCTCCCCATGTCTGCTGTTTCTCTCCTCTCCTCCCCATATCTGCTGTCTCTCTCCTCTCCTCCCCATGTCTGCTGTCTCTCTCCTCCCCATGTCTGCTGTCTGTGTCCTCTCCTATTTGCACCGACCAATCTCTGGCTGTGTATAACACACAGAGCTGATGCTGCCTGTGGGGGCAAACTGGCACCCCTGCTCACCTCGCACACAGTGCAGTCTGTGTCCCCTGGATCCGCCAGCACTGCACAATCTATTATTAATAAATATAAAACTTTATGGCTGCCTGCCACTGGGATACATGTATCCAGGGTGTCAAGCAGCAGCCACCTCCCACAAAGCCAGCACCCTAGACAAACGACTAGTTGGCCCATTGGTAGTGCTAGCCCTAATGGTAGTATAATAAAGTGGAAGTGTTTAGGAACTCAGCAAGACCACGGTGGGGAAGGTGAAGTTGCCAAATATAGGATCCCTCCCAGATGTGTTTTAAATGTGTCTGTTGTCTCCTGCTTAGCACATCACCTGTGGCTTGATATGAACTGATTCTCAGTGGGAAATGTGTAATTGCTAACACAATCTACAGATCATTTTGAATTATTTATTTTTTTATTCTCTACATTCACAGTATAAGCCATGTTTAGCTGATGCAGTCCCTTTTAGGACATACTGAATCAAGTCATGCCTTAAGTAAACAGAACTGAATAGAGCAAAGAACAAAGAAAAGAAGCTCCCCCCAAAAAATTGAATGACCCTAGACAAAAACAGCTTTATCAAAGAAAACACATAATGGCTGAAATGTAGCCCTTTTGTTGCACCCAAAGGGTTAATAGACAAATTGTTGGTAGAAAAAAAAAAATTCAATTTTGCTTGGGTTTCAACAGAAAGAAGATTTTTTTTAAAACTGACATAAAATAGTGGTCCCTTTGATACTTTGTTCGGTAAGATTAACCTTAAATGAGTATAAGAGACAGACATCACACGCATTCCACCATGATCAGCAACAGTTTATAGAGCAACACCAATGAGATGCAAAAAGAAGGAGCCTTCTCAGAGACATAGCACTGCGTTTGTACTGTGTTCAATAGACACGATTTGCGTTAAACAACTTGGTAGCGTTTTCCTGCATTATTATCCCATATTGCATTCGTTCTGTATGATCTTTTGTTAACATATTTCGATCTTGGCACATCTCACCTTTTAATTGGCTTTGCAAATGACCGATTAAGCTGCAGAATTTTTAGCAAAGGTCCCCTTTATTCAGCTTGTCTCATTGTTTCTACGTTTGTGTTATTTATGAGATTAAACAGTTTTTGTCCTTCGCCATGTTATGTAGTGTTTAGAAGACTCAGTAAATTCCCAAACAGGGAGATATCTTGTGGGATTTCGCTCTATCCTGCGCCTCCTCAAAGTATTTGATAGACTAAAAGGGATTTACTTCATTTTGGCTTTTTGAATGTATAGTTTCCACTAGATTTGCTCCAATAAAAGGCTTATAAGAAACTGAGTCAATTGATCCACAAGGGATTAATTTAGAGGTGTAGACCACCTAATCATTTCAAACTATTCTTTGCTGGTGGTAAGTCTGATCTCCTGCTATTCGCTGTCCGATTACTAGAAACATGGCTATTATCCCTTGGAAGCATCTTTTAGTTTCCTTTCTGTTGGGTTTAGGAATGGGAATATATTATGAATCATAATGAACTGAATTAAGAGCTGGAAGCAAGCAACTCTGTAGACAACATTACTTATCCATCTTGCACCTAAATAGTTAAAAGGGATACATGATCATGAAGGTAAAAAAAAATGCTCTGTTACATTCAGATGTTGTTGTTGTTTTCAGGCAATTCTTCAGAGTCGAATCAGGTAGCTCGGATTTTATTTGAGAAAGTTTTGGATCACTTCACTGCCCACCCTCCTGGGTAGATTTTTTTTTTTACCGGTGATTTTATTTATTCAGCCCCTCCTACCTGCACAAGGGTTACATTTTGCATTAACTGATTTTAATGGGTCGGGGGGTCCTTTGGCCAAATCCCCAAAACAAATATGGCTGTAAATCGGCCTGAAATTGTCAAAACAAATTGCCAATCTCTAGCCAAAATCAGCTATACTGATTAGTCCAGTTGGTGTTTGCCATTTAATGGAAAGACACATTTTTGTACTTTCTGTAAAGATAACCATACATGATTTGAATCTGTTTTATTCCTACAAAAGATTCCTAGAATGTTGATGAGAGTACCTGACGGAGACAAACCAAAGTGGATATGGATGCATCTGATATTGGTTGTGCTTACACAGTACACAAATGCAGCACAAAAGAGGCTACTGCCCTGGCTCTAAGCAGGGCCCGAGTGGGCTATGGGTAAAGTCATTAGCAGTCGCCTCCCTCTTGTACCCATTTTTTGTAATATTTAAAAAAAACATTGGTGCAAACATGTTTTTAATTGTGGCATTGTCAGTGCCAGCCTTGCCCCCATACAGCTTATCTGTGCCATCTGTGTCTTTACTGAGAGGGTAGTGGATGTATGGAATAGCCTGCCAGCAGAAGTGGTAGAGGTAAACACAGTCAAGGATTTTAAGCATGCGTGGGATAGACACAAGGCTATCCTAGCTATAGGACCGGGAACGGGGGACTAATAAAAGTACTCCAAAAAAAAAAAATTGGGCAGACTAGATGGACCGAATGGTTCTTATCTGCCGACACATTCTATGTTTCTATGTTTCTATGTTTCTATGTGTCTGTAAACAGCTCACCAGTGCCATATCTGTTCCCAAACAGCTTACCAGTGCCATCACTGTCCCCAAACAGCTTGCCAGTGCCATATATGTTCCCAAAGCAGCTTGCCAGTGCCACCTTCATCCCTAAACAGCTTGGAAATGCTGTTTCCTCAAATGACTTGCCAGTTCCAGCTGTGTCCAAAAACATCTTGAAAGTTCCATCTCTGTTCCAAAACAGCTTTTCTGTATCATCTCTGTCCCCACACATCTTGCCAGTGCCATCCAGCATGGAGGCAGAAAAGAGCTAAAACACGATAGGCAGATGTTCTTCCATTTTATTTTCAATGATATGATCTTGACCGAGCATCGAGAGAACACCACAGCCTTGAATACTACTCACCTGACTTATTCAAAACTTATGGACTTTTCTTTTGCTTGTGAAATGTGGTGCACCGCGGTCTGAGGAAGCGTAATGATACAGTGGCGGGAGGACTTGGTGTGTACCGCAAATGTGGGGAGGTTTTCTTCTGCATATTTGATTGAGGGGTTTTGGCAGTGATGAGGATGCAAAGGAGGCAAGGATGGCACTTCAATTCCATGGTGGTTGGTGCATCTTTTTGTAACAGGTAAGATTATGGTGAGGTTAAGAGCACATTATATTAGGGAGAATGTTTGGGTGGAACTTGGTATTATGTTTGTTTGTGCAATCCAACTGGGTGAAGGGAATTTCACTGGTGCTATGGTGTCATGTTCTGTGTGAGAGAGAAGGGGCTTTGAATGAGACTGGGATTTGCAAGACATTTTTTAACATTTGGATGGAACTTAAAGCTAGTTAGCATTAAAATATGTAACTATGTGGACAATGCATCACAATCTGGAAACCATGTTTCAATGCAATGTTACGATGTTTCATGAGAAGTCTAAAAAAAAATCTCACAGCTGTATGATGTGGTAAGGATTCCATTACCATTAAAGACGGCTCTGCACAAATGGCATATTAGGACACCAAAAAGATTTTTTTAAATATATAGAGAAGTGGAAATCTTTTCAATAAAATGGACGAATGACAGGAATACCTTGCATTTGGCCCTTTTGTCAATCACTCACATTCGTTTAATTCCACTGAATTTCCAACAATATTCATCTATGTTGGAATTTGCTTTGACTAAGAAGCCAATTAATGAACATTAACACACATTCCATTATTCTACTGGAACTCAACACTCAAGAGAGAGGAACAATATTTTATTATTTCAGATTAATTTAACACTACATTTGATAATTTTGCCTCCGTTGGTAAAGGGCAGGAAAACCTTCTTTTTGGCACATTTATTTTAAATGTTTAGTGAACTATACCTTCCATCTAGGAGGACAATGTTCAGCTGAAACAGTTTTTTCATACACATAATCAGCATGGTTAGACATTTTGAACCAAAATTACAAGAATCATATAACTCCATATATCAAATTACATTGCAATTTAAATACTATAATGATTTGTAAGTCTTATAGTGATGTTTATAACAAAGAGGGTGGTCAATATCATAGGGGAATATTTTCCCATATCTTTTTTTTCTCTAACACCGTCACAGGGAAGCAATGATTTGGGTTCATATGGGCACCATTCCTTAGGGCAGGGGTAGGCAATTGTTTTTTTTTTTTCATTTACCGATACCGATTAACTACATCTCCTATAATGCTCTTTCAGCTAAGAGGCTGGCAGAAGACTAGGGGAGATGTAGTCCTAGTCTAGAGAGCCGCAGGTTGCCTAGGAAGTCAGTGAAGGGCTTTGCAGAGATGAGCAGCTGAATTGGAATGGCGATCGAGAAAGATGAGCCTGCCAGCTGTATTTTGTATAGACTGCAGGGGAGAAAAATGAGCCAGAGGTAGGCTTGTCAGGAAGGTATTACAGCAGTTGAGTGCGTGCACTAGAATTTTGTCAGTCTCTTTAATGAGGAAAGGGCAAATGTGTGCAATGTTCCTTAGGTGCAGACGAAAGTATTTGGCTAGAAACTGAACATGAAGGACAAAGGAGGAAGCCAACCAAAAGTGAGCTCAAGACAGTCTTCTTGTGGATAGGGTTCCTGCGTCATGGCACAGAGTGGTGAGAACCCAGGTGTCAAGAACCACCGTGACTCTGGGAGCCGGCCAGCAAAGTATGTTAAACTTTGAATGTTATAGCCAGTGTGTCCCCATGTCTCCTGAGTTTTAATACTTCCCCAAATGGGCAGATCCCTGTGTTTTCCCTGCCCCCTGGTGCCAGACCCTCCATACCAAGGGGAAAAGGTAAGCACCCATTTCATTGGCTAGGAGTTTAAAGGTTCTCAAAGTTAAAAGGATTAAAGGGACCTAACTCTGGCCTCAGCCCGATTGGTTGCTATTTTCCTAGTGTACTCTCATTGGTTTCCTTCCCAGACTGGCACCAAGTTTAATTGTATTATTCTTTGTTTAAAAGTTAATTCCTTTAAGTATATTGTTCAATCTCCCCTGTTCTCAAGATGTTTTACTGTATAAATGTGCTGTCTTGCCCACAATAAATTGTTGTGAAATCCTTGGTAGCGGTGTCTACTTCTGGGAATTGCTACGAATGACTTATTACTAAGGATTGCTGACCAGGGAGCTGACAATTGATTGCAAACGATTGAGGGCTGAGGAGATATTGAACCCACAAATGAGAATTAACATCTGGCTACTGATCCTTCTCGTTACACCAGGTGTGTGCACCTATTTGTCTATGAGTTCCCAAAACATCACAAGGACCAGTGGAGAGGTTCCTGTTATTTGATTGCTTGATGAACGTTTAATAATCTCATAATTGTGAGTATCCATTATGGCTAGTGACTTTTCTCTGACCAAAAATTGGCTGTTTTTCTGTTCTTTTAATTTCCTTTTATTTTATTCTTCTTTGTGGAATTGTTAGCTATATAACAGTATATTTAGTAACATTTAGTTGATGTTTCTTTTAAGCTTTCAGTAACTTCACAGGGTTTTTTTTTTCTTACATTGTAAAAAGCACATTGTTAAACCTATTGCACTTCTAACTCCATGCAACTTTTTAAAACATTTGAAATCCATAATATTTGATCATCAGTGTTAAAGATGCGGATTCGTTATGCTCAACGCTAAGGTTTTGTCCACATGGAGACTCCTTTTTCATGTGAACTAACACCTAGAACGATCCTTAATGTGCATGATCAGTAATGGGAGCCTCTCATTGTACACATGAAACAGGCCTTCTGATACATTATATATGGGAATCAAAGCCGTAAAGTCCTCATTTCAGTTGACTTCTTGGGCTTTAAATGCAGGTCAAATCAATGAATTTAATGAAGCCAGTGAAACACAAAGGCTTCCCATTGCATTTTGACCCAGATAAAGAAAAGTCAGTCCAGGTCACAAGGCTTTAGTAGAAATGTAAGTGGTTTGTACACAAATGTGACAGAACATTTAGGATATCAGAGTCTTGCAAGACTCATTGACAAGCAGTTAAAAGTATTTGAAAAAAAAGACTGCATGACTGAACTTTGATAAGGTAGCACCATTGTCTCTCCCTTTGTATTCTGCCTCTTCTTAACGAAAACTCTTGCAAAAAAAAAACAAGGCAATGAATGTGAAATGCAGATTCACCTTTACTAGACTCCCGTTTCTTTCAGTAGTGTGAATTATTAAAGCTTTTGCCTTTAAATGTTCAGTTTCCTTCTCCCTAAATGAGACCTTAAATTGTATTTGATTTCCCAAGATGCCAATATTTAGCTTGCTGGTAATAGGGCGATTAGATGTTTAATGAATGCTTATTACCAGATATTAGAGACTGAGTTAATACAAGCTCCTTATTTGAAAGATAATTAATGTAAGATATTTATTATTTAATGTAAGGCTTGCTTGAAAGAAATGTTTTATTTCTATCGATAATTCAGTGCAGTAAGTTATAATTAAAGTACAGATAGAAGATAAAGAAGTTGAGAAAATATAGTGACTTTGGTAAATATTTACGAAAACAATTCATGAGTTAGCAGTAAATATCACTTCCATAATGCCAAGGAGCTCGAATAGAAGAGGCTAATTTTCATATAATGCTGTATATACATAGGCATCTAAATTCCAATTAAAAGATCCCATGTACTAATGATCAAACACAATAAATCCACTGGATTGCACACACCCTATTTTAACATACCTTTATAAAAATATTTCCAAGTAGATATACCTTAACTGTAGAAGGCCATGGTCTCCAACACAAGGTCCTTACATTTTAGATTTGTTCAATTTATTTATTTCATTTATTGAGTAGATGGATCAACTTTAATTTATTTTCCACAATCTTTTTTGTTCATTTTATAATTTGTAAAATAATGATCACTTTCACAGAGATGGACTGCTTTAAATCCTATATTGTTCTTTTTAAAGCTTGTCGAGGATCATAGTAATTGTAATTAATGGAAAACTAGAGAGTTAATTAATGAATACTACTAAAAATATTCATACAAAAAAACTCTGATTTTGCTTGTATTATTCGGCTATAATTACAAATATATACTAATCAATATAACACTAATAACAATGTTTTAAAAAAAATGTAGCCTTATTTGATACACACCACCCAAATTTTGGGACACCCACACCAGTTCTAATCATAGTTGTCTCCTTATGTTTTAGGTATATTATATAGCACTCTATGGACTTATCCGTTTCAGGGCATCTATGAAATAAATCCGACCTGCTCCTGAATGTGTTCGCGTGTTGCCTTAATTCACATCATTTTCAACACAATTAACTAAAAGCTAGAAGCAAACATTCTAAATAATGTTAATTAATCATTTTTCAGCACTTCAGACATAAATAAGAATATCTAATACAATGCTAGAGCTGTCTTTATAACTTATTTATTTATTCCTGTAATCTTGTCAGACAGAAATTACTATTATTACAAATAGTTTTAAGATTATTATATGGCCTTGCAAATATATATATATATATATATATATATATATATATATATATATATATATATATATTGAGACATTAAGACCATTATTTAATAGATGCTTTGTTGTATCTTAAACGGTGGGGTACCTATAGAATTTTCTGTAATATGCTTTATTTTTTTTTCTTCCAAATTCTATAGGATTTATTGTATTTTTTACCCCTCTTATGTCCTTTCACATTTTCTCCTCATTCATTAGCTGGTAACTTTGTCACCCATCTTTGACTTTCCCTTTTAAATCTGCATTAAAGCTGTCATTTACGTATGCTTTTTTCCCCCCTTCTCTCAGTTTTTTGACAGCAAAAGCCTTCATCAGCTTTTATCCTTTTTTGTTCACATTATGGCCATAACCTGTGCAAAATGGCAAAGCTACCCAATTCTTGTATGTAAAATTTGCAACATTTTTTTGAGACGGGTCAATGCCCATTTTTTGGGTCCCTTTCTTCATCTGAGTAGCGTGTTAAAACTTCTTGCAGATGCAGCCTATTCAGTAGCAGCCTGTTGGCTGCATGCAGAGCTGAGGAAAAAAGAAAAGGCCTTCCTATTTTGTGATTACCATAGTAACTCAAACATTTCCAATGCTTTTCTGGATTTGGTAGGCCCGGCCAGTGAATATAGTTTCCTGTGCAATCAAGCCCTCTACTGGAGATCATGGCTTTCATGACACAAGGTTACAGAGAGGACAGTGGGCTTGTTAGGCCTGAAATTAACCATTTCACTTTAAAATAATGCACATTTGTATCCATTTTGTTCAAATAAACAGCTGCTACCCCTGAGAGTTTTTGCCTTTTTTTAACCAACGCCTTGTATGACATTTATGAATAAAGTAAAATCAATTCAGTTCCAAATGGAATTTAAGAATACTTATTGTTGTATTTTCATTTTGTATTGTGAGAGTTTTACAATTCAAATGTATTCAGTTAATACAATGCCCATAACTACTCTTTGTTATGGAGGTATAAGTAAGTTATGAACTGAAGCTGAACTATCAGCCCTGGTCCATAGTTATTTGTGGGGATGTATACATAGATATACAGAGATCCATATTAATGGGCCACTTTTCTGTCATCGTTTTGCTTATACTGATGAGCATTAACTTAAAAAACTAAATATTTAGTAGCAATATTTCTAGAGTGGAATATGTATTTATCAGTAAAATTATTATAGTAGTATTTTAAATTTCCAATCTTTGAAGCAGAATTCTAAAAATTCTGAGAAAAAAAAGTGAACTACTACAGAATGATGTGTATGTGAATCTAATAGCATAAAGGTACTTTTAATATTTATTTATTTTTGACTGTAGGGTTGATAAGATTTTAAGCTAGAAATTCACCCACAATTAATAATATTCTCACCTTTTAGTAAACATCCACCAGAGAGAGAACATGGTGTGAATCTGTGAATTACTAATATAACATGAGTTTTTCTCATAACCTTAAGTTTGATAATGCTAACTGTGTGGTTTAGTACATGACTTAGTTTACAGGGGTAGGTGTAACCAGCAACCAATAGATTTAGCAACCACAGTGCAGATGACAGGGCAGGTGGACTATGTGACTAAGCAATGAACCAGAAACACTGGATAATGTGGTAATACTGAACAATACTGTACCCAGGATGTAGGGAAAAGATAGCAGGTCTGGATGAGAACAGAAAAGCAGGATCAGGGCGATAAAACAAGCTGAGGTCAGGACAAAGGTCAGGGAACACCCGAAACTGAGTGAGTCTAAGGGTCAAGTCATGCCTTCAGAGTGAGAGGAGACATTACCACCAAATATTATCACTCTTCCCCTGTGCAGAGGTTTGGGGATGGAAGCATCTCCAGCACAAATGGCCATTTATCCTGCGGCTATACTGGAGACCTCCAGAGCTGGATAGGATCACGCCAAATAAAGTGACAGTAGGCATCAACATTGTTAAAAGTAGACAATTGCTAGAATTTTGTGATTCACAGTTTAATGCTATTCTACACTGGTGTCCTTGTATGGGCCATGATTACATTTCATTATCTACAGATCATGCCCACCATTGGAATCCTGTTTGGTTGATATATTTATTGAATATTTGTTTCATTGAGTTTAAAAAAACTATTTTTTAAAATTTGAGGTTGGTCAAATTGAAGTTACATTTTCATGAACCAAACTAAGCCAAAGATGCTCTTTTGACCAAACTTTAATAGCCTGTGTTTTTATAGTGCCATTATTTTTTATTAATATGCTACATGATACATGAATTCAAATCATTCACAGACTTGACCTAAATTTTGGAGGAAACACTCATATTATCATAAAAGGTCCTACCATATTATCCAAGAAAAGAACTTCCTCCTGCGATTCACTCTTACTCCTCATTCGCTTACCTGTTCTAAACATTTTGTGGATTGTTGATTGTTTAGCTATTCTTGTTGGCTGTCTCTACCCCTTATTTCCTCCAAACAAGCCTTGCCACCATCTCAAAAGCCATAATAAAGATCAAAATCTTCCAGCCAGGCTCACTTTACAACTGTGGCCAAAGCCTGCATGATGATGTCATAAGATACTCCCTTGCTCTCTTAATGGCTCCTGTTTATCATAGTGGGCAGGACAAGGTGGCTGTGTATAACCATTTTTACCTGCCTTCCAACACAAAGAGAGGAGATTGACCTGATCAAACAGGATCATAACTCTGTCCCCTTGTTGATGTAATAGTTTCATTACCCTCTCATATAATGCAAGTCTGCCCCAAAGTGAGAAATATGAGATGTAAAATCTCAGTGGGTGGCATCCAAAAACACTATATTTCACAAAATGGCAACGCCCAGTCACCCTTATTTAGTAACATATTTTATTAAATACAGTCACATAACAAAAACAAAAGACATATCTGAAATCAACAATGCAAAATGAACAAAATAAAATCTTTTCATTTTTTGGTCGAAGCCTTCCTTTAAGGAGGAGGAATGCACTTGCTTAGGCCAAGATCAGCACCGATCCAAAATATATCACGGGTTATCATTAGTGTTGAGCGAACCCGAACTGCACTGTTCGGGTTCGTACCGAACATTACGGTGTCCGTACCCCGGACCCGAACCCGAACATTTCACTGTATGTTCGGGTTGGAGTTCGAGGTTCGGCTATAAACCGAAAGTCTTTAAACCGAAAGTAATTCGGTTTATAGACTTTCGGTTTATAGAATAGCCAATAGCATTACATGTATTCTATAAGCCGAAAGTCTATAAACCGAAAGACATTCGGTTTATAGACTTTTGGTTTATAGAATACATGTAATGCTATTGGCTATTCTATAAACCGAAAGTCTATAAACCGAACGACATTCGGTTTATAGACTTTCTTTTTATAGAATAGCAATAGCATTACATGTATTCTATAAAACGAAAGTCTATAAACCGAATGTCTTTCGGTTTATAGACTTTCGGTTTATGGAATACATGTAATGCTATTGCTATTCCATAAACTGAAATAGAGTCCCCATTCATAAGAATAGGTCAATATAAATAGGGACTCTATTTTGGTTTATAGAATAGCAATAGCATTACATGTATTACATCTGAGAGTCAAATAGAACCGTCAAATACTGTGCTTACGGCGCACTTTTAAAAATTCGAATAGTTTTGGGTGCTAAATAGTACATTTGCGTCTTGCGGTGCACTTCATATCTGAGAGTCAAATAGAACCGTCAAATACTGTGCTTACAGCGCCCTTTGAAAAATTCTGGCTACCTCCTCCTCCAGCGCCGCCACGGTCACCGCCTCCTCAACCTATGGATCACTTAGTATAAACAGAAAGAGAATACCCTGCACTCCAACCCTCTCTCAAATGGATAATGCTGTTGATCCTCCTGGCAGCCATGCTTTAGATTTTTGTTCTTCCAAAGCTAAAATCAAAGATTCCATCTAGTGCTATTTTGTGGCTCAGCTGTATTTGTAATTTGTATGTATTTTATGTTATTTTAAGTTATTTCCCTATCCACATTTGCTTGCAGGGCACTTGTCCTACTCTTACCCACATTTTACTTCATTTTGCAGCCCTCTATCCCTTTCCAGGACTTTTTTAGAGGCATTTTAGTGGCCAAAAGTCCATGTCCGCATTGACTTCAATGGGGTTCGGGTTCAGGGTCAAGTTCGAGCACGGACCCGGACATTTTTTCGAAGTTTGGTCGAACCTGCCGAACCCGAACATCCAGGTGTCCGCTCAACTCTAGTTATCATTAAACAAATTAGCTATTAAACAAAACTGTGTTAAAAAGACATCGTGTACACAATAAAACCGGATTACTCTATAAAAGAGATATTGAGGTCTATTCAAAGACATAACTTAATTTATCTCATGCCATTGAATCCCATACACTGCAATAGAAAAATGTGAGTTAAAAAACAGAGATAAGTGGTATTTTAGGTCATTAAACCGGGGCCAGTACCAATATAACATTATAAATGCACTGCAAAAAAATGAAAAATATAGAAATAACTAAAGATGCAGGTATCAAACATAAATGTATCTCATAGAAAAAGTGATAAACTCAGGTCTGTCACACATTAATAAGGTAAAATATATATTTAAAATGACGCAGCGTAAAAACATTTTTAAAAATCAAGACATACAGCAGAAGTTAATACTATTTTTGGTGTCAGTCGTAGCATTCAGAATTCTACAGACATAAATGCAGTGCTTCACGGCGATCAAAGGGTTAATGTTCCTGTGCTAGCCAGTTGATTGTTTCGGCACCTGCAGTATGTAAGACTTGTTATACTTTCCTTTGTGGATTACAATGGTTCATCTTCATTATTGTTCTAATGCTGCTTAAATAAGAGACTAATCTTTCATTGGTCCAAGTGACAACTCCAGTACTGGGATGTTTCCATTTTTTTATTTTTTTGTCTTGGTCTACTCTATTGTTACCATAGCCACAAGGCTGCCACACTGTTGGTTTAGTACGGTCTCTGTACTGTACCGCCGTGAGTTTATTGTTTAAACTCTGTATTATCCCACTGTTTCTGAAGATTTACATTTTTAATGGCTCGTTTATGTAATCCCATAAATAAGTTAGTAGGAAATCATCCGCAACACAAATGAGAGAGCGGGGGTCTGAAAAAAAGGCTGCTGAAACAGGTCAGCCAGGGTCTCAGCTGTGAGGTCTTGATTGGTATCAGGGATGTAGCCAATGTGGCTATGGACTTAGGACCACCCAGTCAGTCATAAAAGCAGTGCATTACCAGGCAATAGGCTGATAGTGCCATAGTGTGTATTCTTTATCTTCGAACATGGAACTTTCTCAAACACACAACAATAAAAAAAAATAACTGTTTACAAAATGCTAATTTACCTTATTTCTGTGCCAGCTGCACTTCCCATGAAGGGAAGTTTAAATGATTAGGGGTTTGATTTTTTTTTTTTTTTAGGGGGGGTGTCGGGGGGGGGGGGGGGACTGTTGCAGACAGCAGCAGATAGTATTAACTACAATAATATTATTGAAGGGTAGCACAATTATCTGCAAAGAGCCAACACCTGCCAAAAAAACTATTTTATGACATTTTAGGTTAAACTTTAAAAACAAATTAAGAAAAAAATGTAATAAAATTTTCTTAAAACATGTCTAGGATAGAACATGACATGGTATGGGTATTTATTCATATGTAAACATAATGGGGATTATAGAAAAACAATAGAAAAATCTGAGTTAAAAACCCAGTAATTAGTGATGTTTTGAGTCAATGAATCGGGCCCGATGGGTCTATTCACTAAAAAGTAATCTGACAGGTGAATTGCACATGAACTGCAAAAGTCATCAATAGCAGAGTTGGAAAAATTCTCCAACCTGCTCATTATGTACTTTAGCCAATTTTTATTCATCTCTATGGAAGCCTCTCTTATTTGCCTTTATTGGTCACCTTGAGATGCTGGAAAGGCTCATTTTTGCTGATACCAGTACAGGACAGCAAGGAGGACGTGTCCTAGGATGAAAGACTACATAGTAACTATAAAAAATGCAAATAAAATAATGAATGCATATTTTATTTCAAGTGTAAGCTTTACTTCATTTGGGTGGGAACTTGGAATGGACCTTTAAGGTTTAAATATGAGTGGAGAGAGCCAGATTATTGGCGAGTGTGTCATTTGGCTTATCTTTAACATTTGGCTGAATGGGAGAATGTTTCCAGTTCGGGTACTTTGGGTAGTTTGAAATTCCCTTCATGTAAGGCTCTCTTACATGAATAAAACCAACATCTAAGCACATTCACTCACAAATTACAGGTATTCCCATATGTTGCACATTATAAAACATTTGTAAATTTTGCCTTGGCATCTAAGGACCAGGTGAACCTCAAGATTAAAGATCCACTAAACAGTGGTCCGTCGGCCTTGTATTGTCCATTTTATCTGTTTCAGTCTGAAGCATGTAAACGTCTATGGTCGCTGATTGTCATTCACTTCTATCACACTGAGAGATCCTCATTATTATACATACAGCAGAGAGAGGCCCTGACTACCTGACAGACAGAAGAAGCCACTATGTTTGAGAGTGCGTTGGTCCTGTAAGCATGTTTCAGCTCTGCTTCTGGTGAGAGGTAGAGTGGATTATAAACCTGCAAGTTTCTATAAAGCTTAAAGAAATGTTAACACTTACATTCTCTATATAAAATTAGTTTTATGTGGGATTGTACATGATCAAACCCTTTCATTAAACAAGAACACAAATAACAAAAACTAAAATTTATTAAAACAAGTAATGATTAAAAACAAAAACAAATGGAGGACAGGAGGACCCACAATGATAAAGGGGAAGTCAGCATCCAGACATATTAATTGAGCTGCACCTAACTGGAGCTAAAAATTAACTTGCTCAAATTAGAGTAATAGTGTTTCTATTTTAATTTGGTAGCTAAGGGACAGATGAAGAGACGTTTGGAGAAATATATCTGAAACAGTGCTTGGGCACTATATATTGCTGAGAGGTAAGTGATTTACTCTGCTTTTATTATGGATTATTAAGCTGTTTTTATACATTGTCTATATTTATTTATATTCAATAAAAGATTTTAAAAGACAAAAGGTTATTGCTTCCAACTCCCTTTTTTTTTATTGTATTCTAAATTATTTTTAAATTTAAATAGAGAAACCTGCCGATCTATATATTATTGTTGTTCAACGATATTTGTATGGTTAGCCCTGCTAAATTCTATACAATTAAGACGTTATGGACGGAAATAGGGTACCAACGGTTACATAACAACTCCAAATAGGCATGAGAAAACGAACACTTATATACTTGATTAAACATTATATATAGTTGTGTTGCTCTCCTGTACATGTCCCAAATGCCTCTATGACTATGCTCTATCATACAACATCTCTCAGATTTCCCCAAATCATCCTCTAATCTAAAATCCTTGAAAATGAGTGTTTCCCAACTTCTAAAAACAGAATGAACCTGTTATTAGTTTATAAACTCCTATATATACTGTATATGTTGATGGTTTCTCTTGTAGTTTTTTTTGTATCAAATAAGAATTTACCCTGTATGTCCTCAACTTGTCTAAATATATGTATGTATGTATTTTTGAATCTACTGTTAAATGTGAAACTCTATGTAATTCCATTCTGGACTTGGTCCCCAGGACATACTGGAAAATGAGATAAAGCTCAATCTATTCTTCCTGGTAAAAATAAACTTTCTAAATAAATAAATACATTTCTGGAAACAGATAGCTCTATACATTACTACAAACAAGCTAGAACATATAACTCTCTTCCCTGAATTGTCAATCTTTGGCTTCATCACTGATGAATTTTGTAAAGATAAGCTCCTTCTCATCTTACTAAAAGCCTTGAGTAACGTAACCATTGTACATAAATGGATAAAATCTGAACCTACGATTCTAATACTTTTCATAGAAATGTTATTTGACATAGATTTGTTAAATACCCTATTAAATGAACAAACATACCAAAAAAAATCTTCCATTACTGGGATCACTCAAAGAAAAACTTGAACCTTGTTCCAACTTACTTTCCACATTTTAAGTAACAAACCTGCAATTCGTTTGAGTTGATCCCTCAATTCATTACTGGTTACCCTATGATTTAACAATTGCTTCCATTTAGTGAAACTGATTATTGGAAATAAACTTACTTGGTACAATTGGACAAGACATAAAGTTGAATTATGTGTTGGAGTTTCTCTATATATTTTAATTATATTTATTCCTTTTGTATATTTAAATATGGAAAAAATGAGATGCATCATATGTATACTATTTTATATTGATCTTTAACACTTTTCTTTTAATTAAAACGGTTATTAAATAATAATATTGTCTGTAAATGATAAACTAGTATCTGTGTTTCTATCAGTCCTGTGTAGTTACATGGGTAGCCCAGTCATTTAGCTGTCTGTTTTTTTACAGTCAGCATGGAAGAAAGTAACAACTTCGTCACCATTTAATGACCATATATGTGTCACCATCACATTGCTTGTGTTCTGGTCCTCAGTGAGACAGTTATCTTCTGTTACTGCTCCAATCACAGATCCTCTCATCATATCCAGACAGACTCCATCAACAATTGCTGTAGTATGCTCAAAATCTATCTCCAAGAAATAGTTATTTCTTAGCTTAACTCCTGACACTGCCATGATCCGTGACTATTGCACTAAGGCTGCAGTTCCATTGGTTTTACTGGACAATGAGCTCTGACTCTTCACATGATAATGAGTAGCAATTTTTTTAGTTGATCTAAAAATTCTTGGACTTCAATGTTGTAATTTAAATCTCTTGACACTTTATTGAATATTAATGTTGCACTTTCCAACATGTGCATTATATATTTTGTGTTTATTATTTTCAATGACAGACTATAGCTCTGGTTGAACAAAGATATTCCCATTTTGTTTTGTCGCATCAAATTAGTGTCTGTCCCGGGATAAGATGTAACTAGATAACCTGTGCATTTAAAATAAACATATATATAAGACATATGCCACTGTGGGTTTTTTGTTAATGTTCGAATTAATTGCATAAAAAAGTCAAAATAAAATTAGGTGTCTTTCTCCAGCATCCATTTTGAGAATTTTACCCATAATGCAACTCTCTCCAAAATCATCCAGTAAGTCTCACTTTACAACTAAAAAGTGCCTGCATGATGATGTCAGAAGATGTCATAAGAGAGACCCCTGCTCTCTTACAGGCTTCTGTGTATCATAGTGGGCAGCACTAGGTGGCTGTGTACAACTTTTTTTACCTGCCTTCCAACACAAAGAGAGGAGACTGACCTGATCAAACAGGATCATAACTCCGCCCCCTTGTGATGTAATAGTTACATTACCCTCCCATTATGAACTGCATTCTGTATCCCCAGACCCGAAGTGAGATACTTGTGCTGTAAAGTCCCAAGGGGGTGGGGGGGGGGGTGGGGGGGTTGGTGGTACCCACAAACAGCTTATTTTGTCCCCGACAAAGCTGCTGAATGAAATGCCAAGGTCTGATCTTGATATGACTATTACAAGAGAAACCTGCAGCAATTCAAAGACTTGAAGAATTACTCTAGATACTATAACCTGCAGCTGTAGAGTGTCTCGGATTTGTTGACCTGGATGATTTCTTTTATTCAGTTATTACTCAGAATTAGTAGCCAAAGCCATCTCTGAAGTACCAAATATGGATAGGGCTTACAAGCACCAATATCTCGCTGCTCATCACAATCTCTATTACTATTCTTTTTCTCGGCTTCTATCTATTATTTACTCGGTTTATTCACAAAGTACATCTGGACAATCCATGGATCTAGGCCTAGGTTTTCTATGATCTTAGTCCAAGGTAATTTGAGGTAACTAAACCCCAGCTAGGAGGCAAGACCCACATTTACCAGTCCAGAACTTTCGAAAGATTCTTAGCACTTAGTACCTAGACTTCGTACTCATAGCAGGCTTGCCACTAATTAGAAAAATAACGAAAAACCATTAATTAGAAGGTTGCATTCCACATAACATCATCACTGACATGGTGGTAACTCGAACGTTATTTAATATATTCTTTCAGGACCCCAATTGAAGCAGGCACACAAAACAAGGTCCCTTTATTTCAATACCTCTTTTTTAATTTTAACAGCCCAACATTTATGAATGGTAGATGTGATAGAGTTGTTACTAATTGTTCAGAAAAGACCCATCATTAGCTGGCCATCTTAAAGGGACTAAAGCATGAGGCTCTTCCCAGAGACTGGCAGGAGAAATACAAAAAAAAAAAAACGACTCTGTTTGTGCTGAGAAAGAGAACCCCCTCTGGTTACATTATTCTATTGATCTAAAAACATTTAAATCTTCTTTGTTAACTAGTTTTCAGTGGAAATTTCATAATCGCTGTGCAAATCTATCACATCTGCAACCCTTCAAGCTGTTCTTTACACAAGCACAAATTATTTCCCAGCTATAAAATGTCTTTTAATGGGTGGGTGGAGAAGGCTAAATAAAAAAATAAATATACTATAATACATTAATATAGTGTTATATTTCAGTAATTAGTTAACTAGTTGAATATATATTGAACTGGTTTGCATAGATTTTTACAAGTATTAAGTAGTGTATTAGCTGTCTAATGATTATCATTTAATTTTTTTTTTTTTTTTTACAAGAATTAAATAATTTACTGGTTCAATATAGCTCACATAACTACTTTTAAAATATTTTGAAAAAGGTTTCACTAGCTTTTTTGATGTATACAAAATATAAAAATTAATTTGCAGGTCACATTGTAACATGGCTTAAATTGTTTGTATATTAGCTTAATTGTATATTAATATTCAGTTGTTTTTTGTTAAGAGTTATATAGAAACATAGAATGTGTTGGCAGATAAGAACCATTCGGTCCATCTAGTCTCCTCAAAAAGATAGCTACAATGTGATCAAGTCAATAATCACAAAATATATATAATTGTACAGATTGCAGAACTGAAACCAAGTGCAACATTACATGTGTGAAGATTTTACCTAGAAACCGTATTCATTATTTGCAGCGTTAACTCCACCCATTTGCTATTCTGAGCTAACTTCAAAGTGGTACCCAAGTACCGAGTGTAATACTGAATAAAACTGAGATTGGATTGAGATTCTAAACTAGAAGTAAAGTTTGCAGCAGGCGCTACAATAAATTTATATTTCCTATTTAGTTTCATTTTAAGGTCTTGTGTAGATGCAGGGAAAATAAGCAAATAAATACAGCGCTGAGATAAAAGCACCAAAGTGAGAAATAATAAATAAATAATACAAACCCTTTGGAGTAAGTACATACGACCCAAAATAAAATAGTAATAATAGTAAATAGCGTCATATCCTTTGATAAATATAAAGGAAAATTTATGGAGGTCTGGGCACTGTAGAGACAAAGGCAAAAATATTAGTAAAGGTGGAAAGTGGTCAATGTGTGTAAAGAAAGTGCACAAATAACACAAATGCACCAATTGTATGAAATAAACAGAGAAAAAAATCTTTATTATTTATTAATATGATTATTTATTTATTAAAATAAAACCTGGCCTGGTTTACTATCTGCTATTTTGGATAGTGTGTCTGTTTAAAGGTACATTCTTACATACATATATATATATATATATATATATATGTATTTCATTTGTATAGTTTTAGGTCTTTTGTATTTTAAATTTAAAATTTTTTGCTCTGAAGGAATTTTCCATTTAATACATGTGTGTTTGTGAAGGAATTTTCCATCTAATATATGCACATTTGTTTAAAAGATGGTAAAATTGGTTTTGTATTTGTGTTATCTATTCATACACATTGAAGTTATTTAGTTCATATAGTGCAGTGATGGCAACCTATGGCATCGTGCCACAAATGGCTAGGGTTGCCACCTGGCCGGTAATTTATCGGCACAGCCGGTAATTAGGGTCTTGGGG
The DNA here is from genome assembly GCA_036172795.1 of Pelodytes ibericus. NCBI lineage: Eukaryota > Metazoa > Chordata > Amphibia > Anura > Pelodytidae > Pelodytes > Pelodytes ibericus. The sequence continues at coordinate 264,187,169 of CM069857.1, forward strand.
CCGGTGTCGGTATATGTAATATACCTTTAATGCAAAACCCAGAATCAGAGGATTCGGCTCTTGCGGGGAGAGAGAATGGTCAGCATATCTCCCTCACTGCCCTGACCTCTCTCTGCTCCTGGCCTGCTCGGTGCTCCAACCCCTGCCAGCTGCACTGAAGACCAACACCCAATTCTCCACCAATCTCACAGAAAAAAAACAACTCGACCTGACATCCAGAGACCTGTTTGTGCATGTGTGTGAGAGAGAGTGAAAGTCTGTGAGAAAGAGAGAGAGAGTGAATGACAGTCTGTGAGAGAGAGAGTGAGTGACAGTCTGAGAGAGAGAGAGTGAGTGACAGTCTGTAAGAGAGAGAGAGTGACAGTCTGTAAGAGAGAGAGTGAGTGAGTCTGTGAGAGAGAGAGTGACAGTCTGTGTGTGAGTGAGAGAGACAGTCTGTGAGAGAGAGAGAGAGTAAAAGTCTGTGAGAGAGAGTGAGTGACAGTCTGTGAGAGAGAGTGACAGCCTGGTAGAGAGAGCTAAGGATAGAATGATAGTCTATGAGAGAGAGAGTGACAGTCTGTAAGAGAGAGAGTGACAGTCTGTGAGAAAGAGAGTGACAGTGTGTAAGAGAAAGAGTGACAGTCTGTGAGAGAGAGTGACAGTCTGTGAGAGAAGAAAAACAGTCTGTGAGAGAGAGTGACAATCTGTGAGAGAGAGTGACAGTCTGTGAGAGAAGAAAAACAGTCTGTGAGAGAGAGAGTGACAGTCTGTGAGAGAGAGTGACAGTCTGCAAGAGAGTAACTCTCTGTGAGAGAGAGAGAGTGGCAGTCTGTAAGAGAGAGAGAGAGAGTGACAGTCTGTAAGAGAGAGAGACACAGTGTGTGTGAGAGAGAGTCTGTGTGAGAGAGAGCCTGTGAGAGAGAGACAGTCTGTGTGAGAGGAAGAGAAACAGTCTGTATCTGAGCGAGAGAAAGAGACAGTTTGTGTGTGAGAAACTGCATGTGTCATTGTGTGTGACACACAGCTTGTCTGTGTGTGTGATAGACCGCTTGTCTGTGTGTGTGTGAGACAGTGTGTGAGATTAAGTTTGTATGTGAGTGTGAGAGACAGCTTGTGTGTGAGTGTGAGAGACAGCGTGTGTCTGTGAGAGACAGCATGTATGTGTGTATATATGATATACAGATATGTATACATACACACACACTTCTCACTGGCATGATATACAAATAATGTATATCATGTCAGTGAGAATCCACCCCCTTTGTGGCCCTACCCATCATGGCCCCACCCTCTTGTGGCTCCGCCCACGCATATGCCATTATTTTTTTGAGGAAAATGTGGCAACCCTACAACTGGCACGCCAAGCTCTCTGTTGTGGCATGCGTGGCTACGAGTGAGTGAAGCCTCTAATCTCAGCTTCATTATCCCAAATTGAGAATTTTATGCTAAATAATTATTTACTGAAATGCTATCCTGTTGCCTCCTGAGCAATAACAGCAGTATTATTGCTCAGGAGCCAGCAGGATAAGCATTTCAGTAACTGCCCACCCCTCCAGATCACAAGTTGGTTTAATCCTCTTAGTTCCTCTTGACAGCTGACACGCCCCCTGTTCACACAGCAGTGTAGCAGCTCCAGCAGCTCTGTAGCAGCTCTCCCAAAGCAGACTTCTTGCAATGTATGTGTGTGTAACGGATCGCCTGGCACCCCGACTGGGTACCTCCGTTGAAGGATGCTCCTAGCGCTTCCTGAGGACTCCAAGCACTCTGGCCGACACCACAATCACTGAACCGGAGAAACAAATAAATTCTCCCAAGCATATGAATGCTGTAGACAGTTGAATAGGAACCATACGAATAGGTTTACTCTCCTAGCAGTCAAACTGGAACAGCATACAATAAATCCTTCCCCCAATAATGAGACGACACTTCACTTTGAGGGTTAAAACAGGAACTTTTACAGCAAGATTGAACTCCTCTTTATTTGTGTTTTACACAGCACATATACACCAAACTGCAATCAGATAACACTTGATTAAACAATAGAAAACTTAAACACATCACCAGTAAAGCAGTATCTAGCCACTTTAATCTGGAGCCAGAAGCAAGGTAGTCAGACTGGGTGGCTGACATAACTAAACAATGGAAGGTTTAAACACATTACAGACAGGGTCCATAATCTATAGGGAGGTGTTTGGCCCTCAGGCCCCTCCAAGAACCCCAGTCAGTCAGACTGTCAGAATTCACTTCGTGACAGCGGCCACCCCCGAGAACAAAGGACGGCTACTTACTGTTCAATTACCCGTTCGCAACAATGTCGCAACGGGTAATTGAGGACACACTTTAAAATACATAAAGTCACATTTTACACATAACACACAGACATTTCACATATCCCCAGATAGCTCAGGTCTGAGCGCACATTATTAAGTGAATGGCGCTCGGACCACACAAATACAGTTTAATCGCCATGGAGCCAAAGTCTTTACAGTCAGTTTCATACGAATGGGCTCCATGGGATTCCTATCTGGGGTATAACACATTCACATAAAGTCTGGTCCATAGTCCAAAGGCAAGAGGCGGGCAAGCAGCCCCCTCCAAGGACACGTGGCGAGGCCGGTTTCGCCACAGTGTGTATGTATGTGTGATGTGTATACTTGTGCTGTGTGTATGTGTGTTAGTCATAGTTGGCCATGTTTCCAGGGACACATATTTGTTCCACATGCTGCAGAAAGAGCATGCAAAGTGCAGCCCGGTAGTATGTAGGATGGATATACGCACAGGCACAATCCAATTAATTAATCATGGTAGGTTCTATGAAATCTCCACCCTGATTAATTATTTAGATTGTGGATGTGCGTATATCCATCCCACATACTGCTGGGCTGCACTTTTCATGCTCTTTCTGCAGCATGTGGAACAAATATGTGTCACTGGAAACATGGCCGATGTTGGCAACTATGATATGTGTCCCTGGAAACATGGCCGATGTTGGCAACTATGGTGTTAGTATGTACACAGATTTTGAAAGATATCTAAAACACCTTTAAAAATGGACTCAGAGATGTATCATACTATAAAATGTTCAAAATAAACAATAAGGAACTTTTGTGCAGGTATAGATGGCAGGAATATTTATGTGAACCGATAGATCAGTGATGGTGAACGTTTTTGGTCCCGAGTGCCCAATTTTTGACCCACACAAATTTGCAGACCACAAAGTGCCAACACCGCATACTCACACACGCTTATACACACACACACACACACCCTTATACTCATACACACGCACACTCATACACATACACACTTATACTCATACTCACACACACACATACTCACACACACACTTATACTCACACACACACTTATACTCATACACACACTTATACTCATACACACACTTATACTTATACTCATGCACACGCACACTTATACTCACACACACATTTATACTCACACACACTCATACTTATACTCACACATACACACACACACATATACTCATACACACATATACTCATACACACACACTTATACTCATACACACACTTATACCCATACACACACACACACTTATACCCAAACACACACACACTTATACTCATACAGACACTTATACTCATACACACACTCATACTCATACACACACACTTATACTCATACACACACTTATACTCATACACACACACTTATACTCCCACACACACTTATACTCATACTCACACACTTATACCCAAACACACACACTTATACTCATACAGACACTCATACTCATACACACACACACACACACACTTATACTCGTACTTGCACACACACACTTATACTCATACTTGCACACACTTATACTCATACTCGCACACACTTATACTCATACTCGCACACACTTATACTCATGCTCGCACACACTTATACCCAAACACACACACTTATACTCACACACACACACTTATCATACTCACACACACACACACTTATCATATTTATACTCACACACACACACACTTATCATACTCATACACACACTTATCATACTCATACGCACACATATACCCATACTCGCACACACACACACTTATACTCACAAACGCACACACACATGCAGGTTCAGCTCTCACCGCTTATCTGCTCCGTTGTCCTGGAGGTGCAGGCATCAGTGTAATAGACGGGCGCTGCCGGTCACCTGCTTCTTCTCCAGATGATTGACGCATGTGCGTTATGTGAAGAAGCGTTTAAGTCGGAAAGCCAACAGTTAATTGCTTTCCGACTTGAACGCTTCTTCACAGAATGCGCATGAGCCAATCATCTGGAGAAGAAGCAGATGACCGGCGGCGCCAATCTATTACGCTGATGCCTGCACCTCCAGGACAACGGAGCAGATAAGCGGTGAGAGCTGAACCTGACCGCGTGCCACTGCTGAGGGCTCGGCGTGCCAGTAGTGGCACGCGTGCCATAGGTTCGCCACCGCTGCGATAGATGATGACAAATGGTCAGAAATATAAGAAGAGACAGCAAAATATTATGTCAGTCACCTTCAACGAACAAGCATTTAAACTGTTACAAAGGACATATCTAGTGCAAACTTTATTAAACAAGATGTATGCTGACGCTAATGAAAATAGCTTTAGAGGCTTTATAGAAAGAGGAGGCAGCATCCATATATAGTGGAAATGCCCCAAAATAAAAAGAATATGGACCAAATGAAATAACAACATTAATGTGATCATACCCATCCCAGTGACATTAACACCTTGGAATGCACCACTCAATCTAAAAATTAATAACCTAACAAAATATGAAAATATATTAATTAAATCATTATGTGTAGGTGTAAGAATGTATAGAGATAGTCGATGGAATAAATTAGACCTATCCTGGTATGATGCGATTACAAGAATAAATAAAAATCTGTGTAAATGAAAAGCTATTGAGTATTGTGAACAACAAATATAAGACATTTCTGAAAATATGGACACCATGGCTTTCTAGCTCTTATGGTAGATCTGTTAATACTGATATCATCTAATTATTGATTAAGCTAAGCTCAGTCATTACAAACCTGTATTTTATTTATTTAAGTTTTGGTTTTTTTATTTTTTTATTTTCCATCCTGTTATTAATATTAAGTTTTATATCTGATATCATATACTTTGTAAATTATTCTGATACATTCTATAATCTGTTAAACAATTTGATAAATGACATATTGACACAATGTAATATTTAGAATGATGGTAGGTCCTATGACATCTCCACCCTGATTAATTAATTGGATTCTGTCTGTGCGTATTTCCATCCTACATACTGCCAGGCTGCACTTTGCATGGTTTTTCTGCAGCATGTGGAACAAATATGTGTCCTTGGAAACATGGCCGATGTTGGCAACTATGTTTGCGCATTTCCTTGTTTCTTCGACGGACATTGCGTGCCAGCACATAAGAGAGGAAAACCAACATCCTAGCTTCTCCCATCTTACAATGGATGGAAATATGGCTATTCAGATGCTGATTTCTTCCTAATGTGTATGTATGGCTCCTACTATACTACTACTTTTGAACTTTATTAAATATGTATATTTATGTTTTAATATGTTACTGCAGATAGATGGTTGGTTTTGCTAGGTTTCTATGATGACAGAGTCCCTTTAAAGAAAGAAAATAAAATAACACTTGGGCAGAGCCAATAATACATTAAACATTGGTGTGCATAATATATATATATTATATATCTAACACCACCAATAATAATAATAATCAAAAAAATATATATTTATACAAACCCAATAAATCAAGGAAAGAAATATGGGAAGGAAAATGTTCTCCAATGTACTTCCAATGTACAAATAGTAAAAGGGGTAGCTGCTAGTCTTAAGTAATCCAGTGGATCACCACTGAGAAAAGGAAACAAATATGTATAATTATTAGGCAGCACTAACAGGTTAGTTACTGATTAAAAAAAAAGGGATTATAACGCCACACAGAGGAAGTTATTTTATATATAAAATTATTTTTAATATTAGAAGCAAGAATTGTATACAGTTGTCATCATATACAGGGCCGCTTTAACCAATGGGCATACTGGCTGTGGCATATTAATGGGCAACTGAACAGTGGCATGTTAATGGGCAAAGAGTGGCATATTAATGGTCATACTAGCTGTGGCGCATTAATAGACATACTGGCTGTGGCATATTAATGGGCAAATGAAAAGTGGCATATTAATGGGCACACTGGCTGTGGCATATTATTAGGCAAATGAACAGTGGCATATGAATGGGCATACTGGCTGTGGCATATAAGTGGGCAAATTGTCTGTGGCATATTAATGGGCATACTGGATGTGGCATATTAGTGGGCAAATGAACAGTGGCATATTAATGAGCAAATTGATTGTGGCATATTAAATGGCAAATTGGCTATGGCATATTAATGGGAAATTTTACAAAAGCATGTTAACTGGCACACTACCAGTTGCATATTAATGGACAAACAGTGCCACATTGTAATGGAAAAACTGTGACATATTTTAATTGTCAAAACTGACTGTTGCATGTGTTAATGGCAAACCGATTGTGGCATGTTAATTTGTAAATTACTGTGGCTCATTTTAAAGTGATTCTGCATATAAAGCAGGACACTTAAACTGATTCTGTTGCACCTTCTGTGGGGCACAGTGACATTGTGGCATGTTCTGTGGGGCAAATAACACTGTGGCATGCCAAATCATGTGGGTGCAATCTGAGTGCATGGCAAGTGCTGTGGATACTGAATGGGTTTGTGCTAAGTCCTTTAGGTGCAATGTGGGTGCAGAAAAAGGGAATAAAAACAAGACATTTAATTTTTCAATAACATGTTTATTACATATACAAATAGTTGAATGTGATAGGAAAATAGTTGCATACAACATGAAAGTTTACATTTACATACAGTTACATACATTGCAACTTTAGTAAAATTGGATCGAGGGGGGCCCACTGCTAAAAACTTTGCCCAGGGACTACTAGGGTCTTAAAGCGTCCCTGAACATATACACATGTTATACATATAACACACAAAATACTACTGAGCAAGAATTATGATCATTAACTGTGATGTAGCAATACAGATATCTAAAATGAAATAGATCTGTTCATATATTGCACTAGTATCCAATGTTATTGTACTGTTCCAAATAGCGAGTTCTAAAATATAGATAATATACACAGTGAATAACTTTATATAAAAATAGGTATTTGTAGAAAAAAGGGAAGTGAACATTATGTCAGGCAAGGCCTGAAAACACACAAAAGAGCGTCCAAGTTAAATTTAGACATTTGTATTGCTACATCAAAGTTAATGGTCATTATGCATAACATGTGTATATGATGACAATTGTATACAATTCTTACTTCTAATATTAAAAATAATTTTATAAATATAAAAGCACTGGCCCCGTGTGGAGTTATAATACCTTTTATCAATCATTAACTAAAGTGTTAGTGCTGTCTAATACTTATACATAGGTGTGCATAAGATGTCCATTTGACCTCAAACATCCATGTGACATTTGGTGTCAGGTAATCGTGCTGGCAAGCTCCGCCCCCACATGCCTCGCGCCTTACTGTCTGAGCGCCGGGTGTCATGTGACATCCCAGCATTCATCAGGACAGCTAGGAGTGAAGTTGGTCTGTGCGGCACAGACTACACAGGCAGCAGCTGGAATGCTGCATCATCATCACCATCAGGTAATACAGAAGGGGAGGGGGGGGGGGGACATTATCAAGTGCACTTTTCTTTCCTTTAACCTTCATGTCAGGTGACTGAGCAATGTATTGAAGTTGCAGTAAAGAGCATTTTGTGTCTGTCAATTTAATGATGTTCCATGAAATCTTCACAGGTCTTGTCACAGACTCTGGTATCATTGTACGAACGCATTACATCATCCATGCACGGAAAACTAGATTATAGGATACAACGTGAAAGTGAATAAAATAAAGTCTGCAGGTGCGTTTGAGAGTTGCTTCCAGATCAGAACACAGAAAATGGTGCAGTTGATGATCTGACCTTGAATGAAGTGATTAGTGGTGTGTGCCATTGTAGTCAGATCATTATATCAAAAATTCATGCTGCCTTTCAGGGTTAGGGTTGCCACCATTTTCCTAAAAACAATACCGCCCATAGCTGTGACAGAACCACAAAAGTGTGGGGCCAGAACACACACACACACACAGAGATAGTCTTTCACACACAGACACACACAGTTACAGTCTCACTCACAGAACCAAAAAATACCGGCCATAGTTGTGGGAGAAGCCACTAAAGGGTGGAGCCACAACACACACACAGAGACAGACTCTCACACACTGATAAACACACAGTGACAATATCTCACACACCCGTGCAGCAGTTTGGGGGGGGGGGGATTAAATGAGGAGCACAAAACATTCCATGGCAACCTGTATAAGGCAATATCATAGATACATGGAACAAAGTTACACAATATCTGAAAACAATTGCAGCAGGAATACAAAAAAAACACTAAATGAAATATCCACAAGGTTATATCATAATATCAATTTACCATACACTTTAATATATTTCAAGTTTTAATTTCAGATCAACAACTCAAATTCAGAGGGCAAATTAAATATCAAATGTAATATTCCTTTAACTATAGAGTTGTTAATAAAAAGGTATGGCAAAAATGGTCCAAAAGGAGGAGGAAAAGGCTGCAGCATGAATAGCAAATGATAAATAGTATTTTTATTATTATTATTATTACTACCGTATTTGCTCGAATATAAGACAAGATTTTTTTCAGAGCAAATGCTTTGAAAAATACCCCTCGTCTTATATTCGAGGTCGTCTTATAATCTGACCTCAAATTGAGGTCAGACTATAAGACATGGATCCAGGTCCCCAGCAGAGCTGCAGGGGACCTGGATCCCCCTCTCTTACAGCAGGGGATGTCTGCGCGATGAGCGCAGACTCCCCTGCTTCTGCCCGGCACGACCGCCGGGGCTTCTATGAAGAAGCCGGGTACTTCCGCTTTCGTCACAGAAGTCCCGGCGATCGTGCCGGGCGGCAGCAGGGGAGGTCTGCGCTCATCGCGCAGACATCCTCTGCTGCCCCACTAGCCACCAGGGAGAATCGGGCAGCTGGTGGATGTCTGCACGATACGTGCAGACATCCTCCATGCTGCCCGACACTTCCGTCTATTATGACGGACCAGCTGTCCGTCATAATAGACGGAGGTGTCGGGCAGCATGGAGGATGTATGCACGTATCGTGCAGACAACCCCCAGCTGCCCCCACTAGCCACCAGGGAAAGAATGAAGGTGAGGGAGGGGGAATTAGACAGACAAGGTGAGGGGGAATTAGACAGACAAGGGGAGGGAGGGGGGGAATTAGACAGACAAGGGGAGGGAGGGGGGATTAGACAGACAAGGGGAGGGAGGGGGGAAATAGACAGACAAGGGGAGGGAGGGGGGAAATAGACAGACAAGGGGAGGGAGGAGGGAGATAGACAGACAAGGGGAGGGAGGGAGGGAGAGGGGAAATAGACAGACAAAGGGAGGGAGGGGGGAGATAGACAGACAAGGGGAGGGGGAGAGAGAGGCCGCATTGGCACAGAAAAGGAAATAAAAACAACAAATGCATTTGGATAATATCAATTTTTTATTAAATATTAAAAAGCAATTTACATATATTCAAGTTAAACTTTTTTTCCTATAGGGTAGTCTTATATTCAGGCTTTTAGTTTTTTTTCCTAAAGGAATATACAAAGTTTGGGGGGTCGTCTTATAATCAGGGTCGTCTTATAATCGAGCAAATACGGTATTATAGAAAACATTTGCACATTAAGGTTTAAAGAAAGAAATGTGAAACATCATATTCATGTATCTAAATAAAATATCCAATACAACCCCTACTGTGACTCCTGATTTTTCCTATTCCTCTTCTCATATTCTCATATCATCAGGGAATAAAAACATTGTTTTAGGGTACAAGGGAAAAAAGCCTGGTCTGAATGATATCATGGTTAAAACTCATGTGCTGATACAATGCATTATAGCATAATAAATGTATTTGATTATCAGCACAGAAGATTTAAACATGCTATGCACCTGCCTTTACTTTGATACCAGCATGCAGTAAGAGACTTGTATCTGAAATTATAGTTGCACCCTGCTGTATTTTAAGCCTGTCCCCATCATCTCCACCAGCTGCCTGAATAACCCAGACGGCTGCACATCCAATGGGACCAGAAGGAGATTGTTTTATTGGCAGGGGATAGGCTGTGGGTCTTTATTTGTGTCTCTATCTATACATGTGTGTATATATATGTATATATAACTCATCTCTATGGATGCTAATGCTTGTTAAAGCATGTATACTGTTTTCAGATTTTCATGTGGGTTTACCCTCAAAACTATAACCTGATGCTTAAACTGGTGATTAGTGTAGTGATGGTGAACATTGTTGCACTGGAGTTCCTAAATCCTCTACAGCAAACCAAGAAAGATCTCTGAAACCTTGCTCATTCTGGCTCTCCTTCCCATCCTATAATTTCTCTCCAGTAAAAAAAAACTGTACACTAAGGTGCCTCATATCCCCTAAGGACAGTCTTAGATCATAACATGTGATTTCATAACATTTACATGAATAAGGCTGACCCACTTTGTAAATGGGAGCAAGATATTGGGGAATGCTTTACAACAGCTCTCTCCGAAAACCATTCTTTCGAAAAGACGTTACACCCACATACACACGTCTGCGTCGCAGCTCCGTCATCCCTCTCAACAGTTAACTTTCTTGAGATCCAGCACCGGGCGGAAGGAGCCATCTGCTTCTTGGACCAAAAAAAGATGGGAATAGGTTCTCTGAAATTGTTGAAACTTGGGGACAGCCTTCTTTTTCAACAACTTCAGGATCTCCGATAGGAGTAAGGGGTGCCTGCCCAGGGAAGGATAGGAAGAGATCCAATATTCTGGTGAAGGGGTGCATACAAAATGTATCTTGTAGCCGTGTCTGATGGTCGTCGACACCCAGAAATGTGTCCAAACGAGGCTGAAGACCTGATGCCGACCTCCCACTCTGTCAGAACTTTATCTCCTTATCCAATCTGGATCGGGAAATGTATCGTTTGACCTGAAGTCCCGGGTTGTCTGCGAACCAATAGGACTGAAGGGACCGTTGCTTGCAGGGATATCGTCTGTTCCACTGGTGTCCCTTGTCCTTAGGTAGTGCCCGTTTGGTGTCTGACATCTGCTTGATATGCTCCTCCAGAGGAGAGCCAAACAATTTGAGAAGTTTAAAACAGGGAAGGTCACATAATACAGCTTTGGATGCTGAATATGGCCATGATTTAAGCCACAGGGCCCTACGTGCCACCATGGGCATCCGCAGAAATTTTTTCGGCGGGGGGCATACTTGCTGCGCCGCTCCACTTTTTGACAATGTCATGAAGTGGAGGAGCTTAGTCATTATCAGTGCAAGGGGTTGATAAACCTGATGCAAAAGCTTAATACAAGGATCAAGCTGCCATTGTCTGATTAGCAATTTATAATCTGTTTTTATGTTAACACTATGCCCCACATTACATTACAACAGTTGACTACATGCAACGCATTGCCCCAACACTAGATTGCATGCCCAGCTACAGCATCAGATTGCACTCACGGCAGTTGGCACAGCACTTGATACCACCCACAGCAATAGGTGGCATGCACAGCACTAGCTACAGCACCAAATTGCACCATCAGCGTCAGATTTCCTTTGCTACAGCACCAGATAACAGATTGCACCCACAGCAGGTGCCACAGCATTAGATTGCACCCAAAACCTTTGCCACAGCACCAGCTATAGATATAGACCAATGGCACAAGATATAAACCCACTGCACCAGATCCAGATCCACAGCACTTGATGTAATACCACATCACCAGATATAAACCAGCCACACTAGATATAACCTCACTGCACCAAATATAGATCCACTGTGCCAGATATAGATCGACAACACCCGATATTAACCCACGGCACCAGCTATAAACCTATGACACCAGATATAAACCACAGCACCAGATAAATATCCAGAGCTCTAGCTCAAATTCCACAGCAACAGGTACAACAACATAGCAAATATATAACCCGACAGCACCAGATACAACACTATTGCACACAATATAACCCCACACCACCAGATACATCACTATTGCACACAATATAACACCACAGCAACAGATACAACACTATAGCACACAATATAACCCCACAGCACCAGATACGACACTATAGCACACAATATAACCCCACAGCACCAGATACGACACTATAGCACACAATATAACCCCACAGCACCAGATACGACACTATAGCACACAATATAACCCCACAGCACCAGATACGACACTATAGCACACAATTTAAGCACACAGCAACAGATAACACCCAAATTCCTAAATCTTTCTTTATCTCTTTTCCCCCTTTTTATAAGCTTTATTCCTCCATGTTTGCCATCCCTTTCTCCATCATTTTATGTGTTTTATTTCTCCATGTATGTCACATCTTTTCATCCTCCATCATCTTTTCTGCCCCATCTCCTAGTCACCATGTTGTCCCATTATGTTTGCAATCTGCCTCCATGATCCACTATCCATCATTCATGTCATTTCACCATTCATCACCTTTTCTGCCCCATGTCATTCACGTTTCCTACCTGTATTGTGCAGGCAGCTGGCTTGGTTCTGCGTCTGCTAATCTGCTCTCTGGCTGCAAGCATGCGAGGGAATCTGCAGGTCTCCACCGTGCATGTCAAGTGAGGCTGCCGCTCTTATCTTACACAGCGTGGCGGCTGATCCGACGTTGCGGCGCACAGGGCCATTTTAAAGCCCTAGTGGGCCCTGGACAAAGTCCTTAGCAGTGGGACCCCCCACCCCCCAATTTTTTTCTAAACTCGCATTGTAAAAAAACTGTATGTAAATGTAAACTTTTTAATATTATATGTAACTATTTTCATATCACATTCAACTATTTGTATATGTAATAAAAATGCTATTGAAAAATTGCACCTAAAGGACTTAATACAGCACCATACAGTACCCACATCACTTGCCATGCACCTATATTGCACCCACAGCCCTTGCTTTGCACTTATGTTGCACCCACACAGTTTGGCATGCCACAGTGTCAATTTTCCCCACAGAACATACCACAGTGTCACTTTGTACCACAGAACTGCCTCTGCAGAACAAGCCACAGTGTCACTTTCCCCATAATACATGCTATTTTGCCCCACTGAACATGCCACAACATCACTTTGCCAATTAAAATATGCAACAGTCAGTTTGACTATTAAAATATGCCAGTTTGTCCATTAAATTATTATTTTGCCTTTAATATACGACAGCCAATATGCCCATTAGTATGCCATTATTACTTTGCCATTAATATGCCATTGTTATTTTATTAAGCCACAGCGAATTTGCCCACTAATCTGGCAGTATTATTTTGCCATTAATAAGCCACAACCAATCTGCCCGATAATATGCCAGTATTATTTTGCCATTATTAAGCCACAGCCAATTTGTACAATAATATGCCAGTATTATTTTACCATTATTAAGCACAGCCAATTTGCCCAAAAGTATGCCAGTATTATTTTGCCATTTAACATGCCAGTATTACCGTATTTGCTCGATTATAAGACGAGGTTTTTTTCAGAAAAAAAAAATCTGAAAATTACCCCTCGTCTTATAATCGAGGTCTTCTTATAATCTGACCTCAAATTGAGGTCAGATTATAAGACAGCGATCCAGGTCCCCAGCAGAGCTGCAGGGGACCTGGATCCCCCTCTCTAACAGCAGGGGATGTCTGCGCGATGAGCGCAGACTCCCCTGCTTCCGCCCGGCACGACCGCCGGGTTTCTATGAAGAAGCGGGTACTTCCGCTTTCGTCACAGAAGTCCCGGCGATTGTGCCGGCCTGCAGCAGGGGAGTCTGCGCTCATCGCGCAGACATCCTCTGCTGCCCCACTAGCCACCAGGGAGAATCTATTACAGGCATCTGACTGGCATAATATTACAGGCATCTGACTGGCATAATATTACAGGCATCTGACTGGCATAATATTACAGGCATCTGACTGGCACAATATTACTGGGCTCTGACTGGCACAATATTCCTGGGCTTTGACTGGCACACTATTACTGGGCTCTGAGTGGCACAATATTACTGGTATCTGACTGGCACAATATTACTGGGCATCTGACTGGCACAATATTACTGGGCATCTGACTGGCATACTATTACTGGGCTCTGAATGGCACAATATTGCAGGCATCTGACTGGCCCGATATTGCAGGCATCTGACTGGCACAATATTGCAGGCATCTGACTGGTACATTATTACTGGGTTCTGAATGGCACAATATTGCAGGCATCTGACTGGCACAATATTACAGGCATCTTACTGGCACAATATTACTGGGGTCTGAATTTCACTATATTCCGGGTATCTGACTGGCACAACATTCCTGGTATCTGACTGGCACATTATTCCTGGGCTCTGACTGGCACAATATTACTGGGCTCTGACTGGCACAATATTACAGGCATCTGACTGGCACAATATTACTGGGCTTTGAATGGTACAATATTACTGGGCTCTGAATGGCACAATATTACTGGGCTCTGACTGGCACAATAATACTGCGCTCTGAATGGCACAATATTACTGGCATCTGAAAGGCACAATAGTACTGGCATCTGAATGGCACAACAATTATGGCATATGTGTGTGGGGGGGGGGTAACATTGCGATGGATGGCGGGATTGCATGCAGGGGAGGGGGCAGGGTCCAGGGGGCCCAAGCAAATGCTTGCCCAGGGTCCAATCACTATTAAAGACGGCCCTAACCAGCTGTCCGTCATAATAGACTGCCGTGTAGGGCAGCATGGAGGATGTCTGCACGTATCGTGCAGACATCCCCCGGTCTGCCCCCACTAGCCACCAGGGAGAAACAGGTGAGGGAGGGAGCACCCACAAGAAACAGGTGAGGGAGGGAGGGACAGAGTAAGAAGGGGGGGGGGGCAGAGAAACGAGGGGGGGGGGAGAGACAGACAAGGGGAGGGAGGGGGGGAGAGACAGACAAGGGGAGGGAGGGGGAGAGACAGACAAGGGGAGGGAGGGTGGGAAAGAGACAGAGACAAGGGGAGGAAGGGGGGAAAGAGACAGAGACAAGGGGAGGGAGGGGGGGGGAAGAGACAGACAAGGGGAGCAAGGGGAAGACAAAGGGAGGGGGAGAGAGAGACAACACTAAGGGGGAGAGAGAGAGAAAGCTGGGGGCAAGGGAAAAAGAGAGGCAGCATTGGCACATAAAAGGAAATAAAAACAAGAAATGCATTTTTTTCATATCATTATTTTTTATTAAAAACGCAATTTACATGTGAATACATACAAGTTGAACTTTTTTCCTATAGGGTAGTCTTATATTCAGGCTTTTAGTTTTTTTCCTAATGGAATATCCAAAGTTTGGGGGGATTGTCTTATAATCAGGGTCGTCTTATAATCGAGCAAATACGGTATTTAGCCATTTAATATGCCAGTATGATGTAGACATTTAATATGCCAGTATGTTTTAGCCATTTATTATGCCAGTATGATTTTGCCATTTAATATGCCAGTATGATTTAGCCATTTAATATGTCAGTATTATGTAGCCATTCAATATGGCAGTATGATTTTCCATTTAATATGCCAGTATTATGTAGCCATTTAATATGCCAGTATGATTGTGCCATTTAATATGCCAGTATGATGTAGCCATTTAATTTGCCAGTATGATTTTGCCATTTAATATGCCAGTATGATATAGTCATTTAATATGCCAGTATGATGTAGCCATTTAATATGCCAGTATGATTTTGCCATTATTAAGCCATAGCCAATTTGCCCAAAAATATGCCAGTATGTTTTAGCCATTTAACATGCCAGTATTATTAAGCCATTTAATATGCCAGTATTATGTAGTCATTTATTATGCCAGTATGATTTAGCCATTTAATATGCCAGTATGATTTTGCCATTTTATTTGCAAGTATGATGTAGTCATTTAATATGCCAGTATGATGTAGCCATTTAATATGCCAGTATGATTTTGCCATTAAGCCACAGCCAATTTGCCCAAAAATATGCCAGTATTATTTTGCCATTTAACATGCCAGTATTATTTAGCCATTTAATATGCCAGTTTTATGTAGCCATGTAATATGCCAGTATGATTTAGCCATTTAATATGTCAGTATGATTTAGCCATTTAATATGCCAGTATGATTTAGCCATTTAATATACCAGTATGATGAAGTCATTTAATATGCCAGTGTTATGCAGCCATTTAATATGCCATTATGATGTAGCCGTTTAATATGCCAGTATGATATAGCCATTTAATATGACAGTATGATGTAGACATTTAATATGCCAGTATTATGTAGACATTAAATATGCCAGTATTATATGCCAGCATGATTTTGCCATTTAATTTGCCAGTTTTATGTATCCATTTATTATGCCATTATGATTTAGCTATTTAATATGCCAGTATGATTTAGCCATTTAATATGCCAGTATGATTTTGCCATTTAATATGCCAGTATGACGTAGTCATTTAATATGCCAGTATTATGTAGCCATTTAATATGTCAGTATGATTTAGCCATTTAATATGCCAGTATGATTTTGCCATTTAACATGCCTGTATGATTTTGACATTTAATATGCCCGTATAATTTTGCCATTTAATATGTCAGTATGATGTAGCCATTTAATATGCCTGTATGATTTTGCCACTTAATATGCCAGTATGACGTAGTCATTTAATATGCCAGTATGACGTAGCCATTTAATATGTCAGTATGATTTAGCCATTTAATATGCCAGTATGATTTTGCCATTTAACATGCCTGTATGATTTTGACATTTAATATGCCAGTATAATTTTGCCATTTAATATGTCAGTATGATGTAGCCATTTAATATGCCTGTATGATTTTGCCACTTAATATGCCAGTATGGTTCTTGAAGAGCTTAGGAAGATCGACTTCCTGTCCCTCTAATAAATTGTCTTCCAGATTTTGGAACCAGGTGTTCTGTGCTCTAGCCACTGTTGAACCTGCAATGACTGCTTTACATTGGAAGCCAGTTGCCTGAAATATACGCCTGCAGGAGGTCTCTGCCTTCTTGTCCTTTGTATCTTTAAGGGCTGCAATCTCCCTAATAGGAATGGTTGTCCGCTTGGATAACTGGACCACCTGCGTGTCCACTTCAGGAAGATCTTCCCATTTTTCATCATTATGAAGACGAAAGATCTGCTTTACCTGCCTGGAAATAAAGGCTCTCTTGCCTGGATTCTTCCAGTCTCCCCTCATGTTTTCCATGAGACTGGAAGGCACCGGAAAACCTTTCCTTGCATTACCTGCGGGTTCTCCGGATTGTAAGACTGCCGTGACTTCCCTGCGGAATCTGAACTCTTGAAGAGGGGGCCCATCTTCCCACCCGAAGAAAAAATTTCTGAATCCAAGGTGGATGATGGGAAATTCCTGTGAAGATAGTTCTGACTATGATGGAGACCAATGTCTCTTCTTACCACCTTGTTTAGTCTTAGTTGAGGTTTGGGGTGGTTCTATTGCTGCACCTTTAAAAGCTTCAAACGCCTGAGCGGTTGTCTTGGAACCATCCTAGAAAAGCTCTAATATCAGCTAGTTTTTCTCTGCCAGGCCTTCCTCTTATACCCATCTGGTAAAGGAGTGCCACGCTTGCTACATGCCAGGTGTTTGATTTTAGATGTCGTTTTCCTAGGACAGGGAGCCAGCATCCTGTCTTTATCTGTCTTCTCAGGTGATACAGTGCTAGACATCTGATAAGAAAAACACAGGATGTGAGATTTCTTCAAAAAAAAAAAAAATTATGTAAGGTACCTTTCTGTAGAGACTATGAGGATACTCTAACCTTAAAGGTCCTCAGAGCCGTGTGGGGGGCTGGTGACACGGAAAAGTCTGTGCTGGCTAGTACCCTTACAGCCACACTCAGCACAACTTAAATAGAATATCCGATTTTGAAATTGGCGCCATAACGCCAGATTCCTACTGGCATGCGCAGTAGCACATTCAGAATCTTGGTGGAACGCACACCACCCAGGACTTCTTCAAAAAAATCCCAGAAGTGTTCTCACCCGGACAGCAAACAGACCCTGCCCCCTGGAACATCCTGTGTTTCACACCAGACCTATCTGAAAAAAAACTACTCGTCAGTCCCTGTGAAGGGACAAGAAAGAACTGATTTGCCAATGAGGTATGCAGTATTTAGGGGGAAGTTGGGAGTAGCCTATTCTTTTGCTTTAAAAACTATTTGTCCATGAGGAAAGTAACAGCCCACAGGTACTGCCACTATACGATTGGAAAATATTAAGTTATGTTTAATTGAAGGATTTCATCAAGCAAAAGCTATTTAAATAGAAACGATTTAATGAAAGAATACAAATAAAACACTTTATTGAGCATTTTCTGCTTGTATAGTTCTATCAGGGGGCAGACTGTTCTAATCTTTATTCATCTGACCCAAGATTCTCAACGTGTCTGCTTCCTGATAGAGCTATATGGGCCAAACGGGTCTGATCACTAAAATTCGACTTTTGAGGTCGACTTTCATTTTGAGATTAAGTCAAATTCGGCACACAAGTTTCTTCCCCATTGAAAGTAATTGGGGTGAAATGATCAAAGCTATTTTTGAGACTATATAGATGAAAGTCAAATATGGCACCTGAGTTTGGCTTAGTCTCAAAAATAGCTTCAATCCTTTTACCCCCCATCATTAAGAAAATAAATATAGAAAGTTCTCTTCCCTGCTGTGGAGGAATATATAACAAACAAAAGACAATTTACAAAGTCGGGGATGAGCATTGCAATGCTAGATTTACAAATTTCTTGGGATCCCAGGTGGAATGAAATAATACATTTATGAAGTCTTTCTTAATAGAATAGGAATTGAGCATATGCATATACATTAGAATAAACATTTTACTTAAATATAATTTTGCTTGCTGGTGACTCCCCCCATTGCTGTCAACATTTTGAATGATTTAATATTTTCTATATTTGTAAGTCCAGAAATGCTGATACTTGTCTGGACTTATCTAGAACCCCAAAAATGATTGACTATTTTTATTACAAGTGCTAATGTGTTTGCAGATTGATAGATAGATAGAGAGAGATAGAGATATGTATATATATTTGAACCTCTATAATTAGTTTTAAAAAACATCTGACCTTAGAATGAGGCATTACAGTCTACTAACTTAAAAATGTACTATACTAAAACCCATATATTGTCCAGTCATAATGTGGAATCACACAACAACTGCTGAGCTGCATATCTGGCTAATTGGCCATCTGTTGGACAACAAATAAGAATTAGAGGATTCATAAGCCAAACAAAATGGTCGCCACCTAAAAAAGCCATTTACATTTTTCATATATTTAGTAGTAAAATAAAAAAAAAAGATCAATCCATTGCAAAAAAAAAATATATGCATGGTAAAACTAAATCCTGTTCAATATGCCACAATAACAAAATGTGTAGAACTATTTTAAAATCAAGCTGTATGAAGTTCTGTTTAATTGAAGGATTGCACAAAGTGTAGACAGTTTAAATAGAAAAGTGTCTTATTAATCCCGCGTTCCTTGTACAGCTCTATCAGGAGGCACACATATCGGGTAAGATTTCCATTCTAAACATCATGGGTGCCCAATAGTGCTGTATAAACAAAGCAGGACCAATAAGCTACTTTATTTTTATTTTTCATTAAAGCATTTCCATTTTAACTGCTTAGACTTCAGGCACTTTCATATAAACATCTTTGTTTTTTGTCTTAAATTATTTTTTGCACTCAACTATAACCATCTTCTATGCCAGTCCCTGTGACTTTGGGTTTTGGGTCACTATAAGTTGGTAGAATAGTAGTGAAAGGGTATGTTTTGGTGCCATAAAGACATTTGTAACCACAAACTTTAAGAATGCAATTCATGTCACACAAAAAATGTATTTAATACCGTGTGTTATTTATCATACAATGCAGAAACAACTATTAAAGAATACGATTTTCAAACCAAGGGAACCAAAAACAAAAAATTGAAAAAGTAATTTTTAAATGAGAACATAATCATTTATTCAATCTGAAAAGAGAAAACCAATGTTTAACCAGTTTCACTACCAGATATTTGGAACCTGCTTCAAAAAAAAGAAACTGTTGCAGGCACCCTGGGAGTGAAACATAAAATAGGCGCAACAGTCGGTGTGCCAATAGGGAATGAATAAAACGTATTTCTGATAAAAGTTCTTGTATTGGTAGTACTCTAGATATTGCACACTAGGACAGTTTGTGCCTATTGGGACTATCTGCGCTTTGTATCAGTCTCGTCTTTTTTCTCTCTTTTCTTCTCTCTCTGAGATGGTGAGTGGCTCTTTTCCTTGTTCGAGTGTCCACTTCTCCTATAGGGATGAGCTTTGTGTGTCCTTGAATGCCTCTTCTCCCTGCTGTGGTCATCTGTTTCCTTGTCGTCACTGTCGTCTTTTTCCCTTGATGGGGGCAATGTATTCTTGATGGTATTGATCAAAAATCTCTTATTGGTGCTGGCTAGAGGACACTTCATCCTGCAATACAAATAAACATTCAATTGAAAGCCTGCACTTACAAGTGTGCAAACAGCATTGAGCTCTCCTGCTACGCCACCTAGTGTGTGGTCAGAGAACGAAGCAGTTCAGTACAAAGAGCTGAGCAGCTGAATTGTAAAGGCAGAAGTTAAAATACACAGCTCATTCACTGAGGTCTATTATAAAGGCAAGATGAGCATTTCATTTCATCAGTTTAAAATTATTCATTGTGCAGGGACGGACCTGGTGAGCTCCTCCTGCAAGGACAGAGTTGTGCTTGCATAGTGCAAAAAAACCCCCCAATGTTTTGAAAGATTTAACTATGCATTATCCATGGTCAGTTGTGTTCCTCAAGCAGGAGACTCATACCAAGTTTAGCACCACACAACAGATAATTGAAATGAAATATTCATCTCACCTACAACTCACAAAGCTCCTCCCCCATCCAGTCCTCAGTAGCTCCTTGAGTACGTATTATTTTGCATGCTCATTTATGTCAAAGCTAATGTGCCGGCTGCTCTGTGCTGCTTCTCCCACACTCTGCTCGTTATCTGATCGGTAGGTAATGGGAAGCAGAGTGTGGGACAAGGTAGCTGCAAGATCCGGGCGCCAGGAGCCAGATTCTAGTCGTCATGGCGCCAGCTATTTGTCAAGCCCTGCACTACACGCATCATTACAAACTATGACCTAACATACTAAGAACATGAATCTGTCAGAAACAGCGAGTTCTTTCACTATATGACTTTCTAGACACTCTGGAATACAGCTAGTGCCTGAAAATTGGAAATTCCCTTCAATAGCTATATATGCCCAATAACAAATGTATATTTTTCCCTTACTTTTAAAGGCTCTGTTTAATAAGTTAAAGGGACTGTCCAAATGTTAATGCATATTAATGTGCTTTCAAAGTACTTTAAAATGCATGTTTTAGATTTTGCATTGCTTAAAATAAAAAAACTTACGCTTCGAAGAATGTGTGAAATTACAGCCATTTGCAAGAAGCCAGGACGGGCAGTCCTGGCTTCTTGCAAACGGCTGTAATTTCACACATTCTTCGAAAGCGTAAGTTTTTTATTTTAAGCAATGCAAAATATAAAACATGCATTTTTAAGTACTTTTACTTTTTTGTTTCTTTGTTGCAGGAACCAATGATAATAATGTCATTCAAATTAATCTTGCACCAAAGGGAGTTTGGGGACTAGATTTTCGCTTTGCTTAAAACAGGATTGATTTATATTTCTTTCAAACTTACATTTGTTTATTCTTACCCATCAAGCCTACCTTTAGGTTGGCATGAGCATTCAACAACTAGAATGGGTAGTTTTGACTATTTTGAGGAGGAAGCAAAGACCCCAAGTTACTTCCATTGATTATAACTAATGATTGGATTTAAAGTAATGTAAACTTATTGAATAGGTGAATTAAAATACTATTCATTATGACTAAAATTGAATGTGTTTTGTATGTCATATTGGAGAGTACTTAAATGCCAACATAGAATATAGGTAGGATATATCTTCTATTGATACTGTGTACAAAAATGAATTAACTTAAAGTTTCTGTAATGGATAACTAAACTCCCACCACTTGTATGTCTAAATATAGAAGCACAAGTGAAATAGCTTAGCGCCCTTTGTATAAGGATAATACATAGCCGTTTATCCTCTAACAAGTTGCTGCCATGGAACCAGGTAGCCAGGTCTCTGCCACTGCAGAGAAAGGGTTCTTGTTTTTACATGGGATCAGAGGCTGGCCCACTTCAGACAAGCCCCTTTATTGGCTGCGCAGCGCCTCTAACGAAGCAAGGATAAAAAATAAATAAAGTTAACCTTTAAAGTGACTTGTCCACAAACTGTGTATTAGCAGGTCACTTTCAGGTCGCTATCAAAAAGTAATTCTTACCTTGAGCTGGCACAATCACAAGCAAACATATAGATCAAAAGACTAAAGTGACTGAGTATTGTTTTTACTGTGAACGTAAAGCATAAAAAAAAGCCTACATTAAACAAAAAAAAATGTGTTTTAAATCTGTCTGTTGAGTCTCTTGCTTATGACATCACCTGTGGCACGGTATACAAATTATACATTCCCCATAGAAAAGTAGTTAATTTGCATACCGTGCCACAGGTGATAAAATAAAACAGGAGACCACAGACATTTACAACACATTTTTCTTCTAATTTAGGCATTTGCTTGCAGTTCTGCTAATAAAAATAAATAAAATGATCTATACATTGTATGATCTACATGCAAGGTAAAAACAATGTTCAGGTGATACAGTCCATTGAATTTCTGCTTTGCTCGATATTGCTGCTGAAAAAAATGCGCACACTTCTGATCTCCTCATATAGTGCCATCAGCCTGGTCCCATAAACTAAAAATAATGGCTCTGGCCCCTAATTAAATGAATCTTGCCCTACATGCCCTGACCCCCACTGCCTGTATAATAAACAGGGCTGGGGCCATTTGGGCTTGCATACCAGATGCACTTTAACAGTTTACTACACAAGTGTGTTTTTGCCAGCATTCAAACCACAGCCATCAAAAATTGTACTACTGCCTTTTATACAGCTCTATCATTGCACATGTCACTTGGAACCTACAAGAAATGAACTGGCAGGTACCTCATCATTTTGTACACGACATTTGATAACTTTACACAACACCTTTGACTGCTATTATTGGTTAATCACTTTGGTCCAGCTCCTTCAGAGGCTCACCAACATCCTCCTGCCTATCTTTCTTTGTCATTCCATAATCTGTTTACTATTTTACTCCTACTTTATATACACATTAGGATTGTCTCATATGTATCACAAATACTTGTCAACCCCTGGGTTTATATACTACTACACCTCTCGTTTCAGAATTCCTAAATAAGAGCATTGCAGCTCACCAGGTTATGCCGGAGGGAGGTTCTCTGTTGGTTCATGTTTTCTTGATGTTTAAGAAGGATATGCATAAATCTAGAATTTACGAACCATATTCTATGAATTGTCTAGCTTTAATATACACACAACAATGACAAGTCTACATACCAACCCATCGCTCCCATTGTCTCAGATCGAATCTTTCCTCGTTTTGCTTCCTTAAGAAGCTCTTCGACAGCTTCCCTGTGTTGAAAGGAAAACGTTGAATGAATGGAGTGCATTTTGGAGACACAAATAGTTCTCATGTCACAAGTGACCGATAGATTACTTTTATGGTTTTGTTCTGTCTTTCTAGATATTACAGGTGTGGAATAACCAATAAAATGTACATTTGAATAAACCATCACTAACAAAATAGTAAAACACTAAATAATGCCGCGCTACGTAAAGCTCTCACTATATCCACTTTGCTGTTATGGAAGTCCCATTTCCATGGCTAGAAAAAATATATAGACTTTAGAAGTGTTTATTAGCCCTCTCCAACACATTAAAAAGTTTGTGGTAGTAATGTAGACTGCCCTGTGTGCCTGCTAGATACTAGGTGGGGATATGTAATCAGCCTGTGTGTCAATATGGCATGCAAGGAAATAAAATGAAAGACACTTTGCAAATTCTAGGTGAAGGCTTTTATTCTGAATTAAAAGAACATAGAAAACGAGCACAACCACTTAACGCACTTTGCTTTTGACCGAGATGTGAAAAGCGCCAGGTGGTTGTGCACGTTCTCTGTGTTATGTGGATTCACAATCAAAACCTTCACCTACAATTTGCTAAATATCCCTGGAGTGTTTTGGATTATATTTCCTTGCATGCCTTATTGAGTTTATCCCACGTGTGGACATCCTGTGGGAATACCTCCTGTGGGCATTGCCAATTTCTACCTCCATTTTGTGCGCTGCTTGAACCTATTGCTCTCTGATTTGCTGTTGCCAGTGCGTGCCTCAAGACTAGAAGTCAATTTGACTTTGATATGTGTTAGTAGCTAGAAAAGGACATCATAAGAATATAAAACAGAAAAAAAAAACAGATATATTTTAGAAAATAGGCCATCTGTGATTTGTCCAGAAATGTATGCATTTATAAACAGATCCGCATAAAGAGCTGGACAGACAAAGTATGTAGAGTTATACATTTAGTTACCAAAAAGCTAAAATCAAAGGACATCATTTTTTAATTTTATTTGTCCTTCCAGATATACTACTCAATTTACCATTCGCATGTATGCAATGTCATATACTGAAAGTAGTGTACAATTCATTGATATTTCTCGATTTACCAGATGCCCGTCACCTGTAGCTCATAAACTCGTTATAATTAAACATTATTCTGACTATATTAATCTTTATTCAATCCATTACTAATTTTCACTTTTTGTATTGCAGTCTGTGGTATTCAAAGGGCTTAGAGCAATTCCCTGTTATAACGCTGCTAACCTTTTGGGGCCTGTACAACAGGGTAAAGCATAATTGTGGAGCATTCTCCGCGGACTCCCCCAAAATATAAATGATAAGTAGGGGGTCGTAGGCGAAGGCACAAAAGCCCAAACAACTGTTAGGTGGGGCCGGGCCGGGTGAGAGTTCACCCACCGTCTGTTGGCATGTGGGGTAACTGATCAAACACCTTATCTACCATCACAATGAGAAGCATTTCCGGAAGGATTAGTTACACATCTCGGAGAAGTAATCACACACACAATCGCGTCGGCCACTAAATACACTGCAACACGGTGATCGTCGGTTTGTGGGCCGCAGGAGATTAATAGGGGCCCTTCTGGCTAAACCATATTCGCGCACTGCTCGTAATACACACGGGCCCCGCCACCAAACAAAGCGTCATTATATCCGTATCCCTGCAGACAGTACCGTTCCAAGTCATCCTCTTGCATAGTATCGTTCTCCTCAGCGGCAATCCCGGAACAAGTACCGGATGCGCCAGCCATCGCCGAACTACGCACTTGCCAGCCACCGTTACGTCACTTCCGGTGATGCACGTGCTCCGAGCGTCATTTCCCAGCTGTTTACCAGATTAGATAGCGAGAAGGCGGTACTCAGGCTAGTGACCATATGGAGGGTAACTGTGCTGCATGAAACCAGCAGGGTAGATTGTGGAGCAGCAAACGCAGTATGGGCATGGAGACAATAAACATATATGCCGGTGACTACGATGCCAGTAGTGGCTGAGAATTATGGGATTCGCATTCCACCTGAGAGGAAGTGATTGTATTAAAGAACATGTGGTGATTTGTCAGGTTGTTGTTTTTACCTGGCTGTATATTACAATGTTATGGGGATTATAGTATACAGCTGTGTGCTTATGTGCAACCAATAGGAAGACTGATCTGCAAACACAAACTCCAGGCCAATTTTCACTGAACACTGAGTAAACCAGTGATCATGAAGGGAAGAGGGGGGGGGGGGGGAGACAAGTGTATATTTATAATAATAATAATAATGTCATGGGGATGTGTGTGTTTGTGGATTAGTATAAAAAGGTCAAAATGAGGTGAAGCATGCCTAAATGAATAGAAGTGAGATGAAACTCGCTCCCATTCATTTGTATTTGAAAGGGGGGAAAATGCTTTCTAGTTAACTAGTGCCCCCCCCCCCCCCCCCCTCCCATATAAACAAAATTAATAAAAATCCTCCCATCTGAACCCTTACATATGGATGACTGGGCCAGTAGCCCAGGTGCCATAAAAAAAAACAGTGCCAGGAGCTGAGGGTGCACCCAGCACCCTTTAAATATGGGAGGCCAGGAAAAAAGTGTCCCTGCTCCCCTACTATTAAAGGCTGTGAGCCTGCCAAATTGCTCCCAGCACCAAAAAGGAATGGACCAGGACTTTAATTAATCTGTATAGTCCACTGTTTAGTAATATTACAGGATCTTGCCCAAGGTCCCCTGAAAATAACCACCCTGCCTCCCAATAAATAACAACCCACCTAATATATAATAACCAACAATAACAAATTAGTTAACAATGACCCCTCCACCATCCATGTTTCGCACTGCACTGAGCCCTTAGATGTAAGCCGTCACAAATTGCTTACCACTAAGGGTTCAGTGCAGCCCAAAACGCGTCGAGCGTTTCTCTTTCCTCCTTGTATCTGTTGTTTTATCCCCCCTTCCTTACAGTTACAGTAAACTGGATACTTTATGACACCTCAGAGTCTCTTGGATATTTTTATTGGAAGACATGATTTACACCCTTCTCCACAACTCCAAATAGCATTTGTATTTGCTGGACATCTATATAGTGATAAACACTTCTTTTACCATTATAATGTAATTAGTGTAATTGAATTCCCAGCTACATATTTACTAATGGAAACTATGATATGTCACTTTTAACTGCTTGTTAACTCTGTATTGATAATACCTTCAATGTTTCATATATGCGTCTGGCTAACTCATGGCACCTAGTTATCATCACCATTGTTATTGTTGGCTATACACATAATACATAAAGGGAATCAACACAGTAAAGAACACAACAAACACATTTAAAAGAAGAAAAACTACCACAACTAGAGGACATTGTCTTAAATTAGAGGGGCAACAATTTAAAAGTAATATCAGGAAGTATTACTTTACTGAGAGGATAGTGGATGTATGGAACAGCCTTCCAGCGGAATTGGTAGAGGTGAACACAGTGAAGGAGTTTAAGCATGCGTGGGATAGACACAAGGCTATCCTAGATATAAGATAGGGAACTGGGGACTAATAAAAGTATTTAGAAAATTGGGCAGACTAGATGGGCCGAATGGTTCTTATCTGCCGACACATTCTATGTTTCTATACATTGATTGGAGCTATTCTTTACAATTACCTATGCTGTACCACTATCTGTGTTTGGCTAGCTGCATATCCACAGGATCTATATAATATCACATTGTATGCTCAGCTATTGACTGACATTCCATTGGTTCCCATGGGGATTGCTCCACTTTTTGAACTGTGCCCCAAAACTGACCTTCATAAATAAGTGTGTAAAATACAGCAAAATGATTTCCCTTTTACTGTAACTTTCTTTTCCTGGTCATAACCATGGCAGCATTACATGATTATAGCCCCTCCCTAATAATCTGACAGCAACAAATAGAAACACTTTAAACCACTCCGCCTCTGCCTCTCTGGAGTGTTTGTGAATATCCTAAGAAAAATTATAAACAACCCAAAAACTGTGTGGGACGCAAATAATGCTGCCATGGTTATGACCAGGAAAGGAAGATTATGGTAAGTAGAATTTTTCCTGTCATCCTTGGCAGCATTACAAATGGGTAATACCAAAACTTATGATCATGGGAGGGAACAAAAACACAGTATGCTCCCAAAAGATACCAAATGATATCTTCCCAAAAAAGAATAATTCTAAAGCATTGGACAGTAATAGTAATGACCTCCTGAAGGAGAAAGTTTATCACCATCAGATATAAATACAGCCTATCCAAATCTATAGGCTAAAATCTTACAGTATCCATGGTCCCAGGCTGTAGCTAAGTTGAAGAAATATTCAAGGAGAGAATCAAATCTCAGCAAGAACTTTTCCAGAAAGAAAAAAGCATTTCATTATTCCTGGCTATCAGAATAGCATCTTGCCTGGATACATTACCCATCTCTGCTTAGTAAGCACATAAAACTTGAAGGTAATTCCCTGACGAATACCCCTATGCTGTTATGAGGATCTATAAAGCCAACTCATAATGAGCCTTTAGTTCCAAATAGTCTGCCAAATGTTTACTTCTCTTGTATAGAAGGATAAGCTGTGTGCTCTAGACTGGCAGCACACCTGTCACTCAGGGCATGATACGCCCCTGCAGGAAAGTAGTTGACCACAAAACAATTCCTTAAAAATTGGTTTCTAAGCAGGTTACATTATAGTGAAGAAGTTGTTCACAAATTAGAACGCATTAAATAAAATCAAAACATATTGGTTAAACGGACTGTCTAGTGCTCAAAATGCATCTTTCAAATTTTAATGCATATTAATGTGCTTTTAAAGTACTTTAAAATGCATGTTTTACATTTTGCATTGCTTAAACTATAAAATAGTTACAGCTAGATGAAACTGTGAAATTACAGCAGTTTTAGAAACCAAGACTGCCCACGCTAGCTGAGTAAAAGTAATTTCCTTATTTATTTATTTTTTGATGCAGGAACCAATGAGAATCATTTTATTAAAATGAATGGAATTTAGTGTCTCTAGTGATGTCATCAGACAATGTGTTGCACTGTTAAGAGATCCTACTGTGTACAAGAGAAAATTCATAACAGTCCACACAATATATTCAATTCCAAGAGCACAGGAAGTGACTAAATGAAACAAAATTTTATATCCTCAGTGTCTATATAAGACACTGAGGAGGGCTTGAGTCAAATGTGAAAAATGTGATTTATGCAGAATGCCTTCATCAAATCACACTGGAAAAAAGCCTGAGCACTATACAAGCAGTAATCTTCATCTTGCACCAAGGTGAGTTTGGGGACTAGACTGTCTCTTTAAGTGTAGTGCTTCTAATATACAGTTGTGTTCAAAAGTTTGCATACCCCTGAGAATTGGTAATAAATGTACCATTTTTAAAGAAAACATGAGTGAGCAGGCATACCACATATCTTTTATTTCTTATGGGATTCATATACAACTGAAGGTTATAAAAGAATGGCACAATCATAAAACAAAACATAGAAAAAAATGAAATGATGCTGTTCAAAAGTCTGCATACCCTTAGTGCTTAACCCATCTGGATGTATATATGCCCTGCAAAGCATGGTCGATGAAGACCATGAGGAGTTTTAATGTAGCGCATTGCTACATGTCGGCAGTTATTCTCAGGCTGCATCGGATCCAAAGCAGCCTCTGAGTGTGCCTTCCCACAGCCCCCCGCGATACGATCACAGAGAATGTGATCATATGGGTTAAAATGCGCATAGGCAGTGATCAGCTTTCACTGCCTATGCTTTACAGGAGTTTCAATGATTTCTCGACATGAGCCATCATGCAACACCCGTTTTTCTGGTCCTCCAATTTGGTGTTCCCTGTGTCCAGCAGAGAGTGACAGGAAGTGATAAAAAAAATATTTTCTTTCGCCCTGAAACTGTTCCTTGACTGCCCCTAGAGGCAGTTAGCAACATTAGAGTAAAAAAAAAAAAAACTAACCCTAGATAAAGGATTAGGGTTAAAGGTGGGTTAGGGTTAGTACAAGAGTTAGATTAAAGGGTTGGGGTAGATTTAGGATTAGGCTTGGGGACAAAAGGTTAGGAAACAAAAAAACACTATCATCAGTTATTGCCCTATTACTTGAGAAAAACATGGAAACATTGGTATTTCTAAACTCAGGACAAATATTAGAAACTATATAGATGGGGTCAAAGTTAGAAAAAGTGTTGTTTTTTTGGCATATTTTCATCATATTTTATATATTTTTTTAATAGCAAATTACATCATACGATGAAAATAATAGTATCAAAAGAAAGCCCCATCTGTCCTTTAAAAAATTATGTGTATTTTGTGGGTGGGGACTGAACACGAAGAAATAAATCACAGTTAAGCAAACAAATGACAAAAATAATGGAATTCTGGTCTTCAAGGCACATCACATGCAGCATAGAACTCTTTCACTAAGGGGTTAGTACTGTGTATTGTCCCCTTTAGCATCAATGACAGCGTGGAGTATTTTGTAATAGTTGTCTATGAGGCCCCAAATTTGCAGTTGGTATAGCTGCCCATTCGTCTTGGCAAAATGCCTCCAGGACGTTCAAAGTCTATGGTCGTCTTGCATGAACCGTATGTATGAGATCTCCCCAGAGTGGCTCGATGATATTAAGGTCAGAAGACTGTGATGGCCACTTCAGAACCTTTACCTGTTTCTGCTGTAACCACTGGAGGGTAAACGTGGCCTTGTGCTTAGGGTCATTGTCATGCTGGAAAGTCCAAGAGCGTCCCATGTGCAGCCTTTGTGCAGAAGAATGCAAATTGTCAGACAGAACTTTCTGATAACATGCTGCATTCATCTTGGCATAAATTTTCACAAGATTACCCGTGCCTTTGGAGCTCACACCCCCCCAAAACACCATCATTGTTATGTGCCAAGCTGTGCCACCTGCTGGATTACAAGTGCTGTGTATTATCTGCAAAGCTGTGCCACCTTCTGGATTACAAGTGCTGCACATTATCTACTAAGCAAAAACACAATTTCCGGTTTGATACAAACAGTTCTAAAACCAATCTCACACCGCTTGTTAAAACTTAGGTGGTTAGTGATTTGTGATAGATTCATTGGGGTTTTTGGGCAGACTTTTGCCAGATTCAGGTGCCTTCTTCTCAACAGCCTTGATAACAGCAACAGTCTCATGTCACGCACAGCAGAATGTCCAAGTGGACGATAGAGAAGCTCTCAGCACACATGGGTTTTCCTGTGACCACTTCAATCGCCAGACTTCAAGAACTTGGGATTGTCTTCCAGTTTCTTACCAGAACAGCGAACAATCTTTTCCTTTAGCTCAGCAAACTTGCAAGCAATGTGAGCAGTGTGACATATCGAGCATCAGTCTGGTCTGGGTGATTTTGGATGATCACCTGTGGGGTAAACCCAGCAGCTTCAAGTGGTGGATCATTCTTTCTGTCATCAGCACGTTGCTACAACATCCTTGACTGAGATGAAACCAATGTTATCACCGGGAAAAGCCTGAGACAGCCTGGTGGGGCATTTCCACATACATTACTTCAGTTGTTACTTTGACTGGGGCAAAAGTAACCACCATGTCTGGTTTCAGAATTCCAGTTTCTACACCACCATTTGGTGCTTTTCCAATACCACCAATCGTATAGACATCCTGCAGTGGCAGATGGAGGGCTTTATCGGTGCAACAACTTGGTGGCAGAATGTAGTCAAGAACTTCAGCAGAGGAGTTCCACTGGCATTTCCATCGGTACAGGTGATCATCCATCACTTGAACCAATTCAAAAATCTGCACAAATCCAACTATGTCAGGGTTATAACTAATATCCTTTATGCTGACGTCTTTGACAAATTCCTGGTATCTCTTCTGGCTGTAGGGTGGTTCTGTGCAATCCATTTTGACTCAAACAATCATCTACCTTACACCAAGAGTATAAGCCAGAAGAGCATGATTGTGGTTTTGTCCATTCTTTGAAATACCAGCTGTAAACTCGCCAACACCAGCAGCAAAAACCAGGACAGCACAATCAGCCTGACGTGTACCAGCCTTGATAAAATCTCTGTGGCCAGTATTTCCTTGGTCTCAAATTCCCTCAGGGAAATATCAATGTTCACGATCAGTCTTCAATTTGTCCAGAACCCAAGCATACTTGAGGAGCCATTTACACATCTCAGCAAATTCCTTCTCACACTTCTTAATGGCCAGATAATATTAAATAAGGTCTTCTATTGTTTGAGGCTCACCATAATTTAATTAGTTTATCCTGTGCCTCCCCCCAGTTGATGTAATGTTCGTGTGTATATAAGTCTGTGCTTTTTGACAAATATCAGTGTTGTTCATTCTTGCTGTACCTAACTGCTAGTGGTCCTGTCTGCTATTTGGGTACAAAGAGCAAGGTTCCAGCAGGGGAAGATCCAGAGTCTGATCTCGGGAGGGGCACATGATGATCCTTTATCTAAAATGACCCGTTACACAAAATACTCCTGGTCCCAAGCATTTTGGATAAGGGATACTCAACCTCTATTTTACCCAAAATGCATAATTTTACATTTGTCTAGATTGAATCTCATTTGCCATTTATCTGTACAGTTACCCAATTTGTCCAAATCCTCTTGCAGTGAACACACATCTAGTTCAGACTGTATTACCCTACTTAATTTTGTGTAATCTGCAAAAGCTAAGACATGGCTCCCAATGCCAACTGTTAGATCATTAACAAAACAAATTAAAAGAAGAGGACACAGGACAGCTCCTTGAGGTACTCCTCTTATCACATCTGTCCAATTTGAGAACTTCCCATTTAACATCCCTCTTTGACTATCTTTCAGCCAACAACCAATCCACACACAAACATTTGCCCCTACGCTTATTTCAGTCAATTTGTGAGGAACTGTATCAAATGCATTAGCAAAGTCTAAATATATCACATCCGCTGCAGCACCCATATCTATATTTTTACTCACTTCTTCATAGAATGTAATTAGGTTAGTTTGACAGGATCTGTCTTTCACAAAGCCATGTTGGTTCCTGCAAATGAAATTCCTTTTCAAGATTACATCTTGAATATATTCCCTTAGCAAACCTTCAAATAGTTTCCCCTCCACAGGTGTCAAGCCTACAGGCCTGTAATTGCCCAGCTGAGATTTTGACCCACTTTTAAATATGGGTACCACATCGGCTTTATGCCAATCTGTGGACACAATGCCTGAAGTAAAAGAATGCAGGAGAATGAAAAATAATGGCCTTGCCAGGGCATGGCTCATCTCTTTTAGTACACATGGGTGTACAGTTTAAAGCCCTCTAAAGTACACTACAATAGATTTTAAAGTGCCTGTTTTACATGGACTTGCCTACATATATGCCCTAATATCATTTATGATACAAATCTCAAGCATTATGAAATTTGTAAAAAAAAAAAAATTTAAAAAAAGGTTATTTGGACATTTGTTTTTTGTTTTGTTTTAACAATCTAACTTTGTCACTGCTGTTATCATAGCTTTTTACAAAATCAGTTAGCAGGTGCATAACCCAAGCCCATGCTGAACTCATTGCGGCTAATCCTGTGATTGAACCTACGAGGGGCTACATATTCCTATCACTTTGACACGCAAGTACAGTGTCATACAGCTTTACATCCATGTCAACATTCCCTTGTACATGAATGTGCAGTAGTGTATATAGATTGTATACCAGAAGTAGCTAGCCACATTTGCATGAGCATCAGACATGAATGATGTGGAGTACATGTGAATCTACTTTGGTCGGTGGATCCCTGGGCCTGAACATCGGGAGCTGCCAGTTGGGGGGAGGACCCCAGTACCTGTATTGACAGGTCTGTTGGTGATGAAAAAAAAAATACACTGTTAATGTTGAGTGCATACAGTTGGGTGCAGAATATTTCACATCAACATTTTCATTACAAGAGGGGATTACATGTAATGGTGAATGGAATTCCCAAGTTAAGGCCATAGTAGACGAGTTTAACTCTATGGCCAACTATTATGGCCATAACTTGTTATCTCCATTCACAATTACACGCAGTTCCCTCTGTCACGAATTAAGCCCTATTTGTTTCACATGTCTCTACTGCAGGTGACATGCACATGTATTTGTATGTGTAACTTACCTTAGACAGGTAAAGAGGTTGCTGACATTGAGTTAACCCTTATGTCCAAAACTTAGTATCAAAAACAGCTACTGTCATTTTTGCTCCCATTGAAAATAATGAGGTGAAGTGTGATTTTGAGACTATATTCGGAGGTTGGTTTTGACTTTCCCCTCAGGAAATAATGGGACTCGCCGAGCATAATAGAAAGCAATGATTTTTGTGGCTAAGTTAAATTCGATCTCCCAAGAGAGAGAAACTGCAGGACTGCCAGACACGTTCTTCATCTGTAACTGCAATGTTTGCCAGGACATGCCTGAGACATAATTTGTCGTCAAAGGGTTAATGAAAGGCAAAATAAACACAGGGGTATTAAAGAATATATACATTCAGTTCAGAGCATGGCTAATGGTCCTATGCTTTTAAAAATAGATTCAATGAAGCAGGGATTTGTTGTCTACTAACATACCTTGCTGCAATTTTCATAAACCAAACCATAATTTGGTTGAATAGCGGAAATAACTCCTGTTGCTACAGGCAGTCAGTAACATTGCATCACAAAAAAGGGCAAATTAGCCTTAGAGCTAGGGTTACTGTGAGAGTTAGTGTTAACATTAGGGTTAGGGTTATGATAAGGGTTAGAGTTACATTAGGGTAAGCATAAGGGATAAAGTTAAGGTTAGATTTAGGGTTAGGATTGGGGTCAAAAAGGCAAAATGGTTCGGAATCAAAAAACGTCACATTCGGCTATTGCCCTCTAAATTGCAAAAAAACAAAAACAGCAA
Source organism: Pelodytes ibericus (assembly GCA_036172795.1). Classification (NCBI taxonomy): domain Eukaryota; kingdom Metazoa; phylum Chordata; class Amphibia; order Anura; family Pelodytidae; genus Pelodytes; species Pelodytes ibericus. Next base: position 264,221,834 of record CM069857.1, read on the forward strand.
AACAATAACATGTAAACATGGCATATTTCTAAACTCAGGACAAAATTTAGAAACTATTTAGATGGGGTATTTTTTACTATTTGTAATTGTGTAAAATATTTTTCAGGTCAAAGTCAGAAAAAGTGTTTTATGATTATTTTTGTAATATATTATAGGATAAGATGAAAATAATGGTATCTATCTAAAGAAAGCCATCGCTTTGCTGATAAAAAAAAAAAAAACAATATATCATTTCATGTCCCTAACTTTGTGAAACGTATGTAGAACAAAGAGTTACATAAAATATTTTTAATACCAAACATTATAAAAAAAACACACCAAGCAAAATGTATTAACTAATCAAGGCATATATTACTCATTATGGCAGTAGATATGCCAGATTGCCCATATGTTAAATGTGTTAGGTTCCAAGTTATGAGTCAGGAATAAAATGATATATTTTTGTAATACTTTTTTTTTTTCAAATGAGTTTAAAATGTGTCTGCTGTGGAGATTGAAGAAGTGCAGATACTTGCAGAATACAGAATAAGTGAGTTGTATGGTAACAATTGCCAGAAGGAAAAGTACAGGAACCAAGGTAGAAAGGAGACAGAGAGCAAAGTCAACCTATCATCTAGTAATCCATTACCATTAAATTCTGACATCCTCAATTGCATTTGTGTCTCTGAGACAGTCCATAACATATGACCATATAACCTTGTAAGTGAATTTATGCTGCAATGTATGATAGATACTAGACATGTGCATTCGTTTTCGGACGAATGCATTTTCGTCCGAAAATAGCATTTTCATCCATTCGTCCGAAAAACGAAGAACGAAAATGCTAAGCTAACGAAAGCCGAATGAACAAATGGTTAATAAACGAAAATCATTCGTTCATTCGTCCATTCGTAGTACTATTGCATTCTATAAGCCGAAATAGAGTCGGTTTATAGAGTACAATAGCATTTAACTATACGGACACAGAGTCTCCATTCATAAAATTATGAATGGAGACTTTGTCTCCGTATAGTTAAAAGCCGACAGCCTATAAACCGAACGTTCGGTTTATAGACTTTCGGCTTATGGAATACATGTATTCCTATTGCTATTCTATAAACCGAACGTTCGGTTTATAGAATAGCAATAGGAATACATGTATTCCATAAGCCGACAGCCTATAAACCGAACGTTCGGTTTATAGGCTGTCGGCATTTTACTACACGGAGACAAAGTCTCCATTCATAATTTTATGAATGGAGACTCTGTCTCCGTATAGTTAAATGCCCACAGCCTATAAACCGAACGTTCGGTTTATAGGCTGTGGGCATTTAAACTATACGGAGACAGAGTTAAAAGCCGACAGCCTATAAACCGAACGTTCGGTTTATAAGCTGTCGGCTTTTCAACTATACGGAGACAAAGTCTCCATTCATATGAATGGAGACTCTGTCTCCGTATAGTTAAATGCCCACAGCCTATAAACAGAACGTTCGGTTTATAGGCTGTCGGCTTTTAACTATACGGAGACAAAGTCTCCATTCATAATTTTATTATTTATTATTTATAATTTTATTCATAAAATTATGAATGGAGACTTTGTCTCCGTATAGTTAAAAGCCGACAGCTTATAAACCGAACGTTCGGTTTATAGGCTGTCGGCTTTTAACTATACGGAGACAAAAGTCTCCATTCATAATTTTATTATTTATTATTTATAATTTTATTCATAAAATTATGAATGGAGACTTTGTCTCCGTATAGTTAAAAGCCGACAGCTTATAAACCGAACGTTCGGTTTATAGGCTGTCGGCTTTTAACTATACGGAGACAAAAGTCTCCATTCATAATTTTATGAATGGAGACTCTGTCTCCGTATAGTTAAAAGCCAACAGCCTATAAACCCAACGTTCGGTTTATAAGCTGTCAGCTTTTAACTATACGGAGACGAAGTCTCCATTCATAATTTTATAAATGGAGACTCTGTCTCCGTATAGTTAAAAGCCGACAGCCTATAAACCGAACGACTTTCGGTTTATAGACTTTCGGCTTATGGAATACATGTAATCCTATGGCTATTCTATAAACTGAACGTTCGGTTTATAGAATAGCCATAGGATTACATGTATTCCATAAGCCGAAAGTCTATAAACCGAAAGTCGTTCGGTTTATAGACTTTCGGCTTATAGAAAACATGTAGTACTATTGCCTTTCTATGAACCGAACGAGAGCCCCATTCATAAGAATTTTTTATGAATGGGGCTCTCGTTCGGTTTATAGAAAGCCAATAGTATTACATTGTATTTCTATAAAACGAACGAATTAAAATTAACGAAACGAAAATAATGAACGAATTTCGTCTGAAACGAATGCAGTAATGAACGAAATTCGTTTTAGACGAAATAAATAACATTTTCGTCCGAATGGACGAAAACGAAACGAAAATTTTAGTTTTGCACATGTCTAATAGATACTCAGTCTAATATTTATAAACCCAGTGTTTTTTTTACCCCTCAGTCTTACACTACATACATTTAAGTCAGGGTTCAGTTTCAAATCTTGTTTCTTCTAAATACACCTCAAATCTGTCCCTCCACTCAGACATCTTTGCCTGGCCTCTGCTCTAATATCCACATCACAGCTTTGAATGCAGGGTTGTTATTAGTTCTGGTTCCATGTTACTTACCTCTAGTTTCCAGACCTTGATAAACCCGTTTTATCCCGGAGTTAGCATATCAACTAACTGATTTCTTCTTTATCATTACCTGCAGTGCCTTACATCAACCATTCTCACCAACTGTCTCGTCTAGCATTGCCATGGCACAGGCAGAGGTCATCAGAGTGGGGAGCATTGTTGCATGTGGGGCAGGCTTAGCTGTGCCACCAACAAATAAGAAATTAACATATGGATCATATTTTGGTTGATGGATGTATTTCACAGTAACATACTATTTCCTTCCCTCTTTGTCCTTCATTTGTATAGTAAACATCTCTTGGAGGAACTGATATTGAAGAACATTCATGAATGCATTGGGCTTGATCCACTCTGTATGGAGCTTTTGGCCATTGCTCTGCTGTCCAAGGAAGAATCTGGTCCAGATCCACCCCACATTAAACTGCAATAAACACATTTTTAGTGTGCATATTTACGAACACTGTGATGATTCAGTGATATTTAATATAAATCCATAGCTGGCAAGAAAGAAACCCAACAAGCTTTTTGGGATCTGTGCTGCCAGCCATGGATTTTAATAAATATCACTGAATCAGCGCTGCACCCTGTGTTTGAGTATTTGTGTATGTGGAGTTTAATCACTAAGGAGATATAAGTCAGCGCCAACTCGTAGAGAAAGGAGAAAGTGTAGGGAAGAGGCTAATTAAATGCATGAGCTTCTGCTGACCACTAACAGTGGGTCCAAGGTTCAGAAGAGAAATGGCGAGTGCATAGGGAAGCTATTATTGGCGCAAGATAGAATGTAACGTGGGGACAATATGGTAAATTTAAAAAATGTTTCATCTGTATAAGACAAGAATAAATGCATATAATTTATACAAATAATATATTAACAAACTTATACTGTTACTTAAAAAAATACATTTTTCGAAAAAGAAGATCTTGTATATCAAAACAGCTGACGCGTTTCGCCATCAGGGCTTCTTCAGGGATGATTGTACAGTTTGAAGTTGTTTGTACAATTATGGTGCTAATATTTTTTTTTTTTGTTGTTGTTGAAAATATGATTTGAATAAAAAATAAATCATGTTTATTTTTTCCCCAAAACTTGCATGTGATTGGGCAAAGGTACTGGAAATAAATTGTCAGTAGTGGGATGATGCAGTGGAAATGGGAGAGACGATGTGAAATGTCAGTGGAGAATAGTGGCATATCAAGATGCAAATTTCTGGTTTACTTTGGGGTAAATCTCGGTCAATCAAGAAAATATTAATTAACCTTAAGTCTTGATTTATTGGCAAACAGCCAAGGCCATGACAAAATAATGAGGCACATGTCCTGGCCTAGCAGGACAAAATGGCGTCTATAGTCTAAGCATTTTACTTCCGAAGCTGGGCGTGAAACCAGTTTGATAACAGAAAGAACACAGTTGAAGCTACAAAATTTTCCACTGTAGGTAACAAGGTCGAAGAAGGGGGGAAAACAAAACCTGTCATTTCAGCAAGTGCAAATAACATAACGTACACAGAAATTGACAGTAACAATTCCTCAAATTCACTATTTATAAAGACTCTGCACAGTTCATCCACACAAGGACTTCAGTGAAAACATGGATCTTTGGCTAAGATTATCAGTGATGCACTGTAACACTGTAATCACACCAGATTCAACTGAACTCACCATAGACTCAAGAACAGGGGTAGGCGCAACATTGTTCATTGTGGAATTTGGTAGAATTCTTCTATATTTTGTGACAGTTTAATTATTTTCTATGGATCTCCATAGACATTGCCTATCCTTGTTCAATAGTGCTCTTAGTAGCACTTCTACCTTACCATCCGCCACCTATATTTTTCACTATGTTTTGTATGTCACTCTGGTCAGATTCTTCAATGTACCAAATCCATGTATCAAAGGAGGCACCTGCAAAATGAAAAATCTTTTTTTAATTACAAAATATTCCTTTGATGGGATGGTGGGGGAAGTCCCAATTGTCTCCAGCTATACAGTGTTACAATAGCAAACAGCGTGTAATACGCTTTCTACTTTTATAATGTGAGGGATCCTACAGAGATTCATTTTCAAATGCACAAGAGTTCCATGGGCTGTGGTGCCGATGTCACTATTCCTTTTAATTAGATGGGGGTTTGGATAAATGCACAATGGTCGGTTTCTGCAGTTTTCCCTAAATAGCTTCAATGATAGACTGAGGAATCTTCTCCTACTCACATTTCCCACACTGTAACCTACATAGTATTTGCAGTGGAAATATATATAATGTAAAGAAATGATATATACATTATATTTGCAGAATTGCAAGATAATTGTGACATGAAATGAAAACTACGTTTACCATTGTAGTAATTCAGTTGCATGTGATTCATTTGCATCAATAAGACAGCAGAGATAGATTTAAAATATGTTTTCCTTATTGTTCCTTTATATTTGAATGTAGTTCTGCAACCACTATACAAACTAACACTATACAAACTAATTTTTAAAGGGACTGTCTGGTGCCCAAAATACATCTTCCAAATATTTATGTGCTTTCCCAAAAGCCTTATAATATGTTAGAGGGAAATTACTGTAGAAAGGATTTTGAAGTCCTTAGAAAGACTAATCTCTTTCTAACATTAAACAGAACATGTAAACTCTGTAGAATTGTATTGTGTGTATTCTACTAATAAAGTACCAATTGGATATATTTACATTATTTACACTGAATATATCGTATATTGTATTTGGCACCAAAAATAGCATTTTTTCCATCTTGAAACAGTATCCAGCTATGTCAGAACTCGAAGTCAGGGAACATGAAACTGCAGCAGCAAGTTTGCATATTAACATGGGGATCTGAGCATGACATTTGGTTCTGCCTGGTATTGTGAATTCATTTATTGTGATCTCCCCTGTTTGTTCCATGTCAGCTTAGCAAAAACATAACGTGAATTATTTACAATGTGCGTGGTCTTTGCTGTGAAATCAAATACCTTCTACATACTGAACAGGATGACTGCTAGCCTTTGGCACTCAAGCTGATGGGGACTACATTTCCTATGAGGCTCAGCAAGCTAAATGGCCAGACTGTTAGTCGTCGCTAGAATGCACCTTGCAATTGGCGCAGTGTTTAAATGTTTGTGTTGCAGAATTGTGTTGAATTGTGCATGATCCCGTACGAAGGATGGTGACAGTATGTAACCTGTGACATCACACATGTGGCCAAACATACTCGGACCAGGCAATGGCAAGTGCGTGAGCAATTTCATGTCACTAGCGTGCTCCTATTAGCTGAGAGCAACTGTCAGTCAGGTACAGGGCCTGTGTGTATACTAGGATGGGGGCGGGTACCGAGGTTTCCAAGGTAACCCTGGTCTGGGCAGAGCTGCAGAGGAAACCTTGGCAGGAGTGTGTCAGCAGCATCAGCAATAGAAGAACAAGGAGGTGGGAAGGGGAGTCGAGAATGACCGTCACCTCTTCCATTCAAGCATACTAGCAGGTTAGTCCTGTCCGCTGAATGCACAGCCCCAGGTCCTTGCAGGGGGAGTATTTCACAGTCTGTGGGGTGAGATAACTTTTGTGTTATTTGTTGGTGGAGGTGGTAGGAGGGAGGTGGAATGCAGAGGGCTGCATGAGGTGGAGGGGTGTGTTGTGTTTGTCAGAAGGGACTACCTACCTAGAAACACAGAAAATAATCTCTAGAGCTGTACATTGTATTTGTTTATGATCATTATCATTACTTTTTAAAATGTATTATTCTGTTTTTTTCATGTATGTGTACAAAAGGGGTAAGGCATATAGACCAATTTTAGGGACAAAGTGCAAAATCTGGAGCAATTAGTAGGGACATTTAATTGGTTTCCATGGTGACTGCTTTGCATTTAGCACTTTTCTCCAACATTATACTTTACCCATGACCCCAAAAGTCTCCAGGAAAAGAGGACAAATGGGAAACCCTACTGTTTTAACTCACTTAATGAACTGAGTGAAGTTTCAGCAGGGTTAATAGTGGAATAAATACCGGTAGGTCAATTAAGGTTCTTCTTGGCACAAAGTTGAACACTTATAGGTTTCAGGGACAATAAGAAGCATTCAGTAATAGGCAACTCAAGCCATTCCAGCTGCTGTGGACAAAAGATCTTATACCTGGCTGAGCATGATAGGCATTATTTATCATAGCAGCTGGATTTACAGTGGCCACAGTGAACCTCCAATCTAAACATTATGACAGGAAATCAAAATTGCAATATCCACTAAAAAAGACCACACTTTTTGGATGTCATCGTTACAAACATAACCAAGTGATACCCCAAGAGTAGAAATCTCAGCCCAAGCTGGACACGTCACAATGGAAGAGGTATTTGAAATGATTCATTTTTATAAGCAGGGCTTCTTGAGCCTTTTTTTCCAGAAAAGTGAAAATAACTCAAGCTTAACTGAATTCTTTTGTTGTGGTCTGCAAAGCACTAGATCCGCAGCCCCTGAGGGAATATGTACCCGCAGCTCAGAGCTGATATAATATCAGCAGCACTGGTAGTGACTAGTGCCTGTTCCAATTCTTTTATAGCCCATGCGTTATCACTGCCCTGTTAATGAGAAGACATTCCAATGCAGAGCATAGTGCAAAGATCTTCTGATTTCAATCTGCTGGGTAAAGGAAGATGAACTGAGCAGGGATTATCTGTTTTCCAGATTTATTTTTAACCTTTCCTGTGTCAGAAAAGCGTGCAGGAAATGCCATTGGGCAAACAGCTGGCACGCACACACTGGGCTAATATAAAAATGTCATGGACTGAGATAGTGGTAGGCTGTTGGCAGGTAGAGGGTTACCACTATCTAGGCCCCCATATGTCATACCCATTTAAAGGATCCACTTTCTCCTTGCAGTAGGTGTAATGTAAGTTGATCCTTTTCAGCTGCTGATATCTGGGAGCTTGTGAGTTACTCCCAGGCTGGTACTGATTACTGAGGTGTATATACTCTGCAGGTCAGGAGGAGACTGCTGCCAAAGCATGTCATCACCCTTATGGAAACAGTAACATTTATACTGGCAGATGCTAACACAGATTATAAAGTTTCCGGGCTACACATTTCACTTAACCGTTTCAGTGCCAGGATGATGAAAATCATTATTTTAATATTTATTTGTCTCTCTATAGTGTATATATATATATATATATTTATATATATATATATACATACATATACATACATATATATATATATATAGTTTGACACCATTTGTGGAACTTTATTAGACCCCTCCCGTTAGCATATTACCTGTCTGTACGTCACATACTGGCTGGGTGATAATACTTGTTCTAACTCACTTTTTATTTACTTTATTCTTGATCTGATTTCATTATTTCTGCATTTTTGTCTCTCAATTTTTGTTATTAGGATATATATTTCTTCATGAGATGATAACACGTATTTCCATTGTGCACACAGTGGTTTTACGTAATGTCTTTATTAATACTTGTCTTCTTCTTCAGATAAATGGTTTATCTGTAGTGAATTGCATATTAAAGTGTAAGCATGGCCCACATTTATCACTTTCCTGTACCACTTAATCCCTTGGAAGAGAGGCTGGCTAAATTTGGCCTCAATAACTATCGGAGACTGGTGGTATAAAGCATGTATTATAATGCAAGGACTTCATACGGTTTATGTGCTGTTTTGTACTGGTGGTTAATTAAAAAAAGGGGGAATAATATTAATAACTAGTTTTTATATTGCGCTTTTCATCCCAAGGGGCAATTTAGTACACATTCTTGGACTTAACCGAATTGCCAATTGGTAATGTTACTATTAACCAAGTTAATGGTACTCATTTTATCAACCTCAGCTGGATGATGGGCTCAGCTGACCATAGCCTTAATCAGGGGCTGTGACACTGAGATTTAATTAGATCCTGCAGGTCTAGCATTCACCAACTATCTCACCGGCAGGAAGATTGTACTAATACAGGCCCATCTTATTAAAACAGGGGCAGAGTAAAGTTTCAGCATAGTTTCTCTATATAAGACTCCATTACCATAGGTTGCAATTCTACACATACAGCACAAATTTTCTCAATATGTTCCTCTTGTGGTTCCTTAAAAAGAGTTTCTGTAATGGAAAAATGCCTACATATTGTGCTAGCCATTTTGCCAACCCATATATAGAAAGTATTATGTCTGCTATTCACCAGCATAGAACCTCTACGCCAAACACACTGTTTAGCACTTCATTCTTTAAACATGGGCTGTGCAGCACATTGAGTGTTGATGCAACTCGGAAGTGTGAAACCAGCGGAGGCAGCGCATACTCACACGCTGATAGCGCCAGTATTGGGGCTCTCTCCCAATGATGCTTATATAACAAATCATATATAGACTCTAGTTCTTCTCTTCCTACCATCAGCCTTAAAGCTTGGTACGAGCCATCATGGGTATTGCTTTTAGTGGACAACTAAGCTTTATATTTCACTTGTGCTTCTAGCATAGAGCTACGGCTGCAACTTTTTTATGACAAGGTGGATCATTTATTTATTTATGGCCCATTTCCCGTAGCTGATCATTGGGGGACATTTATTTCAGGCATAATTTTATTTACAGAGCACCCTTTGTGCAATGATTTTCACTGTCCACCCTCATGGCACTTAAAGGGTGCGTTTATTTTTTTTTAGGCTTTGGTGCCATTATTCAGAATCGTCCCCCTCTACCTGGGCAAAGTAGAGGTGGGATGATGGATAGGGTTTATTTAATTTATTAATTATTAATGTCGTCCGGGTTCCTTGGGCAAGCCCCTGGACGAGGGGATATAATTATTATTGCGTTAGATTAAGTGCACCTTGGGCAAGTCCGCTCTATATTACTTAGGAGTGGTTTGGGTGATTAATTAAAACTCCCCTATTACTGTGCATAACCCATTAATATTATAGTGGGGGGTATTTTTCCTGTAAAGGAGGCGAGTTGCAAGAGGGCTTTTGGCATCAGAGACCAACTCCCCTCTCAATTCGAACCCCCTTTGGTTTTTAGTGAATAGCAATTTTTATTGATTTTCACTGAAGGGAGTTTGCCATTGGAGGGCAAGATGGGTGGAGAGGGAGGTCGAGTTTATTTCAGTGCACAGCGTGAGGAAGTCGACTTTTAAAGTGACAGCAAACCTCCCAAGCTGACCTCCTTGCACTATTCTCATCTTTCAGTGAATAGATCCCAGAGTGGAGCTCTGTATGTGTAACATTGTGCAGTGTTTATTGAGGTCCTCAGTAACAGGTAAAGACTTTACCAGCATATGGGTTTTTGGAAAAAGAGAACAGATGAGGCAGAAAATGGAAGTCGGAAGAAGCCTTCACATATGCTATTATTATACCAGAGTTCACTGAATCTACTTAGAAAACAGGTTTATAAATATGTCTCTGCAGCTTCTAAATATTGAAGACAACTCAGCTTTTGTATCACATCACGAATGTTACATTAGGTAATATAAGGCTTATGTATGGTAGATGGTGATGATTCACTGTATATAGATGGCTTCTTTTTTTTTTGGCAACCTTGATAGCCAGTGTAATAGTATTAACACAAGCAATACATATACACATTCTTATTTTTAGTTATATTGGTTATGTGTATTGGAATTGTTTCTTTTTAATGTACTTGCCTATGGAATAAATCATGCAAATATAAAATTAAAGAGGAGAAAGTATATGTGAAAACTACAAAAAAAAAAGGTTCAGTTTTGGACCTTTTGCTGAAAAATGTATTTTGAACATGTTCATACTACCAGCGCAGTGTGTGTACATAGCAGTACATGCAAAATACCCCACTCTCAATGCCTGTCTCAGAACTCAAGGCAGCGAGGACACAGGTAAGAAAGAGGAGCGTTTCTATAAATCATGGAGAACTAAAAGGCTAGGCAATAAAGCAATCCATGATTGACTTGACAGCTCCTAGCAAAACTATCCCAGTACTATATTTAAATGTTTTAAACCTCTTAAAAAAAAAAAAAAACTAACTGTGCTAAATTGCATGCCATTCAATGCAGCTGTACTACATAAGCCAGGTATTAATCAGATATAGGACACAATATAAAATCTCTGTGTCTTATCTCAGAATGTCATTACGTTTAATTATGTGTCATGACACCGGCTCATTAATATGCTCCTTGTCGTGAAAGAGGTATTTACTGAAAAAAACCCCATATACATACTGACAGAGTGCAGGCAGGCAGCATAGAAACATGGGTCACTTAGGGCCCGTTATGTTTTATCCTTTTTCTATTACAATGGGGTGTTTTCAGGCACTTCTTTCACAGCTCATGACACTTTGAAGTGAATATATTTACCGATCGCCTTAAGTGCATATTGTCATTTAAATTCTTGAGAGAATCATAAAAAGGGTCTCTTGCAAGCCTTTGGATTATCCCTGATACACGGCTCACATGAGGATGTTTGTTTTCCTCTGCGCTGAAGCATTAAATCTGTGTGTCTGTGAATGCTGACTGTTATCCCATGTAACACTTAACGGGACCAGCTAGGTGGTACAGCTATGACCTCAATACTATTGTTCATTGTACTAAACTACCCTCTAGAGAGCAACATCCGCTTCCTTCCCTAGCAACAGGACCAGAGCTTCTAACACAAATATCAGAAATGCTGCAATGTGGGACATTGCCTGGTAAATTCAGACACCTTAGCGCTGATATCAAAGGGGTGGGGGTTGTCGGAGCGGGTGAGAGTGATAGAACAGCTGCATGCTTTCGGGAAGTGGAACATTTCTTTTTTTTTTTTACACATCCCTTCCTCAACACCCACAATATTATGTGTTGGAGAGGCGTCAACTTGCTCAGATAAATAAGTGTCTGGGATTCTATACAGTTTCGCTTCAAAGACAGCATGCCTGATGTGGTGGATTAAGGTTAACAGCAGGTTTTAAATTGGTGTCCTCTATACAGCACAAATCCATTGTTTATGTTATATGTTCATCATATTCGCACTCTCTCCTACTTCATTACCATCCTATCTAATTGTTCACATACACTTATCTCCTTTTTTTTTTTATTCGCACTGACATTGACCTAAACATTCACCTAGACGTTCCTCCCTCCCATCTTACATGATTGACCCACACACACCACTAATTTATGCTTTTCTCAGTTAAGTTCTGCTGGCAATACAACTTCTGACGCATCAATGCGTTAAAAAAAACCTGTCAGTATAAGCAACCAATCATGTATAGATGTAAAATAGCACGCTGATATTTTAGGTGCCTAATGGGATTATTAACCTAGTTTCAATAACCACGTAGATAATTCAGTGAAATTAGAAATGGTCTACCTCCTGCATTAATACAAATAAAAATCATTCAAAAGAAGGGTATAGTTTGATTTTGTTTCCTTGCTTAATAATTGAAAGTAGATGGATTATGCGCATGCTATCAATAAAAAGGGAAATGATTTATTTCCCACATTTTAAAAAGAAGGCTATGCCATCCAAGATAAAGTATAGCAACAGAATGCTGTAATATGAATAGAACACATGAATAGAACACATTAGCATCACCGCTGGGGAAAGTATTTTTTTTATTCATGCTGATAATGCTGTCCCAGGGGTTTTCTGGGGACATTAGGCTAGCAGTCCCAGTCACGTCTGCCTGTGCTCACAGTATCTTAGACCATCTTGCAGTAAGGATCACTTCAAGAAAGGAAGCTGTGGGACGGGTTTTACAGACTGGTCCCTAGGAGAACATGCGTTTTATAGGATGACATAAACTCTAAGAAATGATCATGATAAATGGAGTGGGGGAAATTAGAGGAGGCTTATTTCCCTTTATATTCTTATAAGATATTCACATAGAAATTAGTAAATCATTTTTGGTTGTGTATCTATTCAATGGGCATATAATAGAGCATGTAAAAGACAAACCTCTCTTATTTAGATATTCAAATAGAAATGTTTAGATACATTTTATTGGGTTCTTTGAAGAAGGATTTAACCGAATTTTGGTGGTTCAACATTCAAATGATATTCAGCCCTAGTCTTTGCAAATGTGACTGCTTATCTCTGTCATTGCGGTGAGTGAGTGCTTCTCTCTGTCATTGCAGTGTGTGAGTGCTTCTCCTTGTCATTGGAGTGTGTGAGTGCTTCTCTCTGTCATTGCATTGTGTGAGTGCTTCTCTCTGTCATTGCAGTGTGTGAGTGCTTCTCTCTGTCTTTGCAAATGTGAGTGCTTATCTCTGTCATTGCGGTGAATGAGTGCTTCTCTCTGTCATTGCATTGTGTGAGTGCTTCTGTCTGTCATTGCATTGTGTGAGTGCTTCTCTCTGTCATTGGAGTGTGTGAGTGCTTCTCTCTGTCATTGCATTGTGTGAGTGTTTCTCTCTGTCATTGGAGTGTGTGAGTGCTTCTCTCTGTCATTGCAGTGCGTGAGTGCTTCTCTCTGTCATTGGAGTGTGTGAGTGCTTCTCTCTGTCAGTGGAGTGTGTGAGTGCTTCTGTCTGTCATTGTAGTGTGTGAGTGCTTCTCTCTGTCATTGGAGTGTGTGAGTGCTTCTCTCTGTCATTGCAGTGCGTGAGTGCTTCTCTGTCATTGCAGTGTGCGAGTGCTTCTCTCTGTCATTGCAGTGCGTGAGTGCTTCTCTATGTCATTGGAGTGTGTGAGTGCTTCTCTCTGTCATTGGAGTGTGTGAGTGCTTCTCTCTGTCATTGGAGTGTGTGAGTGCTTCTCTCTGTCACTGCAGTGTGTGAGTGCTTCTCTCTGTCACTGGAGTGCGTGAGTGCTTCTCTCTGTCATTGCAGTGTGTGAGTGCTTCTCTCTGTCATTGCAGTGTGTGAGTGCGTCTCTCTGTCATTGCATTGCGTGAATGCTTCTCTCTGTCATTGCATTGTGTGAGTGTTTCTCTCTGTCATTGGAGTGTGTGAGTGCTTCTCTTTGTCATTGGAGTGTGTGAGTGCTTCTCTCTGTCATTGCAGTGTGTGAGTGCTTCTCTCTGTCATTGCAGTGCGTGAGTGCTTCTCTCTGTCATTGGAGTGCGTGAGTGCTTCTCTTTGTCATTGGAGTGTGTGAGTGCTTCTCTCTGTCATTGGAGTGCGTGAGTGCTTCTCTCTGTCATTGGAGTGCGTGAGTGCTTCTCTTTGTCATTGGAGTGTGTGAGTGCTTCTCTCTGTCATTGGAGTGCGTGAGTGCTTCTCTCTGTCATTGGAGTGTGTGAGTGCTTCTCTTTGTCATTGGAGTGTGTGAGTGCTTCTCTCTGTCATTGGAGTGTGTGAGTGCTTCTCTCTGTCATTGCATTGAGTGAGTGCTTCTCTCTGTCACTGGAGTGCGTGAGTGCTTCTCTCTGTCATTGCATTGAGTGAGTGCTTCTCTCTGTCACTGGAGTGCGTGAGTGCTTCTCTCTGTCATTGGAGTGCGTGAGTGCTTCTCTCTGTCATTGGAGTGCGTGAGTGCTTCTCTCTGTCATTGCAGTGCGTGAGTGCTTCTCTTTGTCATTGGAGTGTGTGAGTGCTTCTCTCTGTCATTGCAGTGCGTGAGTGCTTCTCTTTGTCATTGGAGTGTGTGAGTGCTTCTCTCTGTCACTGGAGTGCGTGAGTGCTTCTCTCTGTCATTGCAGTGCGTGAGTGCTTCTCTCTGTCATTGGAGTGCGTGAGTGTTTCTCTCTGTCATTGCAGTGCGTGAGTGCTTCTCTTTGTCATTGGAGTGCGTGAGTGCTTCTCTCTGTCATTGGAGTGCGTGAGTGTTTCTCTCTGTCATGCAGTGCGTGAGTGCTTCTCTTTGTCATTGGAGTGTGTGAGTGCTTCTCTCTGTCATTGCAGTGCGTGAGTGCTTCTCTCTGTCATTGCAGTGCGTGAGTGCTTCTCTGTCATTGCAGTGTGCGAGTGCTTCTCTCTGTCAATGCAGTGCGTGAGTGCTTCTCTTTGTCATTGGAGTGTGTGAGTGCTTCTCTCTGTCATTGCAGTGCGTGAGTGCTTCTCTCTGTCATTGCAGTGCGTGAGTGCTTCTCTGTCATTGGAGTGTGTGAGTGCTTCTCTCTGTCATTGCATTGAGTGAGTGCTTCTCTCTGTCACTGGAGTGCGTGAGTGCTTCTCTTTGTCATTGGAGTGCGTGAGTGCTTCTCTCTGTCATTGCATTGTGTGAGTGCTTCTCTCTGTCATTGGAGTGTGTGAGTGCTTCTCTCTGTCATTGGAGTGTGTGAGTGCTTCTCTCTGTCATTGTGGTGCGTGAGTGCTTCTCTCTGTCATTGCAGTGTGTGAGTGCTTCTCTCTGTCATTGCATTGTGTGAGTGCTTCTCTCTGTCATTGGAGTGTGTGAGTGCTTCTCTCTGTCATTGGAGTGTGTGAGTGCTTCTCTCTGTCATTGCATTGTGTGAGTGCTTCTCTCTGTCATTGGAGTGTGTGAGTGCTTCTCTCTGTCATTGGAGTGTGTGAGTGCTTCTCTCTGTCATTGGAGTGTGTGAGTGCTTCTCTCTGTCATTGCAGTGCGTGAGTGCTTCTCTCTGTCATTGGAGTGTGTGAGTGCTTCTCTCTGTCATTGGAGTGTGTGAGTGCTTCTCTCTGTCATTGGAGTGTGTGAGTGCTTCTCTCTGTCATTGCAGTGCGTGAGTGCTTCTCTCTGTCATTGTAGTGTGTGAGTGCTTCTCTCTGTCATTGTAGTGTGTGAGTGCTTCTCTCTGTCATTGCGGTGTGTGAGTGCTTCTCTCTGTCATTGCAGTGTGTGAGTGCTTCTCTCTGTCATTGCAGTGTGTGAGTGCTTCTCTCTGTCATTGCAGTGCGTGAGTGCTTCTCTCTGTCATTGGAGTGTGTGAGTGCTTCTCTCTGTCATTGCATTGTGTGAGTGCTTCTCTCTGTCATTGGAGTGTGTGAGTGCTTCTCTCTGTCATTGGAGTGTGTGAGTGCTTCTCTCTGTCATTGGAGTGTGTGAGTGCTTCTCTCTGTCATTGGAGTGTGTGAGTGCTTCTCTCTGTCATTGGAGTGCGTGAGTGCTTCTCTCTGTCATTGCAGTGTGTGAGTGTTTCTCTCTGTCATTGCAGTGCGTGAGTGCTTCTCTCTGTCATTGGAGTGTGTGAGTGCTTCTCTCTGTCATTGGAGTGTGTGAGTGCTTCTCTCTGTCATTGGAGTGTGTGAGTGCTTCTCTTTGTCATTGGAGTGTGTGAGTGCTTCTCTCTGTCATTGGAGTGTGTGAGTGCTTCTCTCTGTCATTGCAGTGTGTGAGTGCTTCTCTCTGTCATTGGAGTGTGTGAGTGCTTCTCTCTGTCATTGCAGTGCGTGAGTGCTTCTCTTTGTCATTGCAGTGTGTGAGTGCTTCTCTCTGTCATTGCAGTGCGTGAGTGCTTCTCTTTGTCATTGCAGTGTGTGAGTGCTTCTCTCTGTCATTGCAGTGCGTGAGTGCTTCTCTTTGTCATTGCAGTGTGTGAGTGCTTCTCTCTGTCATTGCAGTGCGTGAGTGCTTCTCTTTGTCATTGCAGTGTGTGAGTGCTTCTCTCTGTCATTGCAGTGCGTGAGTGCTTCTCTTTGTCATTGCAGTGTGTGAGTGCTTCTCTCTGTCATTGCAGTATGTGAGTGCTTCTCTCTGTCATTGGAGTGTGTGAGTGCTTCTCTCTGTCATTGGAGTGTGTGAGTGCTTCTCTCTGTCATTGGAGTGTGTGAGTGCTTCTCTCTGTCATTGCAGTGCGTGAGTGCTTCTCTCTGTCATTGTAGTGTGTGAGTGCTTCTCTCTGTCATTGTAGTGTGTGAGTGCTTCTCTCTGTCATTGCGGTGTGTGAGTGCTTCTCTCTGTCATTGCAGTGTGTGAGTGCTTCTCTCTGTCATTGCAGTGTGTGAGTGCTTCTCTCTGTCATTGCAGTGCGTGAGTGCTTCTCTCTGTCATTGGAGTGTGTGAGTGCTTCTCTCTGTCATTGGAGTGTGTGAGTGCTTCTCTCTGTCATTGCAGTGCGTGAGTGCTTCTCTGTCATTGCAGTGTGCGAGTGCTTCTCTCTGTCAATGCAGTGCGTGAGTGCTTCTCTTTGTCATTGGAGTGTGTGAGTGCTTCTCTCTGTCATTGCATTGAGTGAGTGCTTCTCTCTGTCACTGGAGTGCGTGAGTGCTTCTCTTTGTCATTGGAGTGCGTGAGTGCTTCTCTCTGTCATTGCATTGTGTGAGTGCTTCTCTCTGTCATTGGAGTGTGTGAGTGCTTCTCTCTGTCATTGGAGTGTGTGAGTGCTTCTCTCTGTCATTGTGGTGCGTGAGTGCTTCTCTCTGTCATTGCAGTGTGTGAGTGCTTCTCTCTGTCATTGCATTGTGTGAGTGCTTCTCTCTGTCATTGGAGTGTGTGAGTGCTTCTCTCTGTCATTGGAGTGTGTGAGTGCTTCTCTCTGTCATTGCATTGTGTGAGTGCTTCTCTCTGTCATTGGAGTGTGTGAGTGCTTCTCTCTGTCATTGGAGTGTGTGAGTGCTTCTCTCTGTCATTGGAGTGTGTGAGTGCTTCTCTCTGTCATTGCAGTGCGTGAGTGCTTCTCTCTGTCATTGGAGTGTGTGAGTGCTTCTCTCTGTCATTGGAGTGTGTGAGTGCTTCTCTCTGTCATTGGAGTGTGTGAGTGCTTCTCTCTGTCATTGCAGTGCGTGAGTGCTTCTCTCTGTCATTGTAGTGTGTGAGTGCTTCTCTCTGTCATTGTAGTGTGTGAGTGCTTCTCTCTGTCATTGCGGTGTGTGAGTGCTTCTCTCTGTCATTGCAGTGTGTGAGTGCTTCTCTCTGTCATTGCAGTGTGTGAGTGCTTCTCTCTGTCATTGCAGTGCGTGAGTGCTTCTCTCTGTCATTGGAGTGTGTGAGTGCTTCTCTCTGTCATTGCATTGTGTGAGTGCTTCTCTCTGTCATTGGAGTGTGTGAGTGCTTCTCTCTGTCATTGGAGTGTGTGAGTGCTTCTCTCTGTCATTGGAGTGTGTGAGTGCTTCTCTCTGTCATTGGAGTGTGTGAGTGCTTCTCTCTGTCATTGGAGTGCGTGAGTGCTTCTCTCTGTCATTGCAGTGTGTGAGTGTTTCTCTCTGTCATTGCAGTGCGTGAGTGCTTCTCTCTGTCATTGGAGTGTGTGAGTGCTTCTCTCTGTCATTGGAGTGTGTGAGTGCTTCTCTCTGTCATTGGAGTGTGTGAGTGCTTCTCTTTGTCATTGGAGTGTGTGAGTGCTTCTCTCTGTCATTGGAGTGTGTGAGTGCTTCTCTCTGTCATTGCAGTGTGTGAGTGCTTCTCTCTGTCATTGGAGTGTGTGAGTGCTTCTCTCTGTCATTGCAGTGCGTGAGTGCTTCTCTTTGTCATTGCAGTGTGTGAGTGCTTCTCTCTGTCATTGCAGTGCGTGAGTGCTTCTCTTTGTCATTGCAGTGTGTGAGTGCTTCTCTCTGTCATTGCAGTGCGTGAGTGCTTCTCTTTGTCATTGCAGTGTGTGAGTGCTTCTCTCTGTCATTGCAGTGCGTGAGTGCTTCTCTTTGTCATTGCAGTGTGTGAGTGCTTCTCTCTGTCATTGCAGTGCGTGAGTGCTTCTCTTTGTCATTGCAGTGTGTGAGTGCTTCTCTCTGTCATTGCAGTATGTGAGTGCTTCTCTCTGTCATTGGAGTGTGTGAGTGCTTCTCTCTGTCATTGGAGTGTGTGAGTGCTTCTCTCTGTCATTGGAGTGTGTGAGTGCTTCTCTCTGTCATTGCAGTGCGTGAGTGCTTCTCTCTGTCATTGTAGTGTGTGAGTGCTTCTCTCTGTCATTGTAGTGTGTGAGTGCTTCTCTCTGTCATTGCGGTGTGTGAGTGCTTCTCTCTGTCATTGCAGTGTGTGAGTGCTTCTCTCTGTCATTGCAGTGTGTGAGTGCTTCTCTCTGTCATTGCAGTGCGTGAGTGCTTCTCTCTGTCATTGGAGTGTGTGAGTGCTTCTCTCTGTCATTGCATTGTGTGAGTGCTTCTCTCTGTCATTGTGGTGCGTGAGTGCTTCTCTCTGTCATTGGAGTGTGTGAGTGCTTCTCTTTGTCATTGGAGTGTGTGAGTGCTTCTCTTTGTCATTGGAGTGTGTGAGTGCTTCTCTCTGTCATTGCAGTGTGTGAGTGCTTCTCTCTGTCATTGCAGTGCGTGAGTGCTTCTCTATGTCATTGGAGTGTGTGAGTGCTTCTCTCTGTCATTGCAGTGTGTGAGTGCTTCTCTCTGTCATTGTAGTGCGTGAGTGCTTCTCTCTGTCATTGCAGTGCGTGGGTGCTTCTCTATGTCATTGGAGTGTGTGAGTGCTTCTCTCTGTCATTGCAGTGTGTGAGTGCTTCTCTCTGTCATTGCAGTGTGTGAGTGCTTCTCTCTGTCATTGCAGTGCGTGAGTGCTTCTCTATGTCATTGGAGTGTGTGAGTGCTTCTCTATGTCATTGGAGTGCGTGAGTGCTTCTCTCTGTCATTGCAGTGCGTGAGTGCTTCTCTTTGTCATTGGAGTGTGTGAGTGCTTCTCTGTCATTGCACTGAGTGAGTGCTTCTCTCTGTCATTGCAGTGTGTGAGTGCTTCTCTCTGTCATTGCATTGCGTGAGTGCTTCTCTCTGTCATTGCAGTGCGTGAGTGCTTCTCTCTGTCATTGCAGTGTGTGAGTGCTTCTCTCTGTCATTGCATTGCTTGAGTGCTTCTCTCTGTCATTGCAGTGTGTGAGTGCTTCTCTCTGTCATTGCATTGTGTGAGTGCTTCTCTCTGTCATTGCAGTGTGTGAGTGCTTCTCTCTGTCATTGTGGTGCGTGAGTGCTTCTCTCTGTCATTGCAGTGTGTGAGTGCTTCTCTTTGTCATTGGAGTGCGTGAATGCTTCTCTCTGTCATTGCATTGTGTGAGTGTTTCTCTCTGTCATTGGAGTGTGTGAGTGCTTCTCTCTGTCATTGGAGTGTGTGAGTGTTTCTCTCTGTCATTGGAGTGTGTGAGTGCTTCTCTCTGTCATTGCATTGTGTGAGTGCTTCACTCTGTCATTGCAGTGTGTGAGTGCTTCTCTCTGTCATTGCAGTGTGTGAGTGCTTCTCTCTGTCATGGCAGTGCGTGAGTGCTTCTCTTTGTCATTGGAGTGTGTGAGTGCTTCTCTCTGTCACTGGAGTGCGTGAGTGCTTCTCTCTGTCACTGGAGTGCGTGAGTGCTTCTCTCTGTCACTGGAGTGCGTGAGTGCTTCTCTCTGTCACTGGAGTGCGTGAGTGCTTCTCTCTGTCATTGGAGTGCGTGAGTGCTTCTCTCTGTCATTGGAGTGCGTGAGTGCTTCTCTCTGTCATTGCAGTGCGTGAGTGCTTCTCTTTGTCATTGGAGTGTGTGAGTGCTTCTCTCTGTCATTGCAGTGTGTGAGTGCTTCTCTGTCATTGCAGTGCGTGAGTGCTTCTCTGTCATTGCAGTGTGCGAGTGCTTCTCTCTGTCATTGGAGTGCGTGAGTGCTTCTCTCTGTCATTGCAGTGTGTGAGTGCTTCTCTCTGTCATTGCAGTGTGCGAGTGCTTCTCTTTGTCATTGGAGTGCGTGAGTGTTTCTCTCTGTCACTGGAGTGCGTGAGTGCTTCTCTTTGTCATTGGAGTGCGTGAGTGTTTCTCTCTGTCACTGGAGTGCGTGAGTGCTTCTCTCTGTCATTGGAGTGCGTGAGTGCTTCTCCTTGTCATTGGAGTGCGTGAGTGTTTCTCTCTGTCATTGCAGTGCGTGAGTGCTTCTCTTTGTCATTGGAGTGTGTGAGTGCTTCTCTCTGTCATTGCAGTGTGTGAGTGCTTCTCTGTCATTGCAGTGTGTGAGTGCTTCTCTCTGTCATTGCATTGAGTGAGTGCTTCTCTCTGTCATTGCAGTGTGCGAGTTCTTCTCTCTGTCATTGCAGTGCGTGAGTGCTTCTCTTTGTCATTGCAGTGTGTGAGTGCTTCTCTCTGTCATTGCATTGAGTGAGTGCTTCTCTCTGTTTTTGGAGTGCGTGAGTGCTTCTCTCTGTCAGTGGAGTGCGTGAGTGGTTCTTTCCGTCATTGCAGTGAGTGAGTGCTTCTCTCTGTCATTGCAGTGAGTGAGTGCTTCTCTCTGTTATTGCGGTGTGTGAGTGCTTCTCTCTGTCATTGCAGTGTGTGAGTGCTTCTCTCTGTCATTGCAGTGTGTGAGTGCTTCTCTCTGTCATTGCAGTGTGTGAGTGCTTCTCTCTGTCATTGCAGTGTGTGAGTGCTTCTCTTTGTCATTGGAGTGTGTGAGTGCTTCTCTCTGTCATTGGAGTGTGTGAGTGCTTCTCTTTGTCATTGGAGTGTGTGAGTGCTTCTCTCTGTCATTGCAGTGCGTGAGTGCTTCTCTGTCATTGCAGTGTGCGAGTGCTTCTCTCTGTCATTGGAGTGCGTGAGTGCTTCTCTGTCATTGGAGTGTGTGAGTGCTTCTCTCTGTCATTGGAGTGCGTGAGTGCTTCTCTCTGTCATTGCAGTGTGCGAGTGCTTCTCTCTGTCATTGCATTGAGTGAGTGCTTCTCTCTGTCATTGCAGTGTGCGAGTTCTTCTCTCTGTCATTGCAGTGCGTGAGTGCTTCTCTTTGTCATTGGAGTGTGTGAGTGCTTCTCTCTGTCATTGCATTGAGTGAGTGCTTCTCTCTGTTTTTGGAGTGCGTGAGTGCTTCTCTCTGTCAGTGGAGTGCGTGAGTGCTTCTTTCCGTCATTGCAGTGTGTGAGTGCTTCTCTCTGTCAGTGGAGTGCGTGAGTGCTTCTTTCCGTCATTGCAGTGAGTGAGTGCTTCTCTCTGTCATTGGAGTGCGAGAGTGCTTCTCTCTGTTATTGCAGTGTGTGAGTGCTTCTCTCTGTCTTTGCAGTGTGTGAGTGCTTCTCTTTGTCATTGCATTGAGTGTGTGCGTCTCTCTGTCATTGCAGTGCGTAAGTGCTTCTCTTTGTCATTGGAGTGTGTGAGTGCTTCTCTCTGTCATTGCACTGAGTGAGTGCTTCTCTCTGTCATTGGAGTGCGTGAGTGCTTCTCTCTGTCATTGCGGCGTGTGAGTGCTTCTTTTTGTCATTGGAGTGTGTGAGTGCTTCTCTCTGTCATTGCACTGAGTGAGTGCTTCTCTCTGTCATTGGAGTGCGTGAGTGCTTCTCTCTGTCATTGCAGTGTGTGAGTGCTTCTCTCTGTCATTGGAGTGCGTGAGTGCTTCTCTTTGTCATTGGAGTGTGTGAGTGCTTCTTTCTGTCATTGCATTGTGTGAGTGCTTCTCTCTGTCATTGGAGTGCGGGAGTGCTTCTCTCTGTCATTGGAGTGCATGAGTGCTTCTCTCTGTCATTGGAGTGCGTGAGTGCTTCTCTCTGTCATTGCAGTGCGTGAGTGCTTCTCTTTGTCATTGGAGTGTGTGAGTGCTTCTCTCTCTCATTGCAGTGCGTGAGTGCTTCTCTCTGTCATTGCAGTGAGTGAGTTCTTCTCTCTGTCATTGCAGTGTGTGAGTGCTTCTCTCTGTCATTAGTGTGCGCAACTGCATCTGGTATAGCGGGGGGGGGGTTGCGACGACGACATATTAATAAGTGAACTTTTTTTTTTATATGTATGTGTTTGACAGTATGTGTTTGTTTATGCGTATATATGTGAATGACTGTATGTGTTTGTGTATGTATATATATGTGACCGACTGTATGTGTTTGTGTATATATGTCACTGACTGGATGTGTTTGTGTGTATATATATGTGACTGACTGGATGTGTTTGTGTATATGTGACTGACTGGATGTGTTTGTGTGTATATATATGTCACTGACTGGATGTGTTTGTGTGTATATATGTGTCTGACTGGATGTGTTTGTGTGTATATATATGTGACTGACTGGATGTGTTTGTGTGTATATATATGTGACTGACTGGATGTGTTTGTGTGTATATATATGTGACTGACTGGATGTGTTTGTGTGTATATATATTTGACTGACTGGATGTGTTTGTGTGTCTGACTGGATGTGTTTGTGTGTATATATATGTGACTGACTGGATGTGTTTGTGTGTATATATATGTGTCTGACTGGATGTGTTTGTGTGTATATATATGTGACTGACTGGATGTGTTTGTGTGTATATATATGTGACTGACTGGATGTGTTTGTGTGTATATATATGTGACTGACTGGATGTGTTTGTGTGTATATATATTTGACTGACTGGATGTGTTTGTGTGTCTGACTGGATGTGTTTGTGTGTCTGACTGGATGTGTTTGTGTGTATATATATGTGACTGACTGGATGTGTTTGTGTGTATATATATGTGTCTGACTGGATGTGTTTGTGTGTATATATATGTGACTGACTGGATGTGTCTGTGATTGTGTATATATGCGACTGACTGGATGTATCTGTCTGTGACTTCGTGTGATTGTGTTTATGTGGCATTGTCTGGCTCCTAGATTTTTTAGCTTGCTCCTAAAACTCAGTTAAGTTTGTCAAGCCCTTGCATAACATGTAAATAAAACAATCCTCTTGTATCTAGAAAAATACAATTTCAATAATCTTTTGTTAAACTCTACTAGCAATTTTAATTTCCAGAGAAATCAATTTCTGGAAATGAGATTTATACACCCAGCTTGCGTTTGTAATAATTTACATGGTCTGGGATAATCCTGTTTGAATTGCCCGATATCCCTTTAGACTGGAAGCCCTAGAGAGCAGGAGAGCAGTCTGCAACTGTGTTTCTTTATATTGAAAAATTGTTTATCTTTCATTTGTACAATGGTGTTACATAAAGTCAGTATATAAGAAACAAAAAATAATCGAATACTGCTGGCTGCAAGACTTTCATTTCATCTAGCCTATTGGATTAACTCCTAAATGGCAAATTTTCTGTTATCATAACAGTCTGGTTATTGGAGACTATATTTTAAATCTGCTACCCTTTATGACAGCAGGGAGCTGGGAAATCTATGGGTTAGTTTGCATTGGAAATGACTTGTCCCCCATTAGTATGGTGTTTTACACACTGCTCAGGAAATCTCTACTAGCCATCATGTTGAACAGGAAACCGTCCAATGTTTGGAAAAATATAATGGGGTACAGTATATTCAATAAGTGTATTCAACAAGCACCCATCAGGCATTAATATATGAGTTGGGAAGGTAGGAGAATTCTTACAATTCAGGCATTGGCAGAACAAGACAATCTGGGGCCCTAGTACAGAAACAATTTCTGCTATTACTGTTCTTTGTGATTCCTTTGTAAGTTCCCAACTGTTCACTACTTAGTGATAATGGCTGTTTTAACACTTTTGTGGTGTTTGTGTTTAGCTGTCATTTTTCTCATTTACTGTGCCCACACAAATTGCATATTGACCACTCAGCACAACCTGCTGAAAGTAACCTGGGGAGGTGCAAATCCCATTCCCCTATATTACTATGGCAGTAGGATAGCCCGTAGCAATAATAATAATATATTAAATTAGATTTGTATACAATTTATATTTATAATAAAATAATACAATTTATGGATATTATCAGTGAATAAATATGAATATGATATTCAATGGACAATGTTTCCCTACTAACAGATTCACCTGTCACTTGCATGGCTCAAGCAGATCTCCCATCTCTTCAGTGTTATTTGATTCAAACTCTTGTTCAGTAGCTAAACTAAACTCTCTTTCTTATTGTTGCAAGAGAATCCTTTTGAGATTCTTCAGCTGAGTGTACACCTGACTAATTCCCATCAATGAGGATGAGTCCTCCTCCACTGCTGGTCTCCCCAGCACGTTTACATGAGCTGATTAGATGTTTGTGTATTACTCTGCGTATGGGGACTGGCACTGCTGAATATGGGGACAGTGTAGAATGCGTGGGCAGAGATTAGACAATATTGAAACTAATGAACCTTTTCCCATTTCCAGTTTGTCTTTTAGTGCACTATGCAAATCCACTGGTCGCTTTAATCATATTTGTCAGTGGGAATCGGTTTTCTCAGGAGAATGTGGATGAGAATGTTAAAGTGAATGTGAACCAGAATGCTAATGTGAATGTAACTTTGAACCAAAGGAAGAATAACCATAGAAACATAGAATGTGCCGACAGATGAGAACCATTCGGTCCATCTAGTCTGCCCAATTTTTCTGAATACTTTTATTAGTCCCCCATTCCCGGTCTTGTAGCTAGGATAGCCTTGTGTCTATCCCACGCATGCTTAAAATCCTTGACTGTGTTTACCTCTACCACTTCTGCTGGAAGGCTATTCCATACATCCACTACCCTCTCAGTAAAGTAATACTTCCTGATATTACTTTTAAATCGTTGCCCCTCTAATTTAAGACCATGAGAGGGGTACCAGAGTCTCAGAGGACTTACACAAAATGTCAACAGTGGAGTAGAGAGGGGAGCACAGAACATGTTGAAGATTGATAAATAAGTTGGTCCAGTAAAAAAAAAGGTAAGCTTTCGGTGAACCATTTAATATGGATTTAAAAAAAATAATAATTTAATCCCTTTCTAATACCCAGCCATTATTTTACCAAGCTGGTTGAACCAGAGCCTAATATAAGTGTAAACCAGGATTAAATATGTATATCTCCACAATAGATGACAGTCTAAAAATCCATCTTTAAAACTATACTTTTGTTCAGATTTTGTTTACAGAATATATAGATCCATTTTTTTTTATCTTCTAGGAATCAGTCCAAAATATTTGGCAGAACTGAAGCACTTTACGACTAATACTGTGCAATGTGATTTAAAATACTTGTTAATTATATGAACTGAAGGATGGTCATAATTACTGTAGCTGTTTTTTTTTACACTTTTCCTGCATGAAATCCATGCATTTACTGAAATATACAGCACGGGTTTATCTGTGCCTGGGAGAAACCGTATAAAGCAGCTGTAATAGGTTTCATTGATCACACCGCCAGGGGTTACTGCATCATGGGCATCAGAGAGAGCAGATTTACATTTTTGGAGTGTTAATGGTAGGCAAATGAGCACAAAGAGATAATCATATTATTAAATAAAAATGTGTGGACAATTTATCTCTTTGTAATTATATCTGCAGTTATTCTAATATGTCACATGATCTTAAACGGATGGGTAGATTAGTGAATTCGGGTTATATTTCTTGTGCCAACCAGGGACTGTAATACAGCATTTTGTGCACTTAGAGTTACCACCAAGCCAGTATTGTATTGTAAATAAAGAATTTGTTTATTGAGGGACTAAACCCTCCTACACAACTTTTAATCAGACAGAGGCCCACTAAAAGATAAAACCCCAGCAATTCCTCCATTGGGAAAATGGGGGAACACTGGGCAATACATGCCTGTGAACACAGCATCTCACATGTGTGCAATGAGCCTCTGTACAAACATTCATGGGGACTCTTGATGTGCATTGGGCACATCCCTATAGGAACCCTCTCATTGGCTACCAAGACGTGGTGTTCAAACCCATTTCTAAAGATGTCTTCATTGAAAGATACATGCCAGGGAAAAAGCCTACAAAACAAAAACTACAGAACAAAAGTAATTTAATGAATTAATAAATGCATGTTTATTTTAGCAATGTCAGCTTTAATATGTATTTATTACTCCCCCCTCCCCCTCCAAATTAGAATCATCCTTTACATGTTCCCCAGGAATGCATGAAGGGGAACATAGTAGGGTAGAAAATAGTTTAGATTCAAATCGAAAAGACTCCTAAAAAAGCAACAACATGTAAATATCTAATATTTTATAGAAATGAGACATTATGTAAAACCACACATTGCACACAATTACATTATCAGTAAATCTTTATGTTTAAAATGTACCTAATGTTTATGATTGAAACATTATTCCTATAGCTGTTGCTGAATGTGCAAGGTAGATGTCAATTTAGTGGTTAGACATTTTAGCTAAAAATTGAAATTCTCCTTATTTGCAGTTTGGTGTAAAACATTTCTTTTCCGCTGAAATATCTGCGCAGAATGTTTAAATGTGCAAACCCCCATCTATTTCCAGGGGGAAGTGGAATTCAGCTTCTCACAAGCAAACATTAAATCTCAACGGGGCCAATTGTACGAACCTCAGCATTTTTGTGTGAACACTTACTAACAGACTAGATTCATTCATTAAAAAAATATATATATCTTGAATTAAAAAAATCTGCTCTTCATAGCAGAGGAGCCGTTAGCAGCACAGGACACTACATTGTGTTCATTATATTTTGTCTTTATAATCTGTGCTGGTCAGTGGTGTATCTTGATTTTGTGCTGCCCTAGGCAGACAAAATCCGGGCACCCCCCTACCCAAGCTGCACACCCACGTTACACACCTAAGACATGCCCCATAATTCAGACTCACATCAAGCTCACACTCCCATCACACTCAGTCACACACTCCTACTCCCATCACACTCAGTCACACACGCCTACTCCCATCACGCACACTCTGACTCCCATCACACTCAGTCACACACACTGTCTCCCATCACACACACTCTGACTCCCATCATACTCAGTCACACACACTGTCTCCCATCACACACACACTCTGACTCCCATCACACTCAGCCACACACACTGTCTCCCATCACACACACTCTGACTCCCATCACACTCAGCCACACACACTGTCTCCCATCACACACACTCTGACTCCCATCACACTCAGTCACACACGCCTACTCCCATCACGCACACTCTGACTCCCATCACACTCAGTCACACACACTGTCTCCCATCACACACACTCTGACTCCCATCACACTCAGTCACACACACTGTCTCCCATCACACACACTCTGACTCCCATCATACTCAGTCACACACACTGTCTCCCATCACACACACTCTGACTCCCATCACACTCAGCCACACACACTGTCTCCCATCACACACACTCTGACTCCCATCACACTCAGTCACACACACTGTCTCCCATCACACACACTCTGACTCCCATCACACTCAGTCACACACACTGTCTCCCATCACACACACACTCTGACTCCCATCACACTCAGTCACACACACACACACATCCCATCAGCACTTACCTTTCCCTGGCAGGCAGGCAGCATGGTCCCTCCATGCTGCCTGTTCGGCTTCCCGGCGATTGTGCCGACAGGTCACGTGACCGGGCGCGCGTATGACGTCAGCGCGCCCGTCACTTGACTGTCGGCACTTCCGTGTCGGCACACTGCACGGGGAGCCGAACAGGCAGCACGGAGGTTTCTCTGTGCTGCCTGTTCGACTCCCCGTGCAGCCTGGCAGGCAGAGCGTTGGTGAGGGGGGGATCTTCCGATCCCCTATCACCTCCGTCTCTGCCTGCAAGCGCGGTGGGGTTTTTTTTTTTTTTTTAAAGGGCCGGATTTATTTTTCTTTTTAATTTTTTTTTCATTTTAATTTTTTTATTTATTTATTTTTTTTTTTCCAGTGCTGGGGGGCGCTGCCGCCCCCCAAAATTTGCCGCCATAGGCATCCGCCTAGGATGCCTCGCGGTAAATACAGCACTGGTGCTGGTCAATAATGTTCATCCTATGTTCCTCAGCAAGCATAGCAGCTATACGTAGATTGTCAAGTGAAAAAGATCTAGAGTAGAACCAGCCAAACAGTTATTGATTCCCATTGCTTAATGAAACCCAATAAAGAGCCTGCACCATGTGTCATTTGCCTGTCATACAGATGCTTTTGCAAGCAGTAACATTTCGCTGATGATACGTTTTTGTTGAGATCTTACATGCATCCTGTGACTTGTCATGACTCAGTTTAGTTAGCACATGTCAAGAGCCACTCGGATCTTGGAGATCAATTACTAAATTGCCTCAACCTGTGAACCAGAATGGTGGATTTATCACACAGATAGTAAAAAGAATTATTTTAAGTCATCCCTCCTTTCCTCACCTTATAGTTGTGTTATTGCTTTCAAATAAGTGGGAAATATAAAAACAACAATATACCTCTTGTTATTTATTGATAATCTGCTGTCTGGCCAACATCCCATCAGTACAAATATGGAATCATTGTTCAATTTGATGAAGACTTAACATACAGGACATTTTGTGCTAAGATAAAATCCAAGCCAGGTTTTTTGATTGGCTACATGAATCAAAATAAGGTTATAATTAGAGTTGAGCGGACACCTGGATGTTCGGGTTTGGCGGGTTCGGCCGAACTTCGGAAAAAAAGTCCGGGTTTGGTGTTGAACTTGACCCCGAACCCGAACCCCATTGAAGTCAATGGGGACCCGAACTTTTGGCCACTAAAATGCCTCTAAAAAAGTCCTGGAAAGGGCTAGAGGGCTGCAAAATGAAGTAAAATGTGGATGAGTGTCCCCATTCATATTATTAGATCAATTGACCTATTCATGTAAATGGAGACTCTATTTCGGTTTATAGAAAGCCAATAGCCATGTAATGCTATTGGCGTTCTATAAACCGAAATAGAGTCCCCATTCATAAATTAGGTCAATTGACGTATTATTATGAATGGGGACTCTATTTCTGTTTATAGAATAGCAATAGCATTACATGTATTCCATAAACCGAAAGTCTATAAACCGAAAGACGTTCGGTTTATAAACTTTCGGCTTATGGAATACATGTAATGCTATTGGCTTTCTATAAACCAAAATAGAGTCCCCATTCATAAGAGTTTCTTATAAATGGGGACTCTATTTCGGTTTATAGAAAGCCAATATCATTACATACAATGTAATCGCCGAACCGTAAAGTTCGGTACGAACCCGAACAGTGCGGTTTGGGTTCGCTCAACACTAGTTATAATTCATGTCCTTTCGCACTGATCACCTTTCCTGATTCTTTAGGAGTGTTTGCTCATTGCTAGAAGCACTGTACTTAGTGCTTGGGGTCCCTAAGAAAGTAATCAGATGGGGAACCTGTGTCCACTTTCTGCTCACTCTATAATTGTCTCCTCTCAACTAGGCACTAGGAGACGGAGGATGGCATGGATCTTCCTCATCCAGAGCTAAACCACAAAGAAATAGAAAGAATAAAACAGGGGGGATAGTCCAACTACCTGAGGCTGATGGTCTGGTTGCTGATTGTTCATCCTAAACATAACAGTTATGGATAGCTAGTGGAATAAGACAGCTCCCCCTTTTTTTTAAAAAAAATATTTTTGTCACTTTTTGTGTTAATGAAAATTGTATTGTCCGTGAAAGAACAAGACAATCATCTTGAATTCCAGTAAGGTTTTACAAACCGTGGTAGATCACCCATTCAATACCAAGAGACCAAATTATAGAACCAATCATAAAACAAAATCTTGTGAGGGTCCCTTAAAATTTTAAAACATTGGGAAGACAAATACTAAATGTGTTGGGGAGCTTCCCCTGAGTTGTTCAAATGTATGGGCATTCCATTCATTAGGGGAGCTCCCTCACTGAACTTGGGCACACGTGACGATGTTTGTACGTCATGAATACACCAAGTTCACAAATTAAGAAATGTAAAATACCTCACTAAGAGGTAAGAAATGTAAAATACCTCACCAAGAAATGTAAAATACCTCACTAAGAGGTAAGAAATATAAAATACCTCACCAAGAGGTAAGAAATGTAAAATACCTCACCAAGAGGTAAGAAATGTAAAATACCTCACCAAGAGGTAAGAAATGTAAAATACCTCACCAAGAGGTAAGAAATGTAAAATAAATCACCAAGAGGTAAGAAATGTAAAATACCTCACCAAGGGGTAAGAAATGTAAAATACCTCACCAAGAGGTTCACACCAAGCTCCACTGCAACAACTGCAGGATCCCGGTGTAGGTGCTCAGACCAATGCTAGACGAGCGAAGGAAGTCATAAACAATGTAGAAAAAGGTCGGCTCTCAAATTTTCAATTCAAATATAGTTGTTTGTTGATTTAAATAGACACTGTGCCTATTTAAATAAACTACTATTTTTGCACTGAAGTTCCCACATTGTCCCAGGCTTTGGGAATTGCACATTAATCTCTTAAAAGTTCCATTGTCAAGTTCCCAGCCATTTGTGTTTTATACCTGACATAATATAGAGTTTGCATTGCCCCTATAATTATGGCTTTGACGATGGACTAAGCCCTCCACTTGCAACTAGGGAGCACTGTACCAAATTGATAGAAGATGCTCAACTCCCGCCCCACTATAGGAAGTGTGCTGCATTATTTTACACATGATTGACAGGTAGAGAACCGGTTGCCCGGCCAGCTCTCTTCTGCCATACAATGCAGCTCTGTCAAATAACAGCACCCTAGTTTTTGCCTTTGCACAGAGATTGGGCCAAATAACTTTTGAATGGTGCACAATTGGTCTTCTGCCTTGTTTCTGAGACATTATTTAAAAATGTTAGCACTAAATAACTCACAATATCTGTCTTAATTGTATGTCCAGCACAGAAAATAAAATTGGTTGGGGCTCAGGTGAATCTTTATAACTTGCTTAATTGCATTCTATAACTTAGAAAAAATGAAGACCACCTGACATCAATAAAATAACCGGTTGTGAGGGTTAATGCTTTAAACATTTCAAGACAGTACTTGTTAATTATCCACAATATGTTTGCTGTGAGGTTAGAAAATTCCAGTGCTTTAAACTGTTATGTTTTGGATAGGGCCGTCTTTAACACGGGGCAGTTGTCCCGGGCCCAGTTACTCCTGGGGGCCCCAAATCTGCTGCCCCATGGGCCCCCTGCCCTTGCGTGTCCTCTACACAGCGCATTGCTGAACTTTTTTTTTTTTTCTGGCAAGCCACATCTGCTGGATGCGGTGGACAGAAAAAAATCATTGGCACCGGATAGGACAGTACGGCATATACGGTTGCTGTGTTTCCTTCCTCCGTGCAGGTATATAACGAGCACTATAACATTGACATATTAATATAAACCCTAACTGTGGCATCTTAATGGTCAAATTGACAGTGGCATCTTAATGGCACAATAAGACTGGCATCTTAATGGGCAAATTGGCTGTGGCATCCTAATTGGCACAATAATACTGGAATCTTAATGGGCAAATTGGCAGTGGCATCTTAATGGCACAATAATACTGGCATCTTAATGGTAAAATTGGCAGTGGCATCTTAATGGCACAATAATACTGGTATCTTAATGAGCAAATTGGCTGTGGCATCTTAATGGCACAATAATACTGGCATCTTAATGGGCAAATTGGCTGCGGTATCTTAATGGCACAATAATACTGGCATCTTAATGGGAAAACTGGCTGTGGAATTATAATGGCACAATAATACTGGCATCTTAATGGGCAAATTGGCTGTGGCATATTAGTGGGCAAATTGGCTGTGGCATGTTAATGGGCAAACTGTAGCATATTAAATGGACAATCGGTGGCATATTTTAATAGGCAAACTGGCTGTTAATGACAAAGTGACTGTGGCATGTTAATTGGTACCTGAAAGTGGCTTGTTTTAATTGTCAAAGTGATATCGTGGCATGTTCTATAGGGGAAATAACATGTACTATAGGGGAAAGTTACAATGTGGCTTGTTCTGCAGGGGCAGTTCTGTGGGAAAAAGTGACACTGTGGTATGTTCTGTGGGGCAAATTGACACTGTGACCACCCAGATTGTGTGGGTGCAATATAAGTGCAAGCCAAGTGTTGTGGATCCAATATAGGCGCATGACAAGTGCTGTGGAGAGAGAGAGAGAGAGAGAGAGAGAGAGAGAGAGAGAGAGAGAGAGAGAGAGAGAGAGAGAGAGAGATGTGAATAGATATTTATAAAGTTCTCTCTAATATCCGTGTATACTTTGGTAACTTAGGCAATGAGTTGTTTTATTGCAGTGTTGCATAGTAAGAAGGTATGCATATTGCATCCATTTATACTCATTTTGATCCATATATACAGTTTATACACTGCAATTATACACGTAATATACACATTTTATACACTGCAATAAAAGTCCAATTGTGTGTGTGCTTATTTTTGTTTGTGTTTTTTTGGGGTGGGGGAATATTGCAGGGTCCAGGGTCAATAAAGCTAGTTATTGGATTGTTTTGGGGGTAGTTTATTTAGATTTTTTACTTAATATATTTACCATACAAAATTTCATTAGCTACAGAAGCTGGAGGAACAAGTACCTTCAATATAAATGTGTTTCATTGCTTTGCATCCATCTCTGGCACCTTTTTTTCACTTCAGAGGAGGTTTGTGGTTGCTATGGTAGCAACTGAAATGTGGTGCCCTTGTATTGCCTGTGTTGTTACCATGGCAACCTAATGCCTCCCTTGAAACTTGTCAATAGAAGAAGTGCTGAATGTGAATATAAATGGATCTACAGATGGGGCATGCTTGTAAAGGAAAGATGTCCATAACAATTAATGTATCATTAGATAACATTTAATTTCTTCATCTATAATGAAGCAATAACACTTTTTCTAGTGATTTTGATATTTTTTTGCAATTGTAATTTTACAGTTTTATTGTAATTTTATGTGTGTGTGTATATATATATATATATATATATAAAGCTGTACCTGGACATGTTTGTTCCTGTTGTTGGATCACAAGGCTGAGTACAGGATTTGCAGTTGTATTATGTATGCAACTATGGAAAAGCATGCGGACGCATAGAATGTTTTCGAACCAAGCATGTGCAGCTTATATGTCATGTATGTGTACAGTGTAACCTCTGCACATTCCGAGTTCATCTTACATTATGTTCACTAGGGGAATATGAGTTCTGAGTTAAAGGGACTGTATCACCTAAACATTGCTTATACTGTGAATGTAGAGCATAAAAAATGATGGAAAATAATCTATACACTGTGTTAGTAAAACAGCAAGCAAATGCTTTTTTAAATGTGTCTGTTGTGTCTCCTTCTTATGACATCACATTTGGCTTCATATGTACATTACACCTTTCCACCTTGAAAACCAGATCATTTGCACATTTAACACACAGATGATAGGCAGGGGTATAATCATAAGCAGATGGCTCCACAGACTCATTTAAAACACATTATTCTCCTAATTTAGGCATTTTTTACATTTTGCTAACACATAGATCACTTTCGATCATTTTATATTCTCTACATTCACAGTAAAAACAATGTTAAGGTGATACAGTCCCTTTAACAGCTGTATTCTCCGTAGTAAATTTCCGACCGGCTGGGATGGCACGTGCCCTTTTTTCACCTGTTTTAGCATTCCAAAGATATAGATCACCTAATGCAAGCTCCTCCTCCAAACAAAAAATATCTATTTGGGTAGCCTATTAAAATAATTTTTTAGAAAGGTCGGACTGTCTTTAAAACTTTTATTTTCATATACTAAGCTTGTTGCTGACATGTAGCTGATTGTTACGAGGTGAAGTCAATGGAAGTTCCATTTTTACAAATATAGGCTGCTGCCTCTTTAATTATATATTCACTGGACACTATGGTGACCACATCTCCATTTCATTCAGTCACGAAAAGGGACGCTTAAAGGGACATTCCCCAGATGCATCATTTAGTTATCAGGAGCTATCTTGATATCTTATACACTTATTTAGATTACACTGCATTTATTAAGATGTTTTGAATACATCATTCTTTGCAGGTCAATATGGTATACCCCATTCTATGGTATGTGCCTTATTAATTAATATTCTGTTTACATGGTAATGTTTCTCTTTTCAGAAACCCATCAGTAGCAGTTTGATTATTCTCACTCAATACATAAAAAGGCAAAAACTGGCATTAGCATAAAATAGATAACAAATTAAAGGGGCATATATACTAACCGGAGAGAGAAAAACGTACAATAGTGTAGAGCTGTAGCTAATAAATTACTTATCCTAATCAATTGAAACGCTCATCAACAACGTGTATATTTAAGAAATACACACAGCACACAAGCTTCTTGCTGGTAAACTCAGTACGCAGTGTGCAGGATGGTACTGCCAGCAAACTGCAACTGCGTTCCGGATAAAGGATGAGTGCAAGATGAAAACAAGTATGTGTGGAAAACAGGTACTTCCACCCTATGTTCGTGACTAGACAACATTACCTCTTATGTGTAGTTTTCAACACAAAACTAATTAAACTACTCTATCTACTCTACTCTATCTACTCTACTCTATCTAATCTACTCTGCTCTATCGAATCTACTCTGCTCTATCGAATCTACTCTATCTACTCTACTCTACTCTACCTAATCTACTCTACTCTACCTAATCTACTCTATCTACTCTACTCTGCTCTATCTAATCTACTCTACTCTATCTACTCTACTCTGTCTAATCTGCTCTATCTAATCTAATCTAATCTACTCTGTCTAATCTGCTCTATCTAATCTAATCTACTCTATCTAATCTACTCTATCTAATCTATTCTGTCAACTGTTTGATTTTAAAAAACGAGATACCAGTACTTTTACATCCTGAGAAAGTTTTTGGGGACACTGAGACAAAGCATCCAAAACCGGGACATCTGGTCACCCTGACTATTAACTTTTAACTATAGCATATTTTACTAATTGCCTTAATACTAGAACACTTCATGTGATTTTGTTTCTTTTTATGGCATTCATAGGTACGGCGGTATAATATCCTGAGATTTTAATCTACTCTATCTAATCTACTCTGTCTAATCTACTCTTGTACTCTACTCTATCTAATCTACTCTATCTAATCTACTCTGTCTAATCTACTCTGTCTAATCTACTCTATCTACTGTACTCTATCTAATCTACTCTATCTAATCTACTCTATCTAATCTGCTCTATCTAATCTGCTCTATCTAATCTGCTCTATCTAATCTAGTCCATCTACTCTGTCTAATCTGCTCTATATAATCTAATCTATCTAATCTATTCTATCTAATCCACTCTATCTAATCTACGCCGTCTAATCTATTCTGTCAACTGTTTGATTTTTAAAAACAGAGATACCGGTACTTCTACATCCCGAGAAGGTTTTTGGGGACACTGAGACAAAGCATCCAAAACCGGGACATCTGGTCACATTGACTATTAACGTTTAACTATAGCATCTTTTACTAATTGCCTTAATACTAGAACACTTCATGTGATTACTGGGCAAAACGGCTTAGCTCTCATCTGCACTTGTATATATTTTGTTTCTTTTTATGGCATTTATAGGTAAGGCGGTATAATATCCTGAGATTTTATATAAAGCATACAATACAAAACATTTCTATTGATGGAAGCAGAGGAGCACAATTGTAACACAGAGGCCTGTGTGGAAAATAAATGGTTTGTTCGATGCCTGCTGAGAAGATGTACACGTTAGCACTTTATCAAATCCATACATAGGAAAAACAGCAATTATTCATTCTCTAAATATGAATTGAATGTGTTATTCTGAATAAAGTGCTGTGAGTGCAGGGTAAATAATAGCACAGAAAATGTTATGTATCATTTTAATATCAGGTAGGAGAACAGTGTGAAATGGATTGGAGATTGTTTTAATATGTGACTGTTCTCAATGCTCATCAGATGAAATATGGAACTAAGAAGAATTCCGGAGTATTCTGTTATTTCAGTGTCTTTATCTAACCCTCATAGTCTCTTTGTCTTGATCTCTTTGTGCCAGAGCCTATAAAAGGTATAAATGTCCTCTAAAATAGTGTCAATTTTTTATTTAGATTTAGTCATAGTCTTTAAAGTGGCATTTTAGTTTAGTCGTATTTTATTCATCTGAATAGTATTCGTTTTAGTCTAGTTTTAGTCGACTAAACCACCAGTAGTGAGGGAAGGAACAGGTCCGAAAAGGCTTTTACACAGTGTTAAGTGATCAGGGAGATGGGAGGAGAAACTCATCTGACAGTACCAGGTGAATCAGATGGAGGAGCATCCTCTTCCTCTGTGGTCAGGGGACTGGGCTTTGGCAGAGATCCATGGGGACCAGAAGTCCAAATAGGTAAATGCAATAGTCCCTCCCGAACATTTAATTAACATTAAACAGTTGCACACCCACGACATGCCCCATAGCCCACATTGCACACCCAGGGCATTCCCCATCACCCCATTACATGCCCCCATCACCCCATTACATGCCTCCATCACATGCCCCCAGCCCCCCCATTACATCACCCCAATTACATGCCCCCCATCACCCCAATTACATGCCTCCATCACCCCGATTGCATGCTTCCATCACCCTCATTTCATGCCCCCATCACCCCATCACATGCCTCCATTACCCCCATTGTTTTATGTAAAATAACACTTTTCTTGATTTTTTTTTAAATGTAAAACTCTTTCCTTGATTTTTATTTAAAATAACTCTTTCTCTGATTTTTATTTAAAATAACCTATTATTATTCTATGACCCCCATTACATTACCCCTTCATCCCAGGACTTAACTTACCCTGATCCCTGGTGGCTAGTGGCAGACAGCATGGTGTCCCAGTGCTGTGAATGCAGATAGGTCACGTGACCCGGCGCTTGTATGACGGCACAGATGGTCACGTGACCTGTCAAGCACTTCCCCGTCACACTGCACGGAGGTTTCTCTGTGCTGCCTGTTTGGCTCCCTGTGCAGCCGGCTTGCAGGCAGAGTGGTGGTGAGGGGAGATCTTCCGATCTCCCCAGCCACCATCTCTGCCAGCATGCAAGTATTTTGTTCTTAAAGGGGCAGCTTGCCTTGTTTTCCTCGCGCTAAATACAGTACTGCAGGTAGCCACCCAAAAGAATCCTCATTCCGCTGTCCCTAAGTATCTGAGACCCTACCAGGGTCAGTGCTAACTGAACTGACAGCTTTCTTAGGTAACTAAACTCACGAAACTCACAACCCACTCACATTAAGCATTTTTTGAAGCAGAAAAAGAGCACATCAAACTAATATTCAACTAAGCTAAAACGCTTCAGCTTTAGGTCCCTAACTTGGCTGCTGAAACACAGTGATTTGGTGATGACATTTTTAAAAATATCAAACATATACATACGTCCTTGTATATCAAATCCATAGCATTATTAAAAGGTACAGACATTTCACTTATGTTTCTGGAATTATAAGATTTTTATAAAAGACACACACTAAACAAAGTCCCAAATGATCTGCCCAGCTGGAAACAGATACCATAAAATAGTAACCGGTGACAGACGCCAACTCCACATCTTATCCCTAAGGTGTTTTTTTCTGTGTTTAATGTAAAGTGCCCACGGCCTGCTTCAACAATGTTTCTGGTTTGATGACTATGCCTGATTCATCCAGGTTCATTCTAAATTATTTACACAGAGTGTCAAGTGTAGTTAAGCATTTTGTTGGGTTTGTTACAGAGTAGGTGCATAGAGTGACAGAGGAAGCGGAGAGGGTGTATATCGAGATGTTATTATTATTCAGATGTATTGATACTTGAGTTTAAACCTCAATCAAGAGAAAATAATGCTTCATCTTAAAGGAGAACTAAAGTTTTTTTTTAACACTTGGAAGCAAGAATTTGCCCCACTCGTCTGATCGAGGTTTGAATTGAGCAGGGAGAGAGCCAGTCACTCGTTTTTACATGAGGGACCTAGTTAAGGTCTCCTCTGCTGATCCCAAATAAAACGAAGATCTCACTCCGCACCAGCCGAGATACAGTCACCTACCTGACCATGCTGTCTGCCCCCCGTAGAAGCATGGCAGCTGCCGGTCACAGTATAAAGTAACACGTACTATAAAAAGTGCATACCAGTTTATCATCAAACTCTTCTGTGTTAGAAGCACAAGGTAAAAAAATTGTTTAGTTGTCCTTTAAATGCAGTTTAACTATTACCGTATTTGCTTGAGTATAAGACAAGTTTTTTTTCAGAGCAAATGCTCTAAAAAAGACCCGTCGTCTTATATTCAAGGCCGTCTTACAATCTGACCTCAAATTGAGGTCAGATTATAAGACTGGGATCCAGGTCCCCCGCAGACCTGCAGGGGACCTGGATCAGGTCCCCCGTAGACCTGCAGGGGACCTGGATCCCCCTCGCTAACAGCCAGTGGATGTCTGCGCGATGCACAAGGGGAGAGACACAAGGGGAGGGAGGGTGGGGCAGAGAGAGACAAGGGGAGGGAGGAAGGAGAGAGACACAAGGTGAGGGGGAGAGAGAGAAAAAGTTTAGGGGCATGAGAGAGAAAATTTGGGGGAGAGTCAACGGGGGGGAGAGAGATAACGCTTTGGGGAGAGACAGAGACAACACTAAGGGGGGGGAGACAACGCTGGGGGAAGGGGGGAGAGACACAAAGCTGGGGGGAGGGGAACGAGAGAGGCAGCATTGGCACATAAAAACAAATAAAAACAAGAAATGCATTTTTTATATCATAATTTTTATTAAATATTAAAAAGCAATTTACATGGGAATATATACAAGTTGAACTTTTTTCCTATAGGGTAGTCTCATATTCAGGCTTTTAGTTTTTTTCCTAAAGGAATATCCAAAGTTTGGGGGGTCGTCTTATAATCAGGGTCTTATAAAAAATACCGTATATACTCGAGTATAAGCCGAGTTTTTCAGCACATTTTTTGTGCTGAAAAATGCCCACCTCGGCTTATACTCGAGTCGTTGTCTGGGGAAAAAAAAAAAATCTAAAACTTACCTTGTTCCTGCTCCATCTCCCGGTGCTCTCAAGGTGCGTGGCTGTGAGGGAAGCGTTGTGAGCTCCCCTCCAGCCGCGCGGTCAACAAAGTGTGTTTTTTTTAAACAAACTTTATTGTTCCGCGCGGCTGGAGGGAAGCTCACAATGCTTCCCTCACAGCCATGCACCTTCAGAGCACCGGGAGATGGAGCAGAAACAAGGTAAGTACTGGGTTCTGAGGAAGGGGGGGAGGAGGGTGGCATAACGAGCATACTAAGGGGCAATATCCTGGCATATTACATGGCATATTGGGGGCAATATCCTGGCATATTACATGGCATATTGGGGGCAATATCATATTACATGGCATATTGGGGGCAATATCCTGGCTTATTGGGGGCAATATCCTGGCTTATTGGGGGCAATATCCTGGCATATTACATGACATATTGGGGGCAAAATCCTGGCATATTAAAATGGCATGTTGGGGGCAAAATCCTGGCATATTAAATGGCATATTGGGGGCAAAATCCTGGCATATTAAATGGCATATTGGGGGCAATATCCTGGCATATTAAATGGCATATTGGGGGCAAAATCCTGGCATATTAAAATGGCATATTGGGGGCAAAATCCTGGCATATTAAATGGCATATTGGGGGCAAAATCCTGGCATATTAAAATGGCATATTGGGGGCAAAATCCTGGCATATTAAATGACATATTGGGGGCAATATCCTGGAATATTAAATGGCAGATTCGGGGCAATATTTACCAGTAGCTGCCTCATTTCCCACCCTAGGCTTATACTCGAGTCAATATTTTTTCCCAGTTCTTTGTGGTAAAATTAGGTGCCTCGGCTTATATTCGGGTCGGCTTATACTCGAGTATATACGGTACTTGTCTTTTAGCTATATTCTGTTCATTTCAATTGTTTCTGTTACTGTATTTTCTCTCCGAATCTCTAATTACCTTCTCTCTGTACAATGCTGAACTGTCTGCCACAATAAAAGGCTGGATAAGTGAGTGCCCTAAGGTTTACATTAATATTTGCCTTGTCAATGTGCAGAATTATTAATAAGCCTTACACATTGTGTAATATTTGTAAGAAAAACACTTTTAAAAGTAGTAATTTGTTGCAAATTTAGGATTTGGATGCATTTTGTGGCTCTTGAATGAAGACATTTGATTAGATTTATTATTAAAAATATATATTTTTAAATACAATTTTTTTTTATATGGAGAAAATAACATATGGTCTTTTAATGCTCTGATATTAAGGGATCACTCCAGTCCAAGAGAAATGTGTAATGGATATGATGGAGCAAATTGTATTTATTCCTTTTTTGTATGTTCAAACATGCCAGTTTTTCCCCTAAGCAAGCCTTAGCTCCACCAAAGGGTGTGCATTTGGAGACTCTGAGTGTATCACTGAGGTTTAAAATTGCCCATAATTCATTGCTTCCACCATTGAGAATAATGTGCATGCGCAAAAGCATATATAACCCTTGCAGTAGAAAGGAACATGTCAGAAGCTATTAGAACAGTTAATTGCTTTCTTTTTTTGATATTTGATTTAACACAGCTGTATTTTAACCCCTTTGTTTACTGAACTTTTTGAACATTTTTGGTCGTGCTGGACAATGGCTGGTTTAACATTTCTGCAGTGTTTGTGTTTAGCTGTAATTTTCCTCTTTTTACTCTACCCACACAAATTATATATATATTTTTGGACAAGAAGGGCTTTCTTTACCATTTACCATTATTTTGATCATATCATATAAGGCTCAGAGGTCTGCGTTTTGGACCCAATTGGATCACTTTAGTGATCCAAGTAGTCTTCAAATTCAAGCTACTCAGAGACCACAGAAGTCCTTTCAATTTGGCAGAGAATCATACCACATTTCAGCAGCAAAACTCCTCTGGAGTCTTCAATGGGGAGGA
The DNA here is from genome assembly GCA_036172795.1 of Pelodytes ibericus. Classification (NCBI taxonomy): domain Eukaryota; kingdom Metazoa; phylum Chordata; class Amphibia; order Anura; family Pelodytidae; genus Pelodytes; species Pelodytes ibericus. Next base: position 264,262,774 of record CM069857.1, read on the forward strand.
TTTTGGCTTATGTCTGGTGGATCAAAGCTGTTAAAGAAATAGCCGAAATCCTCCCGAAAAAGCCCACAATTAAATGAAAAGGTCTGTAAATTGAAAAAATTATACATCAATTAAATATATAAAAAATAAAGTAAATTAAAATGTTCAAATTCTTATATAAGTGTAAATATAATATTATAAAATATAACATTAATATATTGTATCAATGACTGCTGTGTCACAGGGAGAGACTAAAGGTGTCTCTCCCTGTGACACTAAAGGGGGCCTCCACAAAGATGTAAGACGTGCCAGGCACTAATGCTGGCAAGTGGTTAATCAGCAATATTAAACCACAGACATCAATTGCCTTTAAAATATATATATATATATATATATATATATATATGTCTTTACCAATATATTTTTTAAATTAAATAATGATTCAATGATGCCGTTAAATTTAAAAAAAAAATCACAAATTGTCGGATATTGAAGGTCAAGGGAATATAAATAGTGCTTAACCTGAAAAGGATCTTAAGGGGGTTGGGGCATTTGGGTAGGCCCTGAAAATATAAGTGGGGCTCCGGGGCTTACGGCAGCCCCCTATCACAAGATTTGTTTTGGAGAGGGGCTTGGGACCAGGGACAGTGTATTAGAAAACTGAACCCCTTTATTTTATTCAGCAGTCAGATGTGGGGGGATGGCAGTAACATCACTGCAGTTTGCACTCTAAGCAATGTTTACTGTTCAAACTGGTGTTTTATGTTGCCAGCAGTGTGCCACGACCTTGTTTTATTATAATTTCCCTTTGCTGTGAAGCAATAATGGGTTAAGATTTTTACCCAACTATTTAATAGTTCTTTAGTGGTAGTACCTTAAAAAACACTACCACTTACATAAGATGTAACTAGATAACCTGGTCATTTAAAACAAACACATATATAAATCAAATGCCACTGTTTGTTTGTTTTTTATATGATTGAATTAATTGCATATAAAAGGAAAAATAAAATTAGGTGTTGATCTTCTGGCTCGATTTTGTAAAAATTTTCCATGCTGCAACATCGTCTAAAATCTTCCAGCCAGTCTCACTTTACAACTGTGGCCAAAGCCTGCATGATGATGTCATACAGTACTCCCCTGCTCTCTTACTGGCTCCTGTGTATCATAGTGGGCAGGACTAGGTGGCTGTGTACAACTTTTTTTTTAACCTTAGGATATTAACCTGATCAAACAGGATCCTAACTCCGCCCCTTTTGATGTAATAGTTACATTACCTTCCCATTCAATGCAAGTCTATGATCAGAATTCTGCCTTATAGACTGCATTCTGTGTCCCCAGCCCCAAAGTGAGAAATTTGTGCTGTAAAGTCACTAGGGGGTGGCACCCAAAAACACTATATTTCACAAAATGGCAGCACCCAGTCACACTTGTTTAGCTACATATTTTATTAAATACAGTCACATAACAAAAAAAAAGACGTATGAAATCAATAATGCAAAATAAAAAAAATAAAACCTTTTCATTTTTTGTTGGGACTGTCCCTTTAATTAGCAAAACATCTTTTTTTCTGAAATAACCTTGGAAGGAAATCTAGAGTTCTGACTATAGAAAAAAACAAAGAGAAGATTTAATTATCCAGGGGCAGTCGGCACGCTTAGAGCTGGAGAATTATTTCAAATTATTTCTCCCAAACGTCCCTGAACCCCTGTACTGCGACAATGGCTGTGTCGCTTGTCTTGCATGATCGACAGAAAACATGAATATATTATTTACTGAAATTTGCCATCTACTGTATATCAAGGCAACAATACTGTATCACTAGGTATGGTTAGGACGTTAAGTAAAAGTTTGGAGCCTTCTTTATCTTGTATGGTCCAAAATGTAATGATAATGCAATAATGCAATAAATAAATATAAAGTTGCAAAACATACAGAAAATGCAATAAAAAAGATAAAAATGTACAGACTAATATAACTGAAATACATTTCCCATGAGGAAACAACTGTGGGGACTTTTTTTCCGAAAATCAATATTTATTCATTTTTTTCCAGAAATAGGTAACAAAATAACTGTAAATAAGGGTGGGGTACAGAATAAAGAAAGGGGGGTACAAAAGTTTTACACTTAAATGATCTGTGGGGACTTTACCAAGGTGCTCATTAAAGGAACACTAAACTTGCTGCTAGAAAGAGACAGTCGCTGACCAGACAGACTACTAGCAGACAGAGATAGACCTGCCTGCTGCTGCACTAGCAGAGAGAGAGATAGTCGCTGACCAGACAGACTACTAGCAGAGAGAGAAAGACCTTCCTGCTGCTGCACTAGCAGAGAGAGAGAGACAGTCGCCGACCAGACAGGCCTGCTTACAAGTGTTTGCATTCAACAAAAGCAAAATGGTACAATCTGTAGAAAAATAACATGTTATTTGAAGAAGGCACCATCACCAATATTGTTCCTGCTGGACATCTAACAGACTTTGTGACGGAAAATTTAAAAATGTTTTGTGACCCTTCACTGACCTACTCATGGACACTTTGCCTATCCCTGATTTGAAGTTCCTGTTTTTGTCATTTTGTCAAGTTATAAAGGAAAAGCAGTATATAAAGATAATGTGGGGAACTCAGAAATTCCCATCATACGGATCGACGTGACTATTTGAAGCTCTTACTGCTACATATCACTAGTTAGAGCAGTAGAAATAACATCCGCAGATCTCTGAACATTGTAATCTCTTTTACACCTTTCAGTCTGTACTCCTTGTTGATCAGATAGTCTGCTTGCTGACCTCTTTTTCGGAAAAGCATTTGTGAGCTTAATTGCCTCGCTTCTCTCCGGGGTCAAAAAATAATAATAAGAAATGCTGCTCTTAACGAAGCACTAGCAAGCTCCAGGCAGAGAAGAAAAACTATACTGGAATATAATATAAGTGGAGAGATTTATACATATGGTTTTACTTACATAGTGATGCTTCTCTGGAAATATAGGCATGCCAGCGTTGTTCATATAGCTATTAATATCTTTTATAGGTAAAGTGCCGACATATGCATATCACTGTAAAATGTCAAGAGTTTTAATTACACAAATTATAGACAATTAACATAGAAATAAATCAGAAATTTTAAATGGAAATGTCCAGAAAATAACAAGACTGACAGGGATCCATACTGGAACATTTTGGAAGCATCCAGTTCATGCTTGCCCCACTTCCAATTGCATACCTACTGTGGTGCAGTCCCAGACATCGATAGGGTTGCTACCTTTTCCAAAAAAGAATACCGGCCTTGCTGATGCCTCCATAGACATAACATTCAAGCCATTTTTTTATCGGCCTTCCGGTAAAATACTGTCTGGATGGCAACCCTAGAAACATAGAATGTGCCGGCAGATGAGAACCATTCGGCCCATCTAGTCTGTCCAATTTTCTAAATACTTTTATTAGTCCCCAGTTCCCGGTCTTATATCTAGGGTAGCCTTGTGCCTATCTCATGCATGCTTAAACTCCTTGACTGTGTTTACCTCTACCACTTCCGCTGGAAGGCTATTCCATACATCCACTACCCTCTCAGTAAAGTAACACTTCCTGATATTACTTTTAAATCTTTGCCCCTCTTATTTAAGACTATGTCCTCTAGTTAGGCAAAGTGTCGATCGATAGGCAAAGTGACTCTGAAGATCCATAGAAAATCATTAAAATGTATGTCACAAACTCCAGTAAATGGCCACAATGATGGTGCCTGCCCTTGATCCCTGGTATCCAATGAGGGGGGGAGCAGGAGATCTCTTTGGCATCTGCCATTAGGATGTGAGGGTATGATATCTTACTTCTTCATCACTCTTAGACTCTTCTAGGAATCAATAAATAGAAGTCTGTATCACTAGGCCTTTAGATTTTCCTATACCTGTCACTCAAGACAAGAATAAGATCTCAGAGGCTTTAGAATAGCCAGTTAACTAAGGTATAGGGTCCGGTTGCAATGCATCCCCCTGCAACGTTAACAGATCTGCCATTGAGTAATGCATCAGTGGGGAAGAATGGCTATAGTTTGGTGTGATTAAAACATACATTAAAGGAGTATTCCAAATTTACTTCACTTGTTTTATTTATGTATCATTTATCAAAGTCTGTAAAACAATACATTTAAACTAAACTGCTGTCATGTTAGTCTTCTAATCTATTTTTAGTTTATGCTGGTGACAGACAGAGGAGGATTGGGAGAATCACTTAGAGAATATGCCTCTCATCTCTTTGTAGTGCTGAGAATAAGAACATTATGAGAAATGTTTAGCAAGTCTCTAGATACGTGTTACAATATTCCATGTTATTTTATGCATTAAATTAATCCCATAAATTCATTTAGACTGATGGATTTAATCCCCAGTATCTCTATCCCTTTACCTGAGATGTGAGATCTTTTTTATGGCCCAAAGGGGCACATTTTTCTTATTTTTTTACATTCCATTCTAGATATTCTCACTATTCGTTTCACACGATCGGCTTCTTCGGTTATTTAGAATCTTGGGTCAGATGGATGTAGGATTACCACATTTTCTTAAAACAAAAATACTGTCCATGCTATCGCCCCCATAGACTCAACATTGGCCTCAAGCTAATTTTTTTTAATGTACCGGCTGGATGGCAACTCTAGATGGGTCAGATCTTCATTTTATTGATTTTTAAAGTGTTTTAGCAGAAACAACACATTGAGATTTCTCTAATTTTCAAGTATGTCTCCAATATGTCAGCCCTCAGATAGAGGGTACAGCAAAAAGAGGACCCAATATGGTACTTTATTTCTATTCTTTCATTAGAGCAATTTAACACGCCTGCACTTAATGAAATCTTTTAATTAAGTATGTTAAATATTTTTGCTGACAATTGTCACCTTTGAGGTTCTAGTCAGGAAGTTGTGTAATAGTCTTTGGCTAAATGTAGAGTTAATAAAAGTTAGAACTTTTGGAAAACAAGTAATTTCCAGTGAGATGAAATCCATTTTAGCTTCATGACTTTCCTATCTTTTTGCTTCTGAAATAGGTACATAGAAGTTTAGGATGGGAAAAAGACCTATGTCCATCAAGCTCAATCCTTTTCCTGATCCTTATTTACTGCTGTTGATATGCCTCACTGATCTCAGCAAAAAATGTTTTAAGGTATTACTACGGATTTGTTTCTATCTATAATAAGCACAATGTTTCTTTCCCTCCTAGAGTGCTGTAATGTAGCTATACCTGTCGCATGGGATGCTATTCTGATGAGTTAGTGATGGGTTAAGAAATAGTATAACTCGCGGGACCCTTGACACAAAACTTTATCGAGTCAGAGGACTTTTAGATCTTGTAGACTGACTTATCTATTGACATATTTGAAATCAAGACGGATAAGACTAAAGTTACGGAGGCGAACTCACTAGGACACTGTTATGTTGTGACACTGTTACTGTTAAGGTTTTAAGTGGTTAGACCAGATACCTGGTTTGCGGAATATATCCCAGGTCCACCTAACCTCAATTTTGAAAATGAACATACTATATCTGTTGTAGCTGTAAATAGAAACATAGAAACATAGAATGTGTCGGCAGATAAGAACCATTTGGTCCATCTAGTCTGCCAAATTTTTTTTAGTACTTTTATTAGTCCCCCGTTCCCGGTCTTATAGCTAGGATAGCCTTGTGTCTATCCCACGCATGCTTAAACTCCTTGACTGTGTTTACCTCTACCACTTCTGCTGGAAGGCTATTCCATACATCCACTACCCTCTCAGTAAAGTAATACTTCCTGATATTACTTTAAATCGTTGCCCCTCTAATTTAAGACTATGTCCTCTAGTTGTGGTAGTTTTTCTTCTTTTAAATGTTGAATTTCATATAGTCATGGGCATATATACGCACTGAACAAAATCATTTCTGATGTCAGTGGTTTTTATATTTGTTTAATAGAACCTTGATAGTTATATTATCTATAGCTTCCGTGGACCCATACTGTTTTTCTGTAATAATAATATGTCACATGCAACTTTTGTACATATTTGTAAAGAGGTCATTTGCTGTATAAATAAAATATGTTAAATAACAAAACAAAAAAAAGAAATAGTATATAACGGAATAGTAATTGGCAATGCTCTTGCAGTTTATAATTGTTTGTCATACTTGTGTATGGTATTATGAGGGTCAAGCAGGCTAATCATAGTTTTGGAAATGAGAATAAATTGGGACGTTAAACCATTTTAAATTACTAAAACCCCTCAAATCCCATGTCCTTTGTGGCTAAAAGACGCAGGCAATACACAAGTATTTAGGGATGTATTTGTAGGCAAAGTGTAATAACGCGATGTAGAAGAAGAATGTTATGTAATCAAGTTGGAAGGAATTTTGTTGACATCTGGCTATGGAATGATTCAAGATTAATCGAGGACTGCCAAACTGAGCAGACATGTGAGAGGCGGAATAACTGCATATTCCTGCCTTGATCATTTGTTCATAAGCAGGCAAAAAAAATCACACTGAAGTGTATGCTGTTATATGCACTGAAATCTGATGTGAGCTCATTTTTACTGTATGCTGGTCAAAGAGGTTAGCAGACTTCACAGTTTCAAAAATTCAATGGTGTTAGAGGGAATTTACCTGGCCATTGTGATTCTATTGCCCTGCTAACTACAGTAACGAGTGCAGTAACATAATTACTGCACCCATGAAAAAATTAGTGGACCCGCTAAATATCACCCTTTTACCGTTTGATTCGGTAATTATTGCACCAACAGCGATTCTATGAAAAATCGAATGGGCAAAAAATATTAACGTTTTTGCCCGCCAGTTTTACTCAAGGACATGCACCTGGTTCCCCATCTTATGGCCCAGGGAAAGGGGCAACCCAGAATTAAAGAAAAATGAAATTTAAATCTTCCTAGCCCGGGCAAAAAATGACGTGCTCCTACCGCTATTGGGTGTGCTCATTTTTGTTTGTATCCCCCTACCTGGGCAAGATAGAGGTAGGATGGGTGGGAAGGGATATTATAGCGTAAATGACCCAGGTCCCCTAATTAGTGGGGAACATAATATCTACCCCAATGTGTTTAACAAACCCTATTGATGTCTGTGGTGTGTCCTGTTTATGACCTGGTGACTTAATATGCAAATGATCTGTGTTCGGTTGGCAATGTGTAATTTGCATATCAAGCCACAAGCTGATGTCATAAATAATGTGTTTAAAAATTTTTGCCATTAATCTGACTCCTTGAATCATTTTGTGTACATTAATTAGTAAGTGATAAGGTCAATCAGTCACTTCTAGAAGACCGCACATTATCAGGAAGGCAATGCATGTCCAACAGCAAAATCATAGTAACATAGTAATTTAGGTTGAAAAAAGACACAAGTCCATCAAGTTCAACCCATCTACCTATCATTCCAGCGTTTTGATCCAAAAGAAGGCAAAAAAAACCCTAAGGAAGCTATTTCGAATTTTGCCTCCTAGGGGGAAAAATTTCTTCTTGACTCCAAAAGGGCAATCAGATTTCTCCTTGGATCAATAAGCTTTATTATTAATGCTTATTCTATTATTAATACCCCTGTATGTTCTGCTTTTCTAAAAATAACATCCAGACCATTTTTAAATGCATCTATTGTGGTTGATAGCACTACCTCTCTTGGCAGTGAGTTCCATAACTTTATTGTCCTTTCCGTAAAGAATCCCTTCCTTTGCTGTCTATGAAATCTTTGCTCTTCCAGTCTCAGGGGGTGACCTCTTGTTCTTTGTACATTTCATTTTGTTAATGAACAGGTCCCTGGAGAGCTCCTTATATTGGCCCTGCACATACCGTATTTGCTCGATTATAAGACGAGGTTTTTTTCAGAGCAAATGCTCTGAAAAATCCCCCTCGTCTTATAATCGAGGTCTCTTATAATCTGACCTCAAATTGAGGTCAGATTATAAGACATGGATCCAGGTCCCCAGCAGAGCTGCAGGGGACCTGGATCCCCCTCTCTAGCAGCAGGGGATGTCTGCGCAACGAGCGCAGACTCCCCTGCTTCCGCCCGGCACGACCGCCGGGGCTTCTGTGAAGAAGCCGGGTACTTCCGCTTTCGTCACAGAAGTCCCGGCGAGCGTGCATCCTCTGCTGCCCCACTAGCCACCAGGGTAAATCGGGCAGCTGGGGGTTGTCTGCACGATACGTGCAGACATCCTCCATGCTGCCCGACACGGCAGACTATTATGACAGCTGTCCATCATAATAGACTGCCGTGTCGGGCAGCATGGAGGATGTCTGCAAGTATCGTGCAGACATCCCCCGGCTGCCCCCACTAGCCACCAGGGATTGAAGTACAGGTAAGGGGGGGGACGGGGACAGAGAGACAGGGGGAGGGAGGGGGGCCACAGAGAGACAGGGGGAGGGAGGGAGGGAGGGGGGCAGAGAGACAGGGGGAGGGGGGCAGAGAGACAGGGGGGACAGAGCAGGAAGGGGGGGAGAGACAGAGGAAGGGGGGCAGAGAGACAGGGGGAGGGAGGGGGGCCACAGAGAGACAGGGGGAGGGAGGGTGGGGGGCAGAGAGACAGGGGAAGGGGGGCAGAGAGACAGGGGGGACAGAGCAGGAAGGGGGGGAGAGACAGAGGAAGGGGGGCAGAGAGAAACATGTGGGGGGAAGAGACAGGTGAGGGGGGAGTGGGGAGTGAGACAAAGCTGGGGGCAAGGGAAAGAGAGAGGCAGCATTGGCACATAAAAAGAAATAAACACAAGAAATGCATTTTTTTTATATAATATTTTATTAAAAAAGCAATTTACATGTGAATATATACAAGTTTAACTTTTTTCCTATAGGGTAGTCTTATATTCAGGCTTTTAGTATTTTTCCTAAAGGAATATCCAAAGTTTGGGGGGTCGTCTTATAATCGAGTAAATACGGTATTTATATAATGTTATCATATCCCTCTTAGACGCCTTTTTTCTAAAGTAAATAAATGCAATTTTTGAAGTCTCTCTTCATAACTAAGATCCTCCAATCCCCTTATTAATTTTGTAGCTCTCCTTTGCACTTTTTCTAGTTCCTTAATATCCTTTTTAAGGACTGGTGCCCAGAACTGTACTGCATATTCAAGGTGAGGTCTTACCATTGATTTGTAAAGAGGCAAGATGATGTCCTCCTCCCGTGAATCTATACCTCGTTTTATACATGCAAATATCTTATTGGCCCTTGCAGCTGCTGACTGGCATTGGGCACTGTTGCCAAGTTTGTTATCTACAATGATTCCTAAATCACTTAATAAAATGAAAGTCTGTAGAGGTATACAAGTGATCTCCAAGGATACTGTTGTAAAAAAATAAAATAAAAAGACAGTCTGAACAGTGCCCAAGTTGTAGCCCTCAGTATCTGTAATCAGGATCAGATTACCCCTCTGTACAAACAGTAACCTGGGATAACATACAACAACCTGTAGGCAAAGAAAAATATAGGTTTGTGAGACCAGCTTAAACTGAGGACAGACAGAGCTCAAATAGCCTTTTATATAGGACGACACTCACTTGAGTGCTGCTCACTAGTCATAATTACTGTCCCATGGTCCTGATTTCCATTCTCAGTCTAAGAATAATTAGCCTTTAAGTGACATTCCCATGACCTCCAACACTGTCCCTCTTTTCTCTCTCTCTCACCTTGTGGGCAGATACTAGTCAGGATAGGAGACAAAGCAAGGTGTGGCTAGTACATAGCCACACCCCTTTCATCATGTGACACACAAAAATAACAAAATGTCTCACCAATGAGAAATCCTGTTCTGTCTGCTGCGTAGGATATTTACTCTGTTCACTCCGCATTAGCTCAGGGATTGCAATCCTTTGTGGATCCTGACAGGTTAGGGTTTAATGATACATTTTCCTTTCTTCTAGCAGTTAATCTGAGTCTTTCATTTCAAAGCCTTTAATAAGTATATGCTTATTTTACATACCATCTGTAATCTCCTTGACACTAATCAAAGGTATTGTATTACATTTGGTCTAGATCAAAACCCCTGAGCAAATAGACGTCAGCCCCGTTTCACTGTTATCTAACTCTTGCAACTCATGTAATGACTTCTCAACCTTGTTCTTGGTCTCTGGAACATTCGGTTCAATCCATATTCTGAGCAGAGATGAAGCGTGCTTTGAACAGGGTATTAGTGTAATCAATTGTACAATCTCTTCTCTTTAAAAGAACCAAATCTCCCCTTTTTTTGATGCAGCAATTGGAATGTTTGAGCTCATAATAAAAAGGCTCAACATTACATTAACATTTATATATATAGCACCAACAATTTACATAGCGCTAGGGCATAGAGGGGGGCTACATACTAAGCTAGTCAAACAGACTGATGCATGAGGCAGAGAGTTTCTCAACACTAACGGATGGTATGTTTAGGTTTAAATAAATAATTAAACAAAATTAAGGTTTTAGGCACTTGTTAGAGTATGCAAGTTAGAGTAATGAGAAAAATACAATCTGTTTTGAGATTTCTATTTTTAAATTAAGACATGTAAGGCACTATTCCAAATCTCAGAATTATATGTGACATTGCTGCAGAAAATGTTTTCTTTAAATATGTTATATAATAAATGTATGATTCTGAGTCCATCATCACCAACTAAAGACTTGCCGTTTGCAACGTTTTTGGTCATTCTGGACAATGACTGATTTTCTGTGTTTGTGTCTCCTACTGTGACTTGAGTTTATAAATACCAATTCTTACATGTTTTTCTCTTGGTTTTTTTTATAGGGCAATAACTGATAGTAGTATTTTGTTTTATTTCCATTTCCTACAATGTACTTTTAACCCCAACCGTAACCATAACCATAAATTTAACCCTAATCCTAAATCTACCTGTAACTGTAACTCTAACCAGAACCCTAATTGTAACCCTAACACAAGATTGTGTTATTTGATATGGTTTTGCGTGACATGCCTGGCATGTCATGTGTCTGGAAGGTGTAAAAAAACTAGTAAAATATTGTAATGAGTTAATGATTTGTATTAAAAAATACATAATTTAACATGATGAACCATATTTTTTTTTCTCTTTGTTAAATCATTATGTAAAATTGGCATCAAAAATCCACTCTGGGGAGGGGGGCTATTATTTTATTTTATTGGGATCTGGGGGCATTTTTGCAGTAATTGGCTCTGTGGGAATTATTGTTTTTTATTAGGGGGCTGGTTGCATTCGTGCAGACCCTGGGGGGCAACATTTATTTTATTTCGGGTTCTGGGGCGCTGCACCCCCCACCCCCCCAATGTATTTTATATGTGGCTGGAAGGCCTATTTCCCAGAGCCATTTTTTAGTGTGTGTAACGGGGCTGGGAGTCATTAGGGTAGCTCAAAATTTGGCTCCCGATATGTACCTGATGTGCCCCTAATTATTCCGGACTTCAGAGGCACCATTACTGACCCGAAGTCAGACACTTTAAGCAGTAAACAAGCCCAGTTATGTTAAAAACTCCTCAACCTGAAGTAATGTTTTTTGATTTTGTGGCCAGTTCAGTGCCATGATATCTTTCTTATGACCTGGCGTTCAACATTCTCTTTCATGTTTTCTAACACTTGACATTGTAACTGTGTAATAGAAATAAAAGTACATACAATAAAAGAGATGGTTTAGAGGACACCTTAGTAGGAAATAGCTTACTGGTGTAGGCGGATGTTTCCTAGCAAGGAGCAACCAAAGGGTGACGTAAAGTGCACTTGTCATTGGAAATGACATTAGTACACTTATGGGAGAACAAAATGTTATCTACTCATTAAATAGTAACAAAGTAATTGAGGTTAAAAAAAATGCTTCAGTCTCTTAAGTTCAGACTTAAGTATAATTTTACTTCAACAGGGCGATGACATTTTTGACTTGAAAATCTAAAAGTTAGATTTCATTAAAAGGGGTTAAACCCCCAAAATATAATCTTTTAGACATGAAAGGCTATTTCACCATGTTTTATATAATTTCGACTGGTCTTTCTGCAAAGTACCATTCCAAAAATATCCCACAGACAGCTAGACAGCAGAGCACAAGTGATATGTTCATATGAACAACTAAAAAGTATGACACTGTAGTAGAGGGGAGAAGTCAGACAGTGAGACAGAGACAAGATGACTGCACTGTAGTACAAAGAGGGGCACAGAGCATGCTGAAGATTTATAGGTAAGTTGTTTGTTCCAACACAACACGACTAGAATAAAAGATAAGTTTCATGATTTTAATTTTTTATTTTTAGGGTTTAATCCCTCTTTTAGAGCTGGCTTGATTTGTTTTATTATTGAAACTTAAAGTCACACTTTGTTAAAACAAGACATACCTGAAATCAGTAAAAAAATAAACCCTTTTCATTTTCTAAGTGGGTCCCTTTAAGCTCCTTGTAGATCTATCATGTTTTCTATCTTGAGTAGTTGTAGTTTAAACTGTACATATGGTCTTCATTTGTCTATTCAGAATATCCATTTGAGTTCTGTTGTAATGTATTGTTTTACAAAATACCCCAACAAAGTCTCCAAATGAAACTTTGACCTCTACTACCATTGTCTGAAGGACAGCATTATATTTCATCCCTGTTTTTCACATGAGTAAACCATTAAATAGTCATTACATCAGGTGGCATTGTATACTTAGCCACTACCAGAATCCTTTGCAACAGCTATGTCTTACATTGTGACATTGAAGTGTCTGGGACAAGCTGACAACAGGGTGCATATGGAATATAAATAAACCCTGGATACCACGCCGTACTTCTCGTATGCTGTGGATAATTGCAACTTTCAAACCACTGACCTTGGTATTGAGACAAAAATCATTATTCATGTGCTATGTCATCTTATGTGACTCTTATCTGGATGTGAAATCCAACAGATGACCTTGAAATGCAGATGGGAACAGTTATTAATGTGTGGTCTGCCCCATCACCATAGGAACACACATCGCCCACATACAAAGATGTGATTGAAAATGCAATTTTCTAAATTCCAGGCTCGTATTAACATCTCTTAAGCCGTTTGGCAAATATTGTCTTTATTTTTAGATGCAGAGTACAACAGGTTAAATCATTGTAATGGAATACAATCGCAAGGCAAAGACCTTGGCATTGTTGAATATGTTGCTTATTATTGATAGCAAATGTTTCACTAACGCAATTACTCAAAAAAGGCTTTGAGGTTGATATTGAATCCTATCCATAATCGTGATGTGATAATACCTTTTGGGACAGGAGTAGACACGCTTGGTGTTTGAGTGCCCCTGGCTGAACAAAATGTTGAGGACATGTGTTCTTGAGAAGAAGAACATTATTTGCTTGATCAGCTATTTTACCTGATTGCACTTGAGGGGTTGTGTGAACAAAATAAAAACGTTTGAAGAGGGCATGTCACAAACATAACTATGGAAGCATAGAAAAGTCTACATGGTCAGAAGATAGGACTTGGGTAAGACATTTCAAGATACATGATTTTGTACACTTGCTGAACTCAATCTGATTAATGATTCCGCCTATCCTAGATCATATTTCCCAAAGAACTGTCTCTGCCTTTTCCGTCCTTCAACTGGTCTTCCCATTCCGCCCTTCAACTTGTCTGCAGGTTCCGACCTTCAACTGGTCTGCCAATTCCGAACTTCAACTGGTCTGCCCATTCCGACCTTCAACTGGTCTGCCCATTCCGACCTTCAACTGGTCTGCCCACCTCTAAACCACTTATAAAATAAGTAATAAAGAATAATTATACCCAACCAAAAGAGCAACCAGTAAGAAGAGAAGATAGGATGCATGCTGATAATTAATGTGTTCTAAGTCGAACAGGTAGGAAATTATGTTTAACATCTATTAATCAACTAATGTTAACACCATGTTATTACTATGGCTCTATTGTTTTCACAATTTTCCACTGTGGATAAAAGGGACTTATACAAGGTAAGTGCTCTCTTAAGGCAGATTCTGCTATTGTAGAGGTTTTAGCTATTGAACAGAAGTTAAACCTTAGAAGAAGTTGCTAAGGAAGAAAAGAAAGAATCTGGTAAAAGTAATGATGGACTCTCCCAAAAATTAATCCATCTAAAAAATAAAGATGTCAACAATAATAAACCCGACTGTTGAGAATACTGAAGATGGACACAAAATGAAATCTCCCATATAAGGCTAGTGTTTCAAAGGTGGAATGGGGGCATCAGCTCACCTGTTCCAAAAAAGCTGAGGATGGAAGCATTAACAGCCATCCTTTTTATTTTATTTTTGCCAGCGTCATTTTTTAGGTGAATTCATTTTTGGGATGGTGCCTTTCCATGGGACGAAGATGAGGAATCAAGGGTAATATTTTTTCCCACAAGTGCACTCTTTGTGTGCCAGGAGGAGGGGCGGTGATTTTTACCGAGCATCCAGAGTTAGGGCAAAAAATACAAACGCACACAGTGGCTGCACAATAGGTAAAAAAAAAATCCCAGCTCTGTTCCAAAAGTAAATTACATATGAATTTTATTGTAGAAAAAAATAATTAAAATAAATGTAGAAGAGAGAGATTGTCTCACGTTCCACCTAAACAGGCTTGATTTTTACTGCACCCCCTCCTGGCACTCAAAGAGCTTTTATTTTTTTACAGGTATGACCTTGCTCCCCCCCAACCTGTGTAATTTAGAGTAAGGGTACAAAGTAAATTATTTGATTGCACCACTGGCCCCATGTATATTAGGGGGGCTAGGGGCCATTGTGGCAGACCCTCTGGCCCATTTATTAATAGGAGAGGGTGGGTGCATCATGCCCCTTGGATTGTTTGGAAATCGCTTAAAAAAAAAAAAAAAACACTGTAATTTATCCAGGAGAAGGTCCTGATGGAATTCAAGCAGCTAAATCTAGTTGTGAACAGGACTGGTGGACTTCACCTGGCTGAGCCTCAGCCTGTGTCTCTTGCCCCTGCTTCTTCTCCACCTCTTCTGAATTCAGAGAGCCTTTACTTAGTCCTGGGTTCCTCTGAAAGAGACTCATCTTCCATGGAAGGACCAGGGCCTCAAGAGACTGTACCCCTCCTACACAGTGCAAAGGGAATACCTCGTGCTGAAGATTCCAGAAGATTGACACAGAGGGACTTCGGTATAGAGCAAAAGAAATAGAAGGCCACCAAAGTTCCTGACATACGACACCATTGGGGAACCCATCTAATCTCAGTCCTAATCCATGCAATAAAGTGTGCTCAATGCCCAAACTGAGGTTCTAAGTTAAAGTGCTTTAATGTTTCTGTTCCTGTATCATGTGTACCTTTATGGTCCTATTGTTTTGTAGATAGTTATGATGTTCTGTACCTGCCATTGGGAGAAAGCGACATTACACAGGAGTGGATGAAACCCAATGCAGTGATTTTGTCTGATAACGCTACAGCTGGGTTGTAATGGACATTGACCCTTCCCCCCAGCCACAGTCAATTGTTTCCTGTGAGACAGTCAGGATTATTTGTGGACAGCTGTCAGTCATATACTGGACTGTATAGGAGTGAGTCTGAAGAAACTGAAAGTATTCAAAGTGATCCTGAGGCCTGCAGAGTGTTCCAGTTCTGTATCCAGAGCCATAGCTCCAGTGCAGTGAGAGCAGACATCCTATCTGTGTGGGAAGACAGCTTCAGTAACAGCCAGGAGCTTAAAGGGCAGCATCCTACAACTCCCTGAAGACTCTAAAGAGAGATACTCAACTATGCACCAGCATCCTTACACTTTTTCTAGGTAGCACTACCAGCATCAAACCTCGGAGAGCACCTACAGTTTGGGTAGGCAGATTCCAGTGCTATTCCTATTGTGAGATGCCTAAAAGGCCATTTAAAAGATCAACTGATTATTTCTAAAAGAAACGCTAAGGGCTTTCGTATTTGGGGAGAGAATGATCACCTACATTATGGCACTATTTACGAGCCCTACTTTGAAAATAATTAGACAGGGAATTATGTCTAAAGGCCTGGAGATAAATAATGGAACAAGACAAGGGCTAATATCAGCAAATATCCACAATAAAAAGAACATCATTGGGATAAAAGTAGGTCACTGGCCACTCTTGGAGATCCCGAGGGCTCTCTGAATGTGGCATCTGAGGAAATTGATGCATTTTTTTTTTTATATGAATTTATGAAAAAATAAAATGTCAAGATTTTAAAACTCATTATTTTCAGTATGTTGGATGTGTAAGGAGCAGGAAGGGGCATATTTGCATGTATGGTGGGCATGTAAAAAAAAAAAAAAAAAATACTTTGCAGAACATATTTGGTACTATTTAAAATTCAACCAAGACTATAATTAATGTCGGAAAGGGCACTTTTACATTTAAATATGGGTGAGATTCTGGCTAAAATAAAATTATCTCTATTCAAGTCTTGATAGCTATGGCATTGGTAACAGGAAAGAATTGAAAACACGAAAAGGAGATATCCTGGACAGAAGTAACAAACCAAATAAATTACCAAAGTCTTATGGATAAGGGGTACTATACTGCAAATCAGATTCTAGAGTAATTGATGGAGATATGGGAGGCCTGGATTTGAAAATATCATCGGAAAGAAGAGGGAACTAATTGTAGCTGAGAAGTAGTAAAGATTTGGAGTGCCCTTATCGGATATTAATAACCATATTAATATGAATATGGGTTAATAATTATGAATCACCAAAAATATGAAAAATGTATATGAATCATGTATGGGTCTGACCAAAAATACCTATATAAAGAATTTATTATGTCTATAGAGAGTTTGGATGACATCTTTACAAAAGTAAATACAATACAAAAATGATTTTTAAAATAATAATTAATTTATTGAAAATAAATTAAAGATCAAAAGATAAGCAAAATAGTGTAACAACAAAATAGATGTTAAAATAGGTCAATAGATGGTAATCATAATTCACATGCATGA
Source organism: Pelodytes ibericus (assembly GCA_036172795.1). NCBI lineage: Eukaryota > Metazoa > Chordata > Amphibia > Anura > Pelodytidae > Pelodytes > Pelodytes ibericus. The sequence goes on from CM069857.1 coordinate 264,279,633, forward strand.
CTTATAACAGATGTAAATAAGATAAAACATGAATTATGTAGCTGTATCAACATGCATGTAGTATAAATTACTATGCAGTACATTTCTGACCACAAGATATCCATTTAGATACCACCACACCTACATTACTAATGATTAGTAGTTAAAATAGTTAATGATGGGACACCATAATTACCTACAAACTACCAGTCTATACTCTACTAAGGTAAGGCAATATTCCTAAATCATATAACTACTCTAGGTGTCTATTTCATGTGCCCCGTCTCAGCTGTGTACTGCAGTATTTGGATCCCCTCTAGTCTCATCTTGTGTTGGGTGCTCCTGTGAAGAAGCCGTAACAGGCTCCTTCACACTGTGTTTCCCCTCCAGGAGATCATTTCTGTGAGGGAAGTATTTAATATAATCTCTGGAGATTAGATATTACATATTTGGGTGAAGAGCTAGATTGTAAGAATTGATGATCCTTGGTAATCTCTATAGGATATTCCTCTAGCTTCCTTATGCAGAAATGCAAAAAAAAAAAAAACTCCACGGAGCACTTCTTAAATTTTCCACAGTTGTGATGGGCATTCAAACTCCCTCTGGAGACAAACAATATGAAGACAAAATGACTCCTTTCAGTGTTAGGATTGAGCAGAGGAACGCAGTTAGTATAGGAAAGAAGGGAGATCCAAAACGACTCACACCTGGTAAAGGTACAAAAAAAAAAAAAATTTCTTTATTGATTAAGTATAGCACCGACCGGTTTCAGCACACAGAGTGCCATTTTCAAGGTGAGCATCAATCCTAACACTGAAAGGTGTCATTTTTCTTCTGCAGAAAGGATGACAGATAAACACCAGGCTAAAACATACAGATCCCATAAATTGTGGGAATTAAGTTTAATTTACCCAAATATATATGCTAATTACGTCTTAAAAAATTGAGATTATGCTAGAAACAAAGTACCACATTTATACATTACCGGCAGAGGTTGGTTTGCAGTTGAGACTCCTTCATTGTGTGATGGGAGTTACCCATGAGACTTAGCTCAATACTATGTGTATGGAGATGACTTTGTAATAGTGAACATGTGCTATGAAAAGCCTCATTTTCCTGAGTTCTCCCAGAAGGAGAGAGACTTGGCTCTTTTCTAAAACATTCCCATCTCACAACACCACTAGTGTTTGGCCGCTCTACTCCCTCTTCTAAAATCACTTTCTCTTCAGGTTCTCTCTCTCACACCTCAAGTTATCAACCAAACCTTATCTTTGAGTCACACCCTGTTTGCTGTAACTTTTAGCCAATTAAAAGCAATGAGTGTGTTTGATTTAAATTAGATGATGTAGATTTATAGCTATACCTGGATTCTTAGTATAATGTAAGAAAATATATACGTTGAAATGTATAGAAGTGTTAATACAATTTCAAATTATAGTAAATATACCCAGAAAATCCCTGGATGCCTCTCAAAATTGCCTCCCTCCTCCCCAAATAGCGATGTGATTGGAGGATCAATGGTCATTTAAAGTTTAGCGGATCACAACAGATTAACGATCCTTCCAAGACTTCCAGGGAAATCCTGCTCTCCTCGGGTCACGCAGAGATAGCAGTAGTGGCTTTCCCCACCAGTAGGCTAGGTTTAATGGAAAGGGGGAACCTAGCCTCAAAGGGAGGAATATGCATAAGAACAGGACAGGGAATCTAATGTATGTTATAACCCCTTCCTACACCAGGGCCCTTAGTCTGTAGGGAGAACGCTGGTCCTCAGGGCCCTTCAGGAGCCCAGGTCATGGAGGCGTCCAACCCTATCTGCTCACCTATTCCTTTTGCCCTAACGTTTGGATCATCTTCCCAAAAGAACTAGCTCTGTCCAGCTCTACCTTTTGAACTGTTAAAACTATTCCTCTTACATTTTTCTCTTCTATACCACAGTGCTCTTCTGCAATACCTCTAACCATATTAATCAACTGCACAACCCCCGGCCGCATACTCAACATTCATCTTCTACAAAAGTAGTTCCAGTTTCTGGTACAGAGGAATCAAATGCAGTAACATGTACATTAATCTTTCTTAATAGCTATACTTAATACTCGTACATAGAAGACTCAATTATACGCTACATTTAACCACTGTTTACATAAAAGGCATCTACTTACATTTTGTTGGATTATTTCTATTAAATATAATATAGAATTTATACCATGGAATTTTTTGATTGTCATTGATTGAACTCTGCTTTATATTTTGCTGATTGAAGCATCAGTTTCTTAGTACTTATTGTCATCACTTGCCTTCAGTTTTCCGAGAAGTAATCAGCTAGCTGGTTGGTCAGTAGCGGTATTATGGGCACTATGCAATAAGTATCAAGATCCCATCTTTACAAAACTGAAAAGAATGTTATTAAACTGTGTTCTTTCATATATAAAACAGGCTTCCTGCCAAGCTATGTTATATAAAATAGACTATAGACATCTTTTAATCCTGCTATGCCAGGTGACATGAATTTTTGATCTTGACTTTCTTTTGGTGACATGGGCTGTTTTAACATTGCTGCTGTGTTTGTGTTTAGCTTTCATTTTCTTTTTTTCTCAATTACTGTACCCACCCAAACATAAAATCATAAACTATGATGGAAATATGAAATAAAAACGAAATTTTTTATAACTTTGACCTGAATTTTTGATGTTGTTTCTTGCAAGTTATAGACTAATAACCGAAAGTAGTGTTTTTTTAGCAACCCTTTTCTCATACAGTGGACTTTTGTTCCCAACCCTAACCATAAATGTAACCCTAACCCTAACTCTAATCATTATACTAACCCTAATTTAACTTAAACCCTTATGCAAACCCTCCATGGAGTGATCACAGGTGTCCTGGACAAGAAATGTCGGTGTTGCCTAATGCCTCGACATTGAGTTAATAGAGCAACACCTCCAGAGCGGTGTTTGGGCACATCCAGCCGGCAACTCCTATGCCACTAGGCACTAAAGAACTCTAAAGAGAAAAAGTGCCTAAAAACTGGATCATGATATTTCCAGGCCTGATACAATCTATACAAATATTCATCCCACGGAGATATAATTGTCTGTTTGTCTGTCCCTCCTTGTGCCTGGTAAATATATTTGGTAGCTTCATAAATAGAGATTTGGTTATCAAGCTGCCTTGTAATGAGCTCTATTCTATGAATACAGGTAATTGGATACAATAGAACATTTTGAGTTAAAAGCACCTGATAAGTTGAGTAGCGCCCAGCATATCCAGTATTGAGAATATACTTGAGTATTTCTTGTCAGAGGCACATTTCTTACATTTCAGAGGAATGTGTACACATTTCCTTATTTGTTACTGTTTTTCAAGGATACGTTTGTAACCCAGCAGCAAAGACGTTAAATTGGATTCAGCGAGAGCAAGTAACAGGGAATGTGTGACTAGCATATGCTAAAATCACTAACGCTAGCTCGTCATTTGTAATTGAATGTGTAATTGTTAGAAAAGGGAAGGAGACAAAAAAAAAACATAATAATATTCCAGTGGGTCAGAATTCCTATGAACATGGTAATCATTGTTCATTTGACATATTTCTTGCGTTATTATAATATAACACAGATTGATTAAATGAAGCATTGGAAAATGGTTTCCAAAATGGAGTAAATTTTTCTCTGCAGGTTACATGTTTAAAAGCAACCCCTTGAGAGAGAATTTGGATTCCTTTATGGTCATGCGGACCTTTTTTGCAAGCGTTTGCACATGCTAACGTATAGCGGCCAAGTATTCACTGAAAATGGGTTATAGAAATCAACTGGAACTTACATTTTTCACATGCGTTTCTTCTTGAATGGGCTTGTGGGCGATCATTCTTGTCTCTAAAAATGTTTATAATGACCTATTAAAACAGGTGAAGGATAATTCTTACTTTAATCAACAATTATACTTTAAAATTAGATTTATGGAAAAATTAGTGATGGTTTCTTTGTCTTCTCTATTTTGTTTTTATTTATTAAAATGTTACACATTTTGTTCATTATTTAAATATGCTAAGTATTTTTACTGTGTATTGGTAAAGTAGTGACCATTTTTAAACAGCAGCACCTTGCTGCTGAAGTGAGTCAGGTATTGGCCTTTTCCCCTTGTCAGTGCAATTCAAAACAATTATAATCAGATACATACTGTTTTTTCTTATTTTGCCGTTTGTATGATAATCTCCTACCTATGTAAGGACATCTTTCATTTGGCTGTACCCCACCGTTCTATGTGTTGGACAGTGCCTGGAATTCAAACTTGGCACTGGGAGTGCCATATGTGAGCCATTTGTCATATACAGGCTGCCATTAGACTTTTGCTATACATGAGTGTTTTAACTAAAGAATGTTGTCTCTGATTTTCTACAGACCCATGGCAGTGGTTTCCATGTGTTTGGAATCTCACTGATCAAATTAAAAGTTTGCTGTTGAAAGTTGGTACACTGAACCTTCCGTTATGGGTACCGCCACTGAAGAACTGGTTGTTATAGAGGATGACTCGACTCTGAACCCCCTTTGTTTTGAGTGTGGTCAGCAGCACTGGACAAGAGAGAACCACCTGTACAACTATCAGAATGAAGTGGACGATGACCTAGTTTGCCACATTTGCCTTCAACCATTGCTGCAGCCGTTGGATACGCCATGCGGCCACACCTTCTGCTACAAGTGCCTCAGAAACTTCCTACAGGAGAAGGACTTCTGCCCACTAGACAGAAAACGTTTGCACTTTAAGTTGTGCAAGAAATCCAGCATCCTGGTGCACAAGCTACTGGACAAGCTTGTGGTGTCTTGTCCTTTCTCCACCACATGTAAAGAGACCATGCAGCGGTGTGATGTGGAAGCCCATCTAAAAAACAGGTAAGATAACATGAGCACTATAGCTCAAGACTCCCCTCTTCTATCTGGGATTCAGTCAAGACATGTGGAGAAATAGGGACTTTATGTTAAATTATTTGTGTGTATTTATATAGTACTATAAGAATAACACATTATTATTAAAGGCACTTCATCATAAATATATTGTTTATACTGCAAATGTAGAGAATAAAAACATATAAATAATCATCTATTTCAACATGTTGCCAAAAAGTGCATAATCTAGAATAAAGGGTGTTTTAAATGTGTCTGTAAGATATCCTTTTAATAATATAACCTGGGCTTTATATGCAACTTAATTATTTTCAATTCTAATTTGCTTACCAAGCCATCAAGTGATGTCATAAACTGAAGACACCACAGACACATTTTAAACAAATTTTTCTTTTAAACTCTGCAGCTCGGCTAACACAACGTGTAAATGATTTTCGATCTTTTTTTTTTTTTACTCTCTGAATTTACAGTATAAACAATATCTAGGTGACATAGTTTCTTTAAAGGGACACTAAACGTCACTTTTCACTCGTGCTTCTTATATAGAAGCACAAGTAAAATGTTAGTTGTTCCTATAGTGAGGATGAACTGGAGTGTACTTTTGATAGTACAAGCCAGTTTATCCTCTGACCAACAGCTGCCATGCTTCCACAGGAAGCATGCAGCCGTCTGGTCGGTGACCAGCTCTCTCTGGTAGCGCTGAGAGCGCCCCTCGTTTTTACATGGGATCAGCGGTGGGGGCCTTAAATAGTGCGTGGCAACCAGGAACTGCTATGTCTCGCATGTAACAGTAACCCGCGTGTATCATGGAAGCAAGGGTTAAAACAAGGTACAATGTTCCTTTAAGTATAGGAGTCAACCTATAGAGGGGCTTTGCTGGAAGTAAAATCGAAAAGGTTAAATAATATTTAAATTCAGTCACAATGGCATCAGGAATTGCTCCACCCATTGTGTATCCCAGGCAGCAACACCACCTTCAGAAATGTCTTACAATAGAGTAACTTCTGCCCATTGGATAGGCACTGTAATTTGTGCAATAATTCAAGCATACGGAGACATTGTCCTCTTGGTTGTCATCATTTGCCACGTTGCAGAGAATTATAATTTGGAAGTGCTTATTACATATACGTGAGATACTTATAATTTATTCTACCTTTTTTCCCCTGCAGCAATGCTGATGTAAGTTTAATTGATTATTCATGCAGGGATATACATTAGTATGTGAAAACTATGTGGACACGGTGAGATTGGTACAGTGTTGTCCATAGATGGATATAGAGGACTCCATTCAAATCAGTTTCTGCATGTCAAAACCCAACTTAATTAGGAAAACCTATGGATGGATAAAAATACAGAGTCTCTACATGTATTCATGAATATGCATGATAAAGTCTCGCAATGTAATCTGGAAAATCTCCACATGTATTCTCCCCGGAGTATGGTTCTCATTTAAATATATATACTATATATATAATATATTTATAATAAACATGATTTGGTATTGCAAAGATCAAAAATGGCACAATCAGTATGAGTAGGGGCCTAATAAAGCTACTTAGAGAATTGGGCAGACTAGATGGACCGAATGGTTCTTATCTGCCGACACATTCTATGTTTCTATGAGAACCACTGGAATGAAAGCTGGTTGATCATGGACCCTTTACATCTGTGCTTTACAAATCATCTCTATAAATAATCTCAAATGAGTCGTCTTCACCAGGTTTCTGGTGAACTGACAAGTGATTTGTTATAATCCTACAAAAACAAGAAATATTCTGCAACTTGCCTATCTTCCCAGCCCAGCTATTAATGTCTGATATTTACTAATTCCTTAAAAAATTTAATGTTTATGCAATTGACCCCAATGTTTTTGATTTATATGCACACTAAATAGAAAGTGAATTATTTTACAGCTTTTGTAATTGATTCTAGAATGCACTTCTCTTTAATCATGGCCAGGAAATCTCTGACAATGCCAGTAGAGGTGGACTGCAACCCCCAAATAGTCAGCCATCCTAGAGTCAAGAAGTTGTTTAGTTAGAAAAAGGATTTTTCGATAAGTCTCACAATTCCAAAACAGCTGGAATGCCTGTCCTTGTATATAATCAGACAATCCACTGTCCACAAGCAAGGGCTAAATTAAATTCTAATCCTGGAACATAAGAAAATATGTAAGATATTCACTGCCTGATTGTCGGGTTACATAATCAGAAAACAGGGCAAAGTGCAACATTGTTTGTGTTTCTGAGACCGTGTCAAATAAGTACGGTATTGTAGATTTGATTAAAGATTTATAGAGATATATAAATAAAGCATGACTACATAACCTATTTAAGTGCCTGAAGGCTATACTACACACGGTGTGATCTTCCTTCCATGCAAACTTAATGCCAGTAATAATATCTAAAAAGAAATAATGATTAAACAAATATTTATATACTTTTGTATTTGTAAACAAATAATTTTGTATTGTAAATAAGTAGAATATGCCGCATCATCTCACAAAATGTAAAGATTTATAATTATCTTTTTTTTTTTTTACAACGTGTTCAATAAAATAAAGTGTTTAACTGGGAGAGGTGTGTTCAGATGGTCTTCATGTATGTCCTGATGTTACCATTACCTAATTTAATGGTACTCATTTTGGCAACATGTGAAAGATGAAAGTTGACCTCGATGGGAACTGAACCTGCAACCCGGAGGGTTGAACAGATTCTCCAAATAGTGGGTTGGCCCACTGAGCTATTTCAGCTTATTGACACTTAACATTACTATAAACAACAACTGAAAATAAAGAGAATGAAGTGTAGGGGTCCACGTTGAAGCAAGGGTGGATGAATGGCCCACACTAGCATAGGATTTTGGTAAAGGCCTGCCCATCCTAAGAATTTTTCCATGCACATGCTGTAGATTAGTCCCTGGAAAGCAAGGAGAATCCCAGCAAATGTATTTAACCCTGCTGACTTCTGGGGATGAAGCTTGAAGCTTCCATGTTAAAACAGGATCATAACATGGACATATGAGAGTTCTTTTGAAATCAGTCTAATTAGTAAAGAGCTAAATAGGCATAAATTAGCTTACTTCATACAAATAAAGACCTTGGATTAATGAAAGACATAAAACCATAGAATGCTTTGGTAGATAATAACCATTCGGTCCATCTAGTCTGCCCAATTTTTAAATACTTTCATTTGTCCTCTTATCTTATGCCTGTCCCACGCATGCTTGAACTCCTTTACCGTGTTTACCTCTACCACTTCTATTCCATACATCCACTACCCTCTCAGTAAAGTAATGCTTCCTGATATTACTTTTAAAACTTTCACCTCAAACTTTCACCTAACTTAAGACTATGTCCTCTTGTTGTGGTAGTTTTTCTTCTTTTAAATATACTCTCTTCCTTTACTGTGTTGATTCCCTTTATGTATTTAAATGTTTCTATGGTATCCTCCTTGTCTTTGTAGGTGTCCTGGAGCATCGCAACGCAGAGAGGTATTAGACCAGAGGCGGGCCACCAAGCTGCAAATAGATATTGAAGGTGAAAGTGGTCCAACTATGATAGAACATCAAGGGGCCGTGTCACCGGACGTAGAAAAAGCAGGAACGGTTTCGGCACTGTTGGAGAGAAACTTGACGCCAACTGTACTACCTGTGTGGTCCGATGACCCAGGCTTCGACAACTCCGACTTGGAGGAGAGCACACTATCTGATCGTAAGTTGGTATATCATCTTAATCAGCTTTCACAAAGGAGACTCAATATCAGCCGGTCACCGGTTTCACAATGACATTACTGTACCTGGGCGCTGATGTTCAATGATGTCTAAGTCTAAACTATGTGTGGTCACTGTAATGCTCTATGAAACGGATCTGAGCATCGATGCCTGGGCATGGACCATCCCTACTGTGCTAAGGTGTTAGGAGGTTCCTGCTGCTGAATAGAATTCTAGCACTATTTACTACTTTCCCTTGAGCAGCATGCTACATTTTCTTTTTCACATTGTAATATTTATTATAAATGTGCAAAATGGAATCTTTTATGTATATTCAGATTTACCTTTAAGACATTTTAATTCAAAATTTGCACATGGAGACCTGGAAATAAATATCTAAGGAAATCTATTTAGGCATGATAGTGCAAGCATCCAGGGCAGATGTTTTCATTGTAGCCTTCTTGCTCCTCTATTCTGATACCCAACCCATGCACTGACTTAGAATCCAACTTTCATGGAGTCCATTAAACAAGTCATCCGTATCCAACTTAGGAACATGTAATTCAGTAATGAGCAATTGTAGTCTGTGTGCTGATAAAGTTTGAGTAAAATAGAAAGTATGCCAATTCCCAGCAATGTTTTGACTTTTAAAGTCAAGTACCAAATTAAATATTAACTTAAGTAAAAGCCAGAAAGCAGCCATGACATGTGTATTGATTGAAGAAAAGTGTTATTTTAAAAGTGAAATGGTGCCTAAAAAGCCATAACAAATTGCGCACTATTCAATGATCCAATATGTTGTTTTATATAGACTACAATAGAAAGTTAAATAAAAAACAGTAATAAGTTTAATAAGTAATAATAATACTTATTACTGTTTAAAACAGTTACAAGTAAGTAATAAGATTACTCACGTCTTTAGATGGAGATGTTATATCCTTAACATATCACTGGTGTTTAGAGTGTGACTTCAAACTGCCCACCTACTATTGGCAGCACAGTTACTGTTATGTAGCAAAATAATTGTACTTTTCATAAAGAATAAACAATATCACTATATTATAGATGTATAGATCTTTATGATATATACATTTGATCTCATATTGTGTTATAGTTTTAAAGATGTTAGCTGGAAACTAATAGCTTTATGATGATTCGGTTTCCTGTCCTCCTATTATCCCACCTGATGCTCCACATTAGTGGTTTCATGACTATTGCAAGGGGTCCAAAGTGCGTCCTGTGTGCCAAATGGCGCCCATATGAAAGCACAATGCGGCCCACCTGGCTTATCTATACATATTTAATTAGCACTATAAATGCTTATATATATTTTTTTTTTTTTACTTGATTTTAACTATTTTATATAGCTTTTTTTATTAAGAAAAATGTGTGGCCCAATAAAGACATGCATTTCTGATAATGCCGGCCACTTCAGAAAAAACAAGGACTAGTACATGGCCCCTGTACTAGTTTATCCTGCTTGATGTCCACTGGCTCAGTTTTTTGTGTCTTTAAGTTCCCAGGTAGATCATTAGGTTATATGGTATTTAATTTTAAAAGGTGACAGCCTAGCCTAAATAGGATCTATCTGTTAGGAGCATGATGGTCTCACTGGTGGATAAAGGAGTCTGGTGTACAGCATGGAGTTCAAATGGCTATGCACAGGTTAAACTCATTAGGCCTGTGTAGCAGGTGGAATCATCTAGGTGCAGGGAAGCAAGGAGAACCCACATCCTGCAGAATCCACGAATTTGACTTTGGAAATGGTATTAAGTGTGGTATGCATGATGCTACTACGTGAAGTAGCCAATCCAGACACAAAGAAGAGAACATAGGACACAGGCAAACACTGAAATAGGTAATGAAACAGGACTGGGGGAAAGTAAACATAAAGACATGAGCGGAGCTATAGTGATCTAGCATTTAACAACATATATGCCCTAATATCATTGCCAATACAAATATCCAGCATCCTGGTATTTGGGGAAATATGTGCACTCAAATGGAACATGGCAAAACACATCACCAATCACCTCTGCTAATGGTGGGAGGTTAGATGTGGACGTTGCCTCTGGAGCAGAGGTACCTTTAGAACAAGCGTGCTGAGGCATCACTAGGGTTGGTGTCACCCGGTGCGGTAACTCATGGTGTCACCCCCGACTTAGATTCCCTCCAATATCATGGTTTCATACCAAACCAACCAGAGGGCTGGATTCTAAAATGAAAATGGAATTAATAATCCAGCTGTTGACACTACATTTCCCATGACTCTCAGCCAGTGTGTTAAGTATTATGGGAAAGAGAGTATTCAACAACCAGAGTAAAAAAAGTTAGGTATTATATGATTATGGATTGGTACTGCAGCTGCTGTTGAATGCACATCTGATTATTCTCAGCTATCCATTTGGTTAGCTGAACATCATGAGAAATTTATGAACAGCACCTGTAGTGCCAAAGGTTACTACCACTGCTGCATAATTACCAAGTGTTCTTTTTTGGAACTGGGCCTTTGTGTGACTTTTTATTTCCTCTAAATGCCCTTTTTGTAAGGCTTCCCAATGTTTGCTGTGCATCACAGAGCTGCCCTACACAACACAACATTAACTTTTGTTGACTGCAACTCCCACAATAACGTTACTGGATTTGTAGTTACAGACTGGGATTGTTACACTGCACACTAACTTTTTTGTTGTTGACTGCAGCTCCCATGACAGCCAGTCCATTACTTTATGAATACCATAGGGATTGTACACTGGGGTAATAGTGGCTAATCTTACCCCAGCTATTGTAAACTTCCCATGATGCTCAGGTATATGCAGGTCTGTTAGCTACTACTACCATGGTTATATAATTGTCCTATAAATGGGTAACTTTTGCCTCCCACCATGAACCCCCTTTCCTCAGCCAACAATGGTAAACAATGGGTAGAAGGTAGGAGGTATTGGGTGTACAGGGGAGGATAGTTTACGCTAATAGCATGATTAGGGTTGCCACCTTTTCTTAAAAAAAAACGCCGGCTTTGTTTCTGCCTCCATAGACTTAACATTGGCATCAACGTAGTTGCCAACATCGGACATGTTTCCAGGGACACATATGTGTTCCACATGCTGCAGAAAGAGCATGCAAAGTGCAGCTCAGCAGCATGTAGGATGGATATACGCACAGACAGAATCCAATTAATTAATCATGGTAGGTCCTTTGAGATCTCCACCCTGATTAATTGATTGGATTCCATCTGTGCTTAAATCCATCCTACATACTGCCGGGCTGCACTTTGCATGGTCTTTCTGCAGCATGTGAAACAAATATGTGTCCGTGGAAACATGGCCGATGTTGACAGCTATGGCACCAAGTAAATTTTATACCGGCCTGCAGGTAAAATACCGGCCAGATGGCAACCCTCAGCATGATATATGTGTTGAGCTGTCAGAAGTTCTGCCTCCTCACCATATCATTTTGACTGTTATTGATCCCATGGATTTCTCTCACCAATTTCCTTCAAGAAATTGCTAATTTCCACGCGCCACCAGTCCATTCCTGCCGGGATATTTTGTCGTCCCCTCCCCCCCCCCCCCCCCCCGAAAAAAATACCTTGGATGCCTATGATGTAATATATATCTTGCCAGATCATCAGGGTGCTACACATTACCTGCTAGACTGGACAACTAACACAGGCTAAAAAAAGAATATAATGAAATCTGAACTTAAATTACCTGTATCTGGACAGATACACAGTGGAACAGAACAGTCGTTGGGGAAAGATAAACAAGGAGCAAGAGGACAATGCTTCGTTTGCTGGAAATATTGTAAGCTTGGCATAGCTTTGCTAGCTATATCCTGTGAACATGTTATTTGTTGGTATCCTCTCATTGATTTCCTGGCCTTATTGTATGTTTATTTTTGAATCACTCTTGTGATATATCAGTTACAGCTGCTAATGTAATAATGTAATAAAGCTCTCTTTGTGTTTCAATTATAAAGCAATGTGTTCCAGCGTCCGAGGTCAGCTTTATTTGTTTTCCAGACTGACTGTGATACATGAGGTTATTTGTGCTTTTGCATTTAGCTAAACAAAATGTTATTGGACAAGTCCTTAAGAGAGTTTCTTGTAACAAAAGCAATTAAAGAGCAAAATAAATAATCGAAATGGGAAAGAGCCAGTAAATGAACATATCCAGTGATTAATAATTAACTAATACAATTCCAGTTCCAGTAATAGACTAATAAATAACACCATTAAAAAATACTCTTCCCCCCCCACAAATGCTCTGTATTTCACATTAGGCAGAGTAGGCGCTTTCAAGTCTACCATTTTTTAGGGTGATCACTGGATCAAAGGATAACAGGAAGCAAAAGGGCGGGGCTTAGGGATATCCAAATTCTCACATCTTGCATCTTTTGTGCCATGCTCAGCTCTCTTTTGACTAAATCCACAAAACTTTGCTTAAAAGGGACTGTCTGGTGGCCAAAATGCATCTTCCAAATATTAATGCATATTAATGTGCTTTCAAAGTATTTTAAAATGCATGTTTTACACTTTGCATTGCTTAAAATATAAAATACTTACAGCTAGATGAAATTGTGAAATTAAAGCTGTTTGCAAGAAGCCATGACTGCCCACACAAGCTAGATAAAAGTAATTTCTTTTTTTTTGTTTGCTGCAGGAAACATTGAGAATAATTTCTTTAAAATTAATGGAATTTCCTGTCTCTCTAGTGATGTCATCAGACATTGTGTTGCACTGTTAAGACATCCTACTGTGTACAAACAAATCTATTACAGTCCACACAATGTATTCTATTCTAGCAGCACAGGAAGTGACTAAATGAAAGACATCTTTATATGCTCAATGTCTATATAATCAGTGCTGCCTCATCTGCAGTAAACATGCAGAGTAATCACTGGGGGAGGGCTTGAGTCAAATATTACAAATGTGATGGATGCAGAATGCCTACATCAAATCACACTGGGAAAAAAAGCCTGTGCACTATACAAGCAGTAATCTTCATCTTGCACCAAAGAGAGTTTGGGGACTAGACTGCCCCTTTAAGCCATTTAAAAAAACATATACATTTTGTTATAACGTTAATTAAGATACAGAGTGAGTGTCTCAATGGTGCAGCACAGCAGTGCATTTTTGTATGTTTACTATAGCATTAATTTTTAAAAAAGTATTTTTTTGTAGGTGTTTCTATTCTGCAATCTCCTCTTCTCTTATATCCATTATACATATATACACACATATATATATATATATATATTACTGCCCTGTAGCAAACTCATTAATAGTAATGTTCTTTTCTCGGAATACACTACATAAACCTGTTAGCATTTTCCAGCTGAGTAATCAATATGAGGAATGCGTATGCACATCAGTCTTAATGATGGGGATTATAGGCAGCAATAAAAAATAATCTTTTGTGCAGTCATAATACATCTGCAAATAGAAATAGAATTGCAGAAAATACAGGGAGGCAAATCTGTCATCATTTACACCAATAAGGTGAAATTGACAATTAAATCTGTATTTATTTACATATCTCCTTTAAATTGATATATACTACAGTATCTACTATCTCTGTCTCTACACCATATAAGTGTATCTTAATTAACTCACTTCTCAAAAAAGTAGATGTTAGTGTACAGGTTGCGTATCCCTGATCCAAAATGCTTATGAGCAGAAGTATTTTGGATAACAGATCATTTTCACTAATAAGATATGTTAAAGACTCTCAGTTCACAGGAAATACAGTTTTATCAGAGCAAATAAATCACTTTTACTGTGATGTCTGTGTGATGTCAAGCATTGTTGGGAACTTAGGAACATCATTGGCATGTTAGACCTGCACACGTGCCATTGTATCACCCTGTGTGGGTGTGGGGGAATCTGAGCATGGAAAGGCAATATGACGGCTTAACAGGGCTGGACACTGAATAAACTGATGTGTGCTTGGAATCTGACAGGTGTGTGTGGAATTTGCAACTCCCAAAGAGTTTTTGGGATAATGGATAATTTTGGATGTCCTGTACATATGTGCAGGCTCTTTAATCCTCTGGAATCACACAGGGGGATGGGACTCTTCATCTCGGCTGCTTCCGCGCAGACGCTTCACCGCCGACTCTACAGCACAAGACAGATCGTCGCTGGAGATTTCATCGCGGGACATTTCATCGCTAAAGGTAAGTATTTTACTGATTTTAGTTTGGTTAGAATTAGGGTTTAGGGGGTTAGAATTAGGTTTAGTGTTAGGGGTTAATTTTACTATTAGTGGCCGGGGGTTAGTATTAGGGTTTAGGCGGTTCATTTTAGTATTAGGGTTTAGGGGGTTCATTTTAGTATTAGGGGTCGGAGATTAGTATTAGGGTTAGTATTAGGGTTTAGGGGGTTAAGTTTAGTATTAGGGGGTGGGGGGTTAGTATTAGGGTTAGTATTAGGGTTTAGGGGGTTAATTTTAGTATTAGGGGTCGGGGGTTAGTATTAGGGTTTAGGGGGTTCATTTTAGTGTTAGTATTGGGGTTTAGTGTTACTATTGGGGGGGAATCATTTATTAGGGGGGGTTATTTTAGTTTTCCTTTTAGATTTGTAAGAGCTGACAGTTCAGCGCTGAACTGTCAGCTCTTACATAGCTGCAGCCGCGGTGAAACGGCCGCGTTATACTTCATTGCTGACAGTTCAGCGTTCTAACTGCCGCGCTGAACTGTCAGCGATGAAGAAGTGTCCTAGACCCTCACACAGACCTGGGACGTGGATATGCATCCAAGTTAGAATTCCAACTATTGGACAGAGGCCTCATGACTGACTGTTTCCACTACTAAAATGATCTCCCAGGGAATGATTTTGGCTGTATGCTTGTGGAAACTGGCAAACTATGGTAAGGGTCTCTGGGGCGGAGTATCCAGAGATCAAGAGGGCAACTTCCAGAGTAGAGTTCTGTATTATGCTTCATGCTTTTGCAGTTTTCTAGACATGCATTTTATTGATTATGATAGAAAAACAATTTAAAGTAATTCAGTTTATTGAGGAATCTGGCCATGGTCTGATTAGGAATCAAAACAATTTTCAAAAAAAATTAAGTCATTGATGTACTCTAGGACATCCCATGTCATCATGTAGTTCCATGTCTTGAAGACCTAATGACAACATGGAACGTCCATGTTTAAAATACACTGTGCGCTATTCCTAGCTCAAACAGCAGCAGGTAAATGCTACTTCTGGGTGCCTCAATACCGAGGCAGTCCCAGAAATAGAAGACTACTTTTCCTATGATGCCAAGGCAGCTTTTGCCTGGCTGAGCATAATAGAAAATGTAGTCAAAAAAACATAATGTCAAAAATTTGTCCCTGCACCTGCCCCAAATCCCTATGCATGTTAGGTATCACTATACTGAGGGGAAGTTGCTGGACTTATGTTAGTGTGTTATTTGGCAGTAACACATAACAAACGCCTGTCAATTCATCTCTTAAGGACAATGTGTTTGGAAAATAAAACACAAAACAAATTACTATTGCAAAGTTCGGCAAAGATTGCATAAAAAGTGTCAAAACACCTCAAGTTGAATACCTGGGATGTCTACTTTTGAAAAACATGTACATGTGTGAGGGGGATTCTGGGATACATGACAGATATCAATGTTACAATGTCACCAGCAGTAAGTATGAAAAAAATGATTACTTTGAGTGCAGTAAACAAGCTTAAATACACATTTTCATGTATATTTTTTGGCGACGCTTGCATGGAACAGATGGTGTTCATATGTCTTAGAAACTGCAGAGAATAAATTCTACTGTTGCTGAATGTGGAATAGTATTGACCCCGCAATACATTGATCTGGAAATGCACCAAACCATAAACATGCTATTGACACGACTGTTTGTTTTCACTTGACAGCTACGCACCCCCCACCGAGCTTGCCTGAGGGGGAGATCACTACCATAGAGATTCACCGCTCTAATCCTTACATTGAGCTGGGAATCAGCATAGTTGGCGGTAACGAGACTCCATTAATAAATATTGTAATACAGGAAATCTATCGAGACGGAATCATTGCTCGGGATGGACGGCTTCTGGCTGGTGACCAAATCCTCCAAGTAAGATCATAAAATCAGTCCTGCAGAATAATGTCAACTAAAACACTAACCTTCTTCAGGCCCACCACTGCTAGCCCAGGAAAAGACTCCCCAGCAGATCAAAAGGTTTTCACATCTCACCAGCAATGCAGGACACTGAGGGGTATGGCCTAGGAGAGGTGTGTCAGTACAATGCAAGAGCAAACAATACAATATTGTTACTGTGCATGCACAAACCTCTGTGTGATGTTCACTCTCTGGGGCCCTGGCTTAAGGCAGGCCAGTTGGGAGGGATGCAATAGCTGCAGTACCACAGGTGGCACTAATTACCTTGATTGCAATTGCCAAAACACATTAACACTCAGGAATATGGAATTGCATACATAGAATGAGCAACACAAGGATACAAGTGTGATAGAAAAGCTGCCTAAGGACACAGATACCCTTTACTGGTGCAGTTACAGGATAATAAAAGAGTTAGTAGGCAACTATCTAGAATTAAGAGGATTCGTGATAAATATAGAAGGCCCTTGTCTTTATGCAACTGTGCATGCACATTGTGCCCTCCTCAGTTACAAGTGAAACACACTAAAGGGCCTACTCAATAAAGAGAGTATTACAGGTAATTTAGACCAAAATAGCCAAGTTGGAAGAATCCTCCCATTCAGCTGCATTGGAGAATTTTTCCAACTCTGCTACTTTGGCCTAAAGTTTGAAATTCCAGTATTAATTCCCTGCAATTCTCTCTTTATTGAATAGACCCTTAAATATTGCTGAACCATTTGACCTTTATCAATAGCTTATCTTTAAAAAGGTATATATATATGTTTTCTCTCTAGGTCAATAATTTTGATATTAGCAATGTGTCCCATAACTATGCCAGGGCTGTCCTGTCTCAGCCATGTTCTGTGCTGCATCTCACTGTCCTCCGAGAGCGGAGGTTTGGAAACAGAACTCATGGCCATGCGGACACTAACTCGACGAGAGATGAGAGTTTCCACGTCACACTGAGCAAGCGAGGCTCCAATGAACAGCTCGGCATTAAGCTCGTCCGTCGAACCGATGAATCAGGAGTGTTTATTCTGGATCTATTAGAAGGTGGACTGGCTGCTCAGGATGGGCGACTTCACAGTAATGATAGAGTTCTCGCTATCAATGGACTTGATCTGAAGCATGGGACACCAGAACTTGCGGCTCAGATTATTCAGGTATGTAAATAGTGTGGTGGCAGATTTACATGTATGAAATCTATGCCTCGTAAAAAATCATAACAACTTTTCATGTTTTGCCTGGACCAAAGCCTTAGTTGGGTTTTGTATACGGTGTAAACCAGAGAAGCTCTGACCTTTACTCTAGCCTTTCTCTTATGTGGCTCTGGGAACACCTCATTGAAGTTTAAAGCAGCTAGTCTTGTATGTCCCATGTACTGTCATGTTTGTCTATCTGACCTTCACCTTCATCCTTTCTTCTACCCCCGTGTGGCGCAGTCTTAGACTGAACTGCATATTATCTTCCTTAATGAAAATGGCTTCGGGAGTGTGGTGGTGGCTTCTGGAGTGTGGTGGTCGTTTATAGCTCTTAGTAGTTATTATTTCTCTGGAGGTAAAATTTTATATTGTCGGGTTGTTTTACAAAATAATATTTATTACGCTCTAGATGTATTTCTTATGCTTAGGCCTGATAAACCGGTATGTGCAGTGGGTGGGAGGATGAATCACATGCTACATTTTATTATATTTGTCTTTAAAAGGGTAGTGGAGATCGTGTTCACATGACAGTATCACGACCCGTGAAGCATCAGACTGGTAGTATTATTCGCGAAATTGGGAACAGCCAGGCCCATCATCCTACGCAGCACCTTTACCATCACAGACCCAGTGCACATAAGGTAACTCCACTAAATTCACTGCACTGGAAAATGAATAGAGATTTCAGAGAGAAAGCCTCAGTCTATCACATTATTGCAGAGGCCAGTTGTATCCATTGTAAAGTGACCCTGTTATCCACATTGAATGTTGCACATGGAAAAACACTTTATATATCTGTTGGCAAAATCTTTAGCAACTTTACAGATTAAAAAAATAAACTTCGCAATGGCAAGTTTATGCACTCAATCTACATATTTTCTGCTGAATTTGCCATTTAATATGTGAATTAAGAGAGATGCTTAGCTGAATGAATCTAGTGCCCCCTGCAGCATGGCTGCCCCAATCCACCAAAATAGAAACAATACATGTGGGCGCATACATCTGCCCATAGATGATGATGCCAGTATCACACAATGCTTAGAATGCCACATGCGCGCGTAAAAGGATCTCTGTCAACCTAAACATTGCTTATACTGTGAATCTAGAAAAAAAAATGATGAAAAGTGATCTATGAATTGTTAGCAGAGTTGCATGCAAATGTATAAAATAAGAGACGAGAACTATGCGGGTTATGTATAAAAACTCCCGCAAATGTCGGGAGTTTCATAAATAGGTGCAATCGATTGTACCTTTTTATAACTCCCGACAATTTGCAGTGTTTGATGTTTTCATATATATAGGCCGTCCTGGCACAACGAGCGCTTACACAACCAAAATCTCCGCATTCGCCAGAGGCTGCGTACACTCTTGAAATTTGTTGGGAATCTGCTTTATAAATTGGCGCACACACCGATTGCTCCATTATTTGGCGCAGTCTGCGGTGTGCTATATTTATTCATGACCCTCGATATGCCAGCGAATCTGTCTGTGGTGTCTCCTGTTTATAACCTCACCTGTGTCTTTAGTATGCAATGAACTCATTTATTATTTATGACATATTTCTCTTATTTTATAATTTTGCTAACACAATTGGGGCTATTCACTAAAAAGGTGAGTTGGTGTGAGATGATCTCAGCACTATAGCTATACATCGCGCAGTGAGAGTCATGGTTAGGTTTCTTAGCGGAGGGAACTCACCAGGCGTGCACCTGCACACTGTATAGTTAAACTCTCAACTCACATAATTTCCCCTATAACTCACCTTTTAGGGAATAGCCCCTGAATGTACAGATATTTTTTAATGAATTTTTATTATCCTCGTTCACCGTAAAAGCAATATTTAGGTTAAGCCCTGTGGGATGCAGACATACTCATACCGAATCATAGTGGAAAGACCAGTAAAATAGGCATACATGGTTTCACTCTTCTTAAAACGATACACGACAGATACATTTTAAAATCTCTTTCTCTTCCAAGAAGGCCACTTCAAACAGTGGAGGGTGGACGTACTTTGTTACAACCATATTTGTATTTTTAGGTAACTTTATAGGCTGCCATTGCCAATGCATGTAATTAGTGTAATAATTTAGTACACGAACAATGTAAATTATTTACACAAATTTTAAACACATATTAGTGAATGTTTTAATGCTTTGGCACTTTTATTGTGAGACTGATTTCTATATCCTGCCTACTTTTACTTTTTATAAGATTTTTTTTTGGTTTGGTTGAAACTACTAAACCAAAGGCCGTCATATTAAACTATTATCAGGGTCTCCAAACAGAGTTGTAGAACAGACTCCTTGCTATCTCATTGTTCACTACCACACTGGAGAGAAGTTCTCAAAGTGGAACAATCACTGGGCAAGTCAGTAGAGTGTTCCTGCTGATTGCTCCATTCTTAGCATTTTGTCTCAGGGTTGCATTTGAAATAAACAGTTCTTTGATTTAATATAATCTTTATTTTCTTTCTTTTTTTCATTTATGTAAGGATCTTTCACAGTGTGTTACATGCCAAGAAAAGCATATTACGGTAAAGAAAGCGCCCCTAGAATCGCTGGGGATGACCGTAGCAGGGGGAAGAGGAAGTAAGAGTGGGG
This sequence comes from Pelodytes ibericus, assembly GCA_036172795.1. NCBI lineage: Eukaryota > Metazoa > Chordata > Amphibia > Anura > Pelodytidae > Pelodytes > Pelodytes ibericus. Next base: position 264,300,129 of record CM069857.1, read on the forward strand.
AGCTGCCAATATTCGTGACAAGCGTGCAGCCTCATGGATGTCTTGCAAGAGACAGCAGAATTAAACGAGGTTTGGGATGAATTTTAGCAGAAGCACTTAGCACTACAAAAGAATGAAATGAGTGACAGCTCAGTGTTATAACCAATTTAAAAACCACAGGCTAATGTAACAGATAGAAATGTCCTCATGACATTAGCTCCTCCCCAAAAGTCACTTTTATCTGGGCTGATGGTGCGCGGTTAACCGTAACCTGAAAGGTTCAGCGATAGTAGGTTTCAAGAGTCTACGGGTTCCCCAGATTTGTTACCATCACAGCATCCTTTGTATGTAGGGTTCAAGAGTAACTGCAAAATACCTGTTAAAACATGAATTAATAGGTTACATAGTAGTTAAGGTGGAAAAAAAGACTTGCGTTCCTTGTTTACCGCTGTTGAGCTACCATTCAAAAGAAGTTAAAAAATCCATTATTCCAGCAATTTCGAAATTCAGCTTTCAGTGGGAGGGGGGGTATCTTTCTTGACTCCAAAAAGCCATCATTATTCTGAAGTTCCCTGACATTAAAGTGCAATGCATGGTAGTTCATCCAACTATTTTAACAAGCTACTGATAAAAATAAATAATAAATCAATTTTAAAAAGTGGATCTCCTGGGTCCCTTAAGAACTAACCATACGCAGGAGGAAAATGAATAGCGCCTAGGAAATCGAAAACAATAACTGGTCCCTCTTATAACCAAAGGGGTGCTGGCAAATGCCTTTCCTAGAGTCCAATTGAGGGAGAGATTAATAAGAACAGATATGTGCTAGCTAGGGAGGGCCCAAACCAGTGTTGCATAATTATCGGCTGGGCTATATTGTTTCAACTAATCATCAAGCATTTAGTTTGCCATTTACAAAAATGGGAAACTCTTTCATCAGCACATGTTTTTCTGCCTTTCGTCTTTTGTAGCCCCCAAATCTAGTGTTTAACACAACCGTTGTAATAGTGGTGTGGTGGAAGGTGACAAGCAGTTATCAAATAAGCACAGAAGGGAATAACAAACAAATTAACTAATACATTGTAGGTTTAATTCACATTATGCTTTACCCACTTATTATATATTTGAGTATAACGTACATCTAACAAATCATAGAAATCTATTGCTTGTATTGTACTAGATACCTGACATAGACTTTCAGTTACTTTAACATGAGCAAGAAGAATCGTTATGTGCTTCCTGTGTTTTCTCAAACAGGTAATAACAATAATAATCAACAGTCTAGAATATTGAGTAAACAAGTCAACACTTTTCAAACTAGCTAACCATGTGTCTAAACACTAAGAAGAAGAAATGTGTAAAGTTTACTCGTGGCATTCCAGATTTTAATTAGTATTTAATGACAGTTATAGGCAGAAATCTAGACACAATGGGGGTTATGTATAAAAACTCCCGCACTACAAAGTGTGGTGGTTTTATAAAAAAGCGCGATCACCGTTTGAAATGTATAACGCCTATTGCGCTTTTTTAATACTCCCAACACTTTGCAGTAAGGGAGAGGGACCTCCGTGAAACTGTGTTTGCCGGAGGTCCCCCAAAACAAATCAGACGCTTTACAGTCTCTGATTTTTTTATACATAGGCTGCTCTGGTGCAACAAGCGCTGACACGTCCTAAGTCTATGCATTAGCCATAGATAACGCAGACTCCCGTGACTCTGCTTGATGCAGTAGTGCACACGCTGATGGCATCAGTATTTGGTGCAATCAACGTGTGCGCCATATTTATATATATGCCCCCATAATGTATGCAGTTATTTATTTAGTTTCTTTTTGAATTGGTCTTTGTTTCACAGATTTAACTAAAAGGTAACTTCAAATGTAAGTAAAGTAAAAAAAAAAAAAAATCCTTTCTAAATAAGAAATAAAGATGAATTAAATGCTTTTTGAATTTTCTTTCTGCTGTTAACCCGTCACAAGATATTGTCATTTTAAGAACTTCTACCAGTCACCTTCCATTTTAAAAATGATCGTCCTTGCTGTAGAGAATTCCCTGACTGTCCAGTGAACTTGTCAACATGGAATATGTGCGGTAACTCGAAGGTACATTGAGATTACATCTCAGAGACCTCTACGGTGTATCATGTGGGAAAAAAAACTCTCATCCTTTGAGACATTAATGTCCCTAGTTCTACAGCTTTTGTTTTTGATACATTCAGCGTCCACTTAGAAAGCAACACAGCTGTCAAGTTTGTTAAACGAATATTCACACATTTCTGCAGTAAAAGTTTAATAAATCACCAATCACAAGTTTTAAAAAGAAATTCAAAAAGCACTTTACGCCTAATAAAATGTCCCCCCCATTTAAGTCTCGGTAATCCCGTCAGAGTTCTGTCCTGTGTGCTTCCTATATTTACTTTCATTGAATGAAATCCTGTTTGATGGAAAACCAAATCTGGACTGACATATTCTCATTTCACTAGGAGACGTTTTGCTTAGTATCAATGGCATTGATCTGACCAACCTCAGCCACAGTGAGGCAGTGACCATGCTGAAAGCAAGTGCGGCCTCTTCCGTGATCACACTTAAAGCCCTAGAGGTGGAAGTTATTGAAGAACAATCTCAAGCCAATGAGGAAATGAGCACAGTCAGTGAAAATGAGTATGATGCCAGCTGGTCGCCATCATGGGTCATGTGGTTGGGACTTCCGAGGTATATATCTTCGCTTAGCTGCCCAGTATAAATTACACAACATTTGCTCCTTGACATTAGTGATAATTGTGCTACATGTTGCTCCAAAGTATAGCCCAAAGTATAGCCCTCATACTTATTGTGTAAGTCTAACAAAGCAGACCTGATCCAATTTTCCCTATGGACCAAGGCTATCACTAATTGTATTTAAATTCGGACACAGGAAATTGTTACAAGGTCCAAGACAATGCTGGTGACCTGGCTGCTGGGATGCTCTGATATCAGTAGGCCTACTGTGGCTGCACATTGATTTTATCACCTGCATTACTGAGGGCCTTTTTGATATTCCTCATGAGTTCATGACCAGATGGCAGCCTGCAGGCCGGATTTGGCCCAGCCACGATTCATTGAGCCTATACTAAAAAGCTTTGATGTAGGCCTGATGTGAAGATGGTGGGAGAGGAGAAGTGTGAGGAAAGGAGTAGAGAGGGTAATAGGCAATAAGAGATACAAGGCAATTGGCAGAAGACAAAGGGAACCTGAAATGCAGAGAGCTGGCAATGTCACATTTATTAGTCCTGTGTGTGATTACCCTGTTGTGTAGAGCTGGCAATGTCACATTTATTAGTCATGTGTGTGTTTATCTTGTTGTGTAGAGATGGCAATGTCACATTTATTAGTCATGTGTGTGTTTATCTTGTTGTGTAGAGATGGCAATGTCACATTTATTAGTCCTGTGTGTGATTATCCTGTTGTGAGATATTTATACTGGGTGTTCATTCTTTTTTCCAGCTGCCTCCATAGTTGCCACGATGTGATTCTGCGGAGGAGCAGTCTGGGGAGCTGGGGTTTTAGTATTGTGGGTGGTTATGAGGAAAATCACACAAACCAGCCATTCTTCATTAAGACAATTGTGCTCGGGACTCCCGCCTTTTATGATGGTCGACTGAAGTAAGTTGCACTCCCCAGACATTTGGTTATTTTTTCTGTAGCTGGTGTTGTGCTATATGTTTACATAAACGTTAAAGGAGAACTAAACCTTTTCTTAACCCTTGGTTCCTTAAAGGAAGCAAAGGTTAAGAAATAGCTGGTTTACTTTGACTTCTGCCTCTCAGCTGAGGCAGAGCTCAGCTGGATGCTGGCACACACTGGCACTTTCAACATGGGCTCAGCCAACCAGCTTGGGGCTTGCCTCGCACTGAATAATCAGGGTGTGCCGGGGCTCACATTCCAACAGAGAGAAACCTTTGTTTTTAATTGCCACCGACAGAGGGGACCAATTTAAGGAAACTCTTTCTCTGCACTAGCCTATGGAAGCATCATGGCTGCCGATCAGAGGATAACCTGTACATTAAAAATGACATGCCAGTTTATGCTTATACTAGTGCGACCTCTATATTATAAGCACAAGTGAAAAAATAATAACAGGCCCTTTAAAAAGATTTGTAAGTGCTTTTGAGTTATTTGTTCATGAAGAAAAACAGTACATTTGGGGAAATGTGGTCTTTAATGTTGAAAACCCAATACTGGCATGCTTTAATGCAATTGGTACTATTTACCAGAGATCAGTATCACCCACAGTGCCATAAGGTGCAGGTTGAATTTGGAGCTTCACAGAATGGTAGACAGACAGTGATGTGCCTAATGTACAGCACATAATGTACTATTAGTTCATCATTAGAATATTCGAGATCTCTTTCTACAAATCCTAATGAACATATCAAACAGTCTCCACTATGGCTGATGGAAATATGGATGAAAAATGCATAGATGTACAATGTTTTTCATCACTGGAAGTGACTGTGGATTTGAAACTATTTTTGCAAATTTTGGAAGAAAATATATAAAGGGCCATAACTTATACTGTCAATGTAGAGAATAAAAAAAAATAATCAAAACACACCGATACCTTATGTTAGCAGCATAAATTAAGAGAAACGAGGGTTTTAAATGTGTCTGTTTATGTTCTGTTTGTGTCTGTTTATGATCAATGGTGTAATTTGCATATTGAAGTGATGTCACAAACATGAAACACCATAAACACATTGAAAACATATTTTTGTATCTTAATTTATCAATTTAGTTACAATTTCCCCAACATGGCATAAATAATGTTTAGGTGACAGTGTCTTTTAACCTTGTATTAAATCTGGTTATACCTTTAACTGATCACACCTTATATTTCGATTTCAGGTGCGGTGATATGATTGTAGCTGTGAATGGGCTCTCCACGGTGGGAATGAGCCACTCCGCACTAGTACCGATGCTGAAAGAGCAGAGGAGCAAAGTAACGCTCAGTGTTATATCTTGGCCTGGAAGCCTCGTTTAAAACCGTGTTTTTGTTACATCCAACTTGATATTTCTCTACTGCTGATCAAAATAGCTGGTTAAAAGCTGGGCCAAATCACTGCAACAAAGATTCAAACTATTCTCCTTTCTGGATCAAGATGTCATTGTGCAGATATTGCTTCAGATTGACTGGCGTCCGTGGAGCAGGGGTCACAGCTTGTATTAGCATAGTCCAGTGACAGACACACAGACAGTGCTGGATTCATATCCCATGTGGTCTAAGGAATAGACTGTAGGCCCGAGTGCCCTTGAAAAAGTGTTTGATTAAAAAATATAACATAGAGGAGTCACTAAAAGGTGAGTTGAGGTGAGATGAACATTTAATCTTACCTTTTCAACTATATATTATGCAGGTACAAACCTGGTGAGCTTCCCCTGCTAAGCAGACTCATCAGGTTTGTCCCTGCGCCATGTATTTCTAAACTGGTGAGATGAAATGCTCATCTCACCTGTTTAGAGAATATAGACTCCAAAATGCTTTGTATGTATGAATAGGTAGAATTGGGCAGGGTATGCTCTCCAAAAAAGCTAAATGGGATGTGGATAAAAGGAGGCGGGGTTTAATTAACGTGTATGGCGCTTTCGCAGAAAGAGGCAGTTCCACCTAGCTTATTTCCTGTGTGTCGTTTAGGTATTAGTAGATGTGTAGTGCAATTGTTATTACTTTAAAACAAATTCCAGTTCAGTTGTAGTTTTACATTGAGAATAATTTCACTGCGGCCTTTATTTATTGACGTCAGTGAGAGGGAGTATACAGGACACAGAGTGTTTCTCTATGCAGCAGTTTTCATGCTTTTAGTGTGGCATCAGATTCTCTCTGTACAACTCAGCTGGTTCAAGTGCTTGGAATTCAGGGGCAGGCTGGAATCACTCAGTGTTATGTTCTGCAGTGTAACACAAGAGGAAGTCTTGGGGAGATAGTTAGCATGCAGTTTGTAGGAAACAGGAAGTGCGGTTTTTAGGAGATCACACCCAATAGAGTCAACCCAATATGTGCCAATAATTGGCACCCAAATGGTGCCTCCAAATTACAGACGGATTCAGACCTCATCGGCGGCACGTCGCGCTACCCAGGTAGCCCCAATGTGCCTTGAATATGACAGCAATTCTGACATCACAGCCGATTCCATGCCGATATCTCCCAACACCGAAATCAGCCAAAAGGCACCAAAACAAAGTGGTAGCTTCAGTCTTCACCAGAGACTTCTACGTGGAGGGCTTCAGCTAATTTTGGGGACATGTCGGCACGACATCAGCTATTGTGAACTTAGAAGTCTTTGGCTATAGCCAAAGTCCTCCTGAAACGTGTTTGGGGGAGAGCCCCCAAAAATGTGACAGCTGTATTTGTATGCTTTGCATATCGAAAATGTCCCAATCCAAATACTTCCAATGCTTTGGTTTCCGAATGGTACAAAACAGCCGATTCAGACCCAAATTCAGGGATAATGAGTGGCCGCATTTCAGAGATTTGCGAAACTCTGCAAAAGGGCCCAATCCAAATAAATTTCGGGACAAATCGGTGTAAACTGAGTCAACACTTATAGGTGGAACTGCCTCTTTAAAAAGTGCCACAATGCTGCTTTATTGATAGTCCAGCCTTAGACACAGGTTGTCCAGTCCGATATGGGATAACTCTCTGATGTGTTGACTGATTTCTGTCGTCAGCAACATTCCCTTAAATTCTCTAAATGCTACCTTGTGCTGGCTACATATGTTGTCAGCCTATACCTGAATAAAGCCCCCTGTTAATATTGTGTTAAGCCATACTGTACTAACCTTACATGGCACTAAATGGCCATTACAACCCAACAGTGCTGAATACCCAAAAGACTCACATACTCCATCCTATTCTGTACACATGTGAATTCTTCCCTGGCTGCATTTATTTGAATACTGTGCTGCTATAAGGCTTTGATTGGTTTACCTCAAAGGAACATTGCCAATATCAGACGTCCTTAAAAAGAATATCAACCACCTGCTTGCGTCAGCATCAAGAACTCCGCACATTACACGGGGCCAAAGCCAACTCTTAATGAACGCATTTTGTACTGTGCAATAATTGCTTTTTTTTTTTTTTGTGTCCAATAAAATAATTAACTACAAGACCTAGTCTGTACTGACATGAGGATGTGTCCTCTTTTTGATGCAGGCTTCGACTTCCTGATGAATGTTTTCTTAGTATAAGGAACTTTTGATATTTCTACGGCAGACGTTTACTATTTCACTATTACATTGCGCTTGTATTTGTGACCGTTCTTAAAAAGCAGGTAATACTAGGAGATCCGTAAATAAATTGTGAATGATAAAGCATTTAAGATGTGTTATTTATAATCAGTTGACCATAAACAACCATTTGTGTTTATATTGGTAGCCCCTTCTGATAAAGGTCCTAATAATATGTTCTTTATAGAGACTTACATTAACATTATGGGAGCTATTCACTAAAAGGTGAGTTGCCGATGAGATGAACATTTCACCTCACTGACCTAACTTTACATTGTTCCGGGAAAGCCTGGTGAATTCCTCCTCCTAGAACAGTGATGGTGAAACTATGGCACAGGGTACCACCTCCAGCACTCACGAGCCTCTGGGGTGGCCCTTAGCATCTGACTGTATTGTAACCATCTTCATTTATGGAGGGATGTGGAGCATATGGAGACAATGAGATGGAGCAACTAAAGAAAAGGAAATAAAAACAGGGGGAACTAAAAGGAAGAGAGTCTGGAATAAAAATGGTAGACGGGTCATAATATAGAGAGAAATTGCACTATGAGCTCATTAACTTGGCCTAGTGCATAAAAAATGGGCAGAAGATCTCAACTCCCCCTGGATAATAATTATAATAATATTTTTTTTTTTATTATGAAAATATTAAAAAATGACAGTACTATAATCAAAGTTAAAACATTACGTGCATAAATACTGTACTAAACTCTGCACGTGATTTAAGTGTACATAGATACATTGATGCATTTCACCCATGTAGGTGGGCTTATTCTAGTATAGGTGCCTGAGGATTACATAGGTTACTAACACTAACAACCTTTAATGATATATAAACAGACAACAACATTAAGATTTGTTCTTTCCCGTTGGCGGAGGGGGGGTGGGGGGCACTTTCTGATCAGTCCAGGGAAATGTTGTTTCCTTTTTCTCTTCCCCTTTTATTCCCCTTCTCCTTCATTTGGCTAAAAGGCCCCCGATTACAACTCACCTGTCCACCCAGTATTGTGATTCCACGATTTTGCCTAAATTATGGGAGGACCTGCTACTCTCCGTCCTACATTGATGAACTGTGTTCTTATCTTCGACCATTCTGGAGCCATAGGATTTTTCCAGATCCTAGCAATCTCCTGCTTGCAAGCAGATAATATATGAAATATTATTTTATGCTTTTTTGTGTATTCAGGGAGGTTTATATGCAAGAATACAGTCTCTGGGGTTAGGTCCCATTTTTCACCAAATTTGGTGGTCAAATGGTAGGAAATATCTTGCCAAAGAATGAAAATTAATGGATGAAGAAATGCACATCTCACTTCAGCTCACCTGTAAGTCAACTGAACCTCTCTTTTAGAGAATAGCTCCCTATTTATAAATATTGTCCTATCGTAGTTGTAAGAAACTGTATAACTCGAGTACAAATGGTGATTTGGATATATGTGTGTGTTCTGTCTGCTATTCATGACATCATCTTGTGGCATTATGTGCAACTGAATTACTAAAATGAGGAATAACTGCATCTTTAAAGTGCCGTAAGCTGATATGATTAATGGACGATAACACACAAACACATTTTTATTTTAATCTATGCAATTGTTTGCAACACTGCAAATAATATATGCTGTCCATTTTAGTTAGATCGCTGTTTAGGTGATGGGGTTCCTTTAAAGACCCTGTTGCGTTAGAGAATACCCCATGTCACAGCAAGATTCAATTGAGCTGCTAATTGCAAATGAGTAGGACATCCCATTCTGGCATGGGGTCTTTAATTAGCATATTGTAATGACATCATAGTGCATCATATCACCATAAGAGGTTACCATTGGGCATATGCATTTATTTGTTCTTTTTCAAACTGAGAGTTGAAAGGTAAAATGTATGATTTGCGAAGCATAAAATTGTATGTTGTGTAAAAGAATTAACAAAATCACGTTGGAGAGTTTGTCGTGTTAACCCTTTCAGTGCCTAGGGTTGCCACCTGGCCGGTATTTTACCAGCAGGCCGGTAAAAAATTGGCATCAGGCCAATGTTAAGTCTATGGAGACAGCACCAAGGCCGGTATTTTTTTGAAGAAAAGGTGGCAACCCTTTCAGTGCCAGAAGTGTGGCCACAGCATTGCATTGTGCATTGGTCATCCTTTGGCAAGGAAAAGGTTAATATATGTACCTGCAGATTGTTTATTTAGGCATGGATATCTGTTTGCTGTGATGACTGAAAACAAATGAATAATGTAAATCGATAACATGTTTAACCTAAATAAAGTCTAAGCTTGGTCCATTAAAAAGAGATAAATTTGCATTCTGCTTACAAATATTATGTGCGTATGTTGGCTTGTGTTAGATAGAAAAACAGAATGTGTCAGCGTTCCCTGCACCTTATTTGATCCTAGGCCTTACCTTATTTGTGGGATAGACTTATGCTTCTCCTACGCATGCAGAAAATTACTACGCATGCAGAATTACTTGCCAGTTTTATTCATTATTATTATTATTATTATTATTAAAGTTCACTAATTAGACAAATGAGTGCATGTTTTAAAATGTGAATATCTTTATGAGCAATATGTTTCCTTTCCTTACAAATATCAGGTTTGCAGCTTTTACTGAATCTTCCACTCAGATCTCCAACATTTAGCTGGAGCCTGAAAGGCAAAATCGGTGAATGTACCCCACATGAGAAATATACTTTTAATGTACATAAATATATATACTGTACAGTAATTTAGGGTACAAGTGTGTTTAAGGGGAACCAATTCATTAATCAAGTAGGGTATCCTATATGAAATAAATATTAATCTTGATTCATTAATAGAGTTGAGCGGACACCTGGATGTTCGGGTTCGAGAGGTTCGACCGAACTTCGAAAAAATGTCCGGGTCCGTGCTCGAACTTGACCCCGAACTTGACCCCAAACACGAACCCCATTGAAGTCAATGGGGACACGGACTTTTGGCCTCTAAAATCCCTCTAAAAAAAGTCCTGGAAAGGAATAGAGGGCTGCAAAAAGAATTAAAATGTGGGTAAGAGTAGGACAAGTGCCCTGCAAGCAAATGTGGATAGGGAAATAACTTAAAATAACATAAAATACATACAAATTACAAATACAGCTGAGCCATAAAATAGCACTAGATGGAATCTCTGATTTTAGCTTTGGAAGAACATAAATCTAAATCTAAAGCATGGCTGCCAGGAGGATCAACAGCATTATCCATTTGAGAGAGGGTTGGAGTGCAGGGTATTCTCTTTCAGTTTATACTAAGTGACCCATAGGTTGAGGAGGCGGTGACCGTGGCGGTGTAGGTGGAAGCGGCGCTGGAGGAGGAGGAGGTAGCCAACACTGTTTTTTTGTTTTTTTTTTAATTGGGGTAGCCCCCAAAATATTGGGACATATAACAACAGAAAACAAAGAATAAGTGCACTTGAGTATAACAATGACTGGGTGAGGCCGGTATAAATGTCTTTTCTGAACAAGGTACAGAGAAGTCTGGTGGGATCCATGCCTGGTTCATCTTAATAAACGTGAGCTTGTCCACGTTGGCTGTGGACAGGAGGCTGCGCTTGTCTGGGATAACGCCCCCTGCCGTGCTAAACACACGTACAGACAATACACTGGCTGCAGGGCAGGCCAGCACCTCCAAGGCATAAAGGGCAAGCTCAGGCCATGTGCCCAATTTGGAGACCCAGAAGTTGAATGGGGCAGACCCATCAGTCATTACGTGTAGGCCTGTGCATAAGTACTGTTCCACCATGTTGCTGAAATGCTGCCTCCTGCTAAGACGTTGCATATCAGATGGTGATGCTGCTTGTTGTGGCGTGCTGACAAAGCTTTTCCACATTTCGGCCATGCTAACCCTGCCTTCTGAGGTGCTGGCGGTGCCCCAGTTGCGTTGGCGACCTCTTCCTCTGCCTTCGCCTTGTGCTTCCATTGAGCCCCCGGTGTCATTTTGGAATGCCCTCAGCAGCGTGTCTACCAGCGTGCGCTTGTAGTCGCGCATCTTACGATCACGCTCCAGTGATGGAATTAAGGACGGCACATTGTCCTTGTAACGGGGATCCAGCAGGGTGGCCACCCAGAAATCAGCACAAGTTAGAATGTGGGCAACGCGGCAGTCGCGCAGGCACTGCAGCATGTAGTCGCTCATGTGTGCCGAGCTGCCCAGAGGCAAGAACAAGCTGTTCTCTGTGGGAGGTGTATCATCTTTGTCCTCCGTATCCCCCCAGCCATGCTCCAGTGATGCCCATGAGCTGCGTTGGGTGCCACCCTGCTGTGAACACGGTTCCTCCTCCTCCCCATCATCATCCTCATCCTCCTCCAAAACTGTGCCCTGGCTTGACAGTTGTGTACCTGGCCTATGCTGGTGCAGGAATCCACCCTTCAAGCCACTTGTGAATGACTGGCCTGATAACCGTGGAAATGACCCCTCTTCTTCCTCCTCCTCTTCCTCCTGTGCCACATCCTCTTCCATCATCGCCCTAAGCGTTTTTTCAAGGAACATACAAGCAGGATAGTAAGGCTGAGAAGGGCGTCATTGGCACTGGCCATGTTGGTGGAGTACTCGAAACTGCAAAATGGCACACAGGTCTCGCATGGAGGCCCACTCATTGGTGGTGAAGTGGTGCTGTTCCGCAGAGCGACTGACCCGTGTGTGCTGCACCTGATACTCCACTATCGCCTGCTGCTGCTCGCACAATCTCTCCAGCATGTGCAAGGTGGAGTTCCACCTTGTGGGCACGTCGCATATGAGGTGGTGAGCGGGAAGGCCTAAGTTACACTGCAGCGCAGACAGACGAGCAGCAGCAGGGTGAGAACGCCTAAAGTGCGCACAGACGGCCCGCACTCTTGTAGCAGCTCTGATATATCTGGGTAGTTTTTCAGGAAAATCTGCACCACCAAATTCAGCACATGCGTCAGGCAAGGGATGTGCGTCAAACCGGCTAGGCCCAGAGCTGCTACGAGATTTTGCCCATTATCGCACACCTCCAGGCCGGGCTTGAGGCTCAGTGGCAACAACCACTCATTGATCTGAAGTTCCATGTCCGTCCACAGCTCCTGCGCGCTTTGGGGTTTTCCCCCAAACATATGAGTTTTAAAAGAGCCTGCTGTTGTTTCCCCCTGGCTGTGCTGAAGTTGGTGGTGAAGGTGTTACGCTGACCGGATGAGGAGGTGGTAGAGGATAAGGAAGAAGCTGAGTAGGAGGAGGAGGCAAAGAGAAATGCCCTGCAATCCTCTGTGGCGGAAGGACATGCGCCAAACTGCTATCTGTCTCAGGCCCAGCCGACACTACATTTGCCCAGTGTGCAGTTAGGGAGATATAGCATCCCTGCCCGTGCTTACTGGTCCATGGATCTGTGGTTATGTGGACCTTGCCACAGATGGCGTTGCGCAGTGCACACCTGATTTTGTCTGCCAATTGCTTGTGCAGGGAAGGGCTCGCCGGGAAAAGTAGTGGTGACTGGGAACCACGTACTGTGGGACAGCCACCGCCATCAGGTTTTTAAAACTGTCTGTCTCCAACAGACGGAATGACAGCATTTCAAAGGCCAGGAATTTGGAAATGCTGGCATTCAGGGCCAGTGTTCGCGGGTGGGTAGGGCCATACTTCCTCCTTCTCTCCAGTGTTTGGGAGATGGACAGCTGTACGCTTCCATGGGACAGTGTGGAGATGCTTGGGGACGGTGGCGGACGTTGTGGCGTTGCTGCCACTTCCTCTATTTGCTCGGTGGCAGGTGCCACTGTGACTCCAGAGCTGGAGGAAGAGGCCAAGACAGCAGCAGAAGAGGAAGCAGGAGGAGCCTGAGACCTTTCTTGGGTTTAGAGATGCTTACTACACTGCAGCTCGTGCTTTGCATGTAGATGCCTGGTCATGCAGGTTGTGCTCAGGTTTAGCACATTTATGCCTCGCTTCAGGTTCTGAAGCGAGGTTAGCAAATGTACTATTTAGCACCCAAAACAATTAGAATTTTTCAAAGTTCGCTGTAAGCACAGTATTGGACTGTTCTATTTCACTCTCAGATATGAAGTGCAGGAAGCAAATGTACTATTTAGCACTCAAACTCTCAGTGTTTAGTGGCTTAATAAAGACATTTTAGGGGAAGAAACATGATTCTTGTCTTTACTGCAATACTTTACACTTTATGAGAAGTGAAACTGACAAAATATGAAACTACAATTATACAAAAACACACAGACTCTACTAGATACCAGAACATGGAAAGACAAAATAAGCAAAAGAGCAATACATTCATGTAATGCTATCACTGTAGCCAGAACTGTGAAATAGTTATTTGGAGTCAATACTATATTATACATAGCTTTTAGAGAATAAAGGGCACAGGTCATTTATGGAAAAATAAAAAGAAACAAGCAATAGTGTAATATATTTTGACAGAGCACTATGTCAGATAATGTGTGGTTTGATGCACTCCCAAACATCCATAGTAAAGTTGCCTTACAAAGGTCTACATATGGTATCAGCATATAGTATAGGCAAATACTTCACATTATAGTCCTACAGCAATGGTAAGGTACCGACAGGGCCGGCCTTAGGGGTGTGCGACCTGTTCGACCGCAGGAGAGAGAGACCGAACAGGGGGAAGGGGGAGAGAGACAGACAGACAGAACAGGGGGGGAGAGAGAGACAGAACAGGGCAGGAGAGAGAGACAGAACAGGGGGAAGGGGGAGAGAGAGACAGACAGGGGGAGGGATGGAGAGAAAGACAGAACAGGGGGAATGGGATAGAGAGAGACAGAACAGGGGGGAGAGACAGAACAGGGGGAGGGGGGAGAGACATAAGGGGGGGAGAGAGAGACAGAACAGGGCAGGAGAGAGAGACAGAACAGGGGGAAGGGGGAGAGAGAGACAGACAGGGGGAGGGATGGAGAGAAAGACAGAACAGGGGGAATGGGATAGAGAGAGACAGAACAGGGGGGGAGAGACAGAACAGGGGGGGAGAGACAGAACAGGGGGGGGGAGAGAGACAGAACAGAGGAAGGGGGGGGGGGAGAGAGAACAGGTATGGGGGAGTTAGAGAGAGACAGCCAGGGCAATGAAGAGGAAAGGGACAAACAAGGAAGGGAGAGAGATACATACATGGGGGGGGGGAATCCCGCACAGGGCGCCGGCCCTGGGTACCGATGTGGTGCCAGGATAGAAATGAACTGCGCCCACGCAAAATTTTTCTTCAGCTAAATACAAGTCCCGGCTTCCTCAGGAGTAGCGGTATAGAAACGTGTTGAGTGGGCGCATTTCTTTTCTATACCAGCACCACATCTTGTAGATTCTTCCGCAACTCCAGCTGGCCTCATGTTGCCAGTGTATATACAGATAGCCATTACATCACACAAACATTAAAGGCATCATTTGGTCTTATCATTTTGTTTTCATTACACTGCACTTATTACACTTTCCACATTTTTTTTCAACTTATAGTGTATATTTTAATATTATTTTAATACATTTATTAAAAGTTAGGTTTTACATCTCTGTTATTCTCATATGTGACTTCATTCCTATGCTTTGTATATTCATGTACCAGGGTTACGCCTGTTTTTGGAGTCAATGCATTCATACAATGAAGCTCTACTGTTGTTTAATATCAAGGACTGTGAAGGTCATTAAATTGTCCATTATAAATTGGAGTAGATGTCTACCATAAGCAGTGCTGGTGCTTACCCATGCGCATTATCTTGGCTTGTAAAGAAATGATCAGATAGGGCTGCCTACCAACAATTCACCTATATCAGCTGAAAGGATTAGGCCTAAACCTTATGGAAAAGAATTATGCCAATAAAAAAAATGTACAAATAACTCCTATATACAAATACATTCTGCCAATAACAAAACTAATTCTTGATTGCGTTTTTTTTTTATTTTATTTTTATTTCTGGGCACCTATTATATTTCCGCTTTGATTATACGTACCATTAAATCAGTTCAACCTTTATTAAATAACCATATATTTAGGTGCTCTGTGCATGGACATTTAGTATCTGTTGCATACAAATTGGCTACAACAGCCATACAACCTAATGACAATGTGTTATATTTATGTACTAAGCTAATGTTTGTAAATATTCTCTATATTCATTGACAAGGTCTCGGAAGCCCCATGCTTTTTGGTAATTGTGCACCTTTGGAAGAAGTTAAATGTATTTCTGATCATATCCATCAGAGAATACCTTAGATTAAAAGCTTTTATGTACTCTTTAAGCTGCCCCCCCTGCAATTACAGATGATGAACTGTATTTCATTTTACCACTGAAATTAATAACAGGAGTATCCAAGTTGACTTAGAGTGTAGTTAATTGAACAAAAACAGGATACTTCAACATAATACAGGTTTTTAGAGAGATAATCTATGTTTCAAATAGAAAGATAATGCACCTAACGCAAGGTCTCTCTTCCTCTATTCATTTTGCTCTGCACACAATGACATTTGCTTATCCTTTTAAAATAAAGTTATTAAAACAGTCTTGTGTGCTGGTTCTTTATTAAGGAGAGAGACGTGGATGTAAAAGAATTGTGAACGAGGTAAGGGTAGCAAAAAAAAAAAACAACATAATCAAAATGCCATGCACATTAGCCACATGAAAGGAGACAAACAAAGTCTCTAACTGATAAGAAGCCCAAATAGACAACAAGTAAAGATTCAGTCAGAGGACAATTGCCAACCAGTATTATTATTTTAACAGTTATTAAAGAGGTACAATACCCAAACATAGTTTTATTAGTAGTAGTAGTATACTTCTGCCTGGTTAAAATGCCTTTGGAAATGTGTGTCCACAGATACTGCTAGTTACTTCAACATCTAGCATAGGGGTCTATTCACAAAAGGGTGAGATGAGGTGAGAAGAACCTTTATTTAATCTCACCAATTTAGGTAAAACATTGTGCAGGAACAAACTTGGTGAGCTTGCGGAGCAGGGGCAACTCACCTGGTTTGTACCTGCACAATGTATAGTTAAACTGGTGAGATTAAATGTTCATCTCACCTTTTAGTGAATAGCGCCCAAAATACTCTGTTTTGCAAGTCCGAGAACAGGTTGAGTGACCGGGGCTGTCATTGTTGTACATGTCAATCATGTATTGAGGTGACTCACTCATATAACCCCTTACTGTAAGGAGTAAAGCATTTCCTCCAAGGTAGAATGTGTGTTCAGTGTATCATACACCAACATCGGAGCTACAGCTCCCTGACATAGCAGCTTAATGATACTTTAGCCAATTTTGCCTTCAAGTTACTCTCTACTTCACATACTGATTGTAAAGTACAGAGAATGAGAGACCTGTGGGGAAAAAACCCCATTATATTATGCAAAATAAATATAGTTAACCCTTCCTATCCCTCCCTGGTCATAATTTATTACTGTGATCAGTGTCCTTCCTACTTCATGGCACTCTTTTGTTTTTCTATATATTTTTAATTTTAGCAATTTTTAAGTTTTTTTTAGTACATTAGTTATATTATTTTAATATATTAATTTAACAACAGATAACCCCTGCAGACCTGTGCTGTAGTTCCAATGCCTCTGACCAGCACATTGTTATTTTTCTGTTTGGCTTGAGGGTCTACTCAATAAATAGAGAATTGTAGGGAACTGAGATAGGAAAACTTCTCCAGTGCAGCTTAATCGGAGAATTTTTCAAATCCCTGCAATTCTCTATTTATTGAGGACACCCTTTGATTTTGATTTTTATTAGTTAGTTAGGCATAGTGGGTTAGTGTTAGCATAGATTTTTTTTAATTTCCTTTTCCTAATTTTATATGTATTTTTAGTACATTCTATATTATAAATATGTACATGGTATCCAAAGATATCTCTAGCTGTCCTTTTAAAAACAATATATAACTTATATGGGCATTTTATGAGGAAACAACCACATATTAGATAAGGAAAAATTGCTCTGGTCATTGGCCAAGGAATCCCTGTTGCCTAAGGGGTTAAACAGTGTATCATAGGAGGACCATTTGAAAGGTGTTTACATCAAAAACACTGTTTAATGTCTTTTGTTTGTTTTCCTGTTTTTTTTTCTTTATGTATTTATATAATATAAAAGAATAAAAAGTAATTAAAAAAAAAAAACACTGTTTTATATATATTAATAGTTTCTCACCAGACACGTTCAAATTGTTGAAAGTATAAAATGTTTGACCATTCATATAAAAAAGTGAACTGTTTGCACATAGGTAAATATAAGTAACCTGGGCATTATGAGATACTGAGGCAATCCTCAAAATACAAACCCATGAAGGATTATTATTTTTGAAAACACATCTGGCAAAATGGACAACATATGCAGCAAAATGTGTGCTACGAACTGGAAACGAGGCACAGGTGTAAAGTGAAATATGTAAATATATTTAAACATGTAAAATATATAATATATGTAAATATATGACTTCAAGGCCCGATGCTTAGGTGGCGATAAAAGAAAGCACAGCTCATCATATCTTGACAGTGACAGGAGAAGAGTATGGAATCTGACAACCTACCATAATTCTTCATCTTTCAGCAAAAAGTGCTATGAAACAAATACACTGGAGAATCATTAAAGGATGACTGTAGCAAAAAATGAAGTTCTGTTTAATTGAAAGATGTCATCAAGTGTAGACATTATAAATAGAAATGCTTTAATGAAAGAATACAAATAAAATTGATCCATCTTTACTCCATATAGCTCTACCAGGAGGCAGACATCTTGTTTAGAATCTTTGGTCAGATGCGTTAGATCTCAGTGAGGATCTGACCCAAGATTCTAAACAACAAGTCTGCCCCGAGAGAACTATATGGAGTAAAGAAGGTACTTAATTTTTTTTCTTTCATTAAATAATTTCTTTATATCCTCTTAACTTTTATCAACAATCTTTAAATTATAGATAAGTAAACAACATTCTACAGTTGTCCTTTAATTCCACCAGTAAACTGTGCACAATAAAGCAATAAAATTACTTAATTATTTTAACATTTTGTTGGTTGAAATTTCTCTAACTATACCTTACCACCACCTCTGACTGGCAGAGAAGGGGAGCCAAGGGGCTGTCCTGCACTGGGCGCCTGAACTCTAAAGGGAAAGGCTAGTCCCAAAACTCACTTTGGTGCAAGATTGACGACCTTAAGTAGGTCCCCCTGCTAATCCCATGCAAAAACTAGGGTCTCTCTCTGTGCTAGCAGCGGGAGACCCTTGCATTCGGATGCAATTGGCTGTGCGCGTGCTGACGACGTCAACCAGGAACTGCTGTGTCTCGCATGTGAGACACAGCAGATAGTAAACCCGCGTGTATCTATTAAGGAACACGTAGGGGTTAATTAAATGCCCTGGGGCATGTTTTGTTTAACCCTTGCTTCCTTAAAGAAAACAAGGGTTAAACAATGTTTAATAGTCCTTTAATAACTTATAATAATCCTTATAACCCATTCCTTGTACAACATTATTGCCCACTATTATTGATGACTTTATTATTGAGGACATATGTATAAAAACTTGCCTTGATGGAAATGTGGGACCTTTTTTTGAATCAGCTGTTTTAGGCAATTACAACAGTTCTTGTAGATACCCACAAAGCATAATTCCTTGGGATTACAATTATTATCTTGTGATAAATTATTTCCCACATGTTGGGCTCCTATGTAAATTATTCATGGGACCAGTGGTTCTTGTCCTCAGATAACAAGTGCCAGTGTTTCGTAATAATTATTTTTATTATTATTATTGGTAGTGCTAAACACTACTTTGTGTACTACCAGAGTGTTAGTTGCCATAGTAGGTGAGCTTAATAATGCTTTGGTCAAGTCATATAATTGTAACCCCAAAAGAAGGACTGTTTGCACCACTCAGGGCATAGGCTGTTTTGCACTTTTGTAGTGTTTGTGTTTAGCTGTAATTTTCCTCTTTACCAATTTATTGTACCCACATAAACTATATATTATTTTTTTCGTGATAAAAAAGGGCTTTCTTTAGATACCATTTAATTTTGATCATGTCACATAATTTACTATAAAAATTAATAAAATATAATTAAAAATAAAAAAGGAAAACACTTTTTCTAACTTTTACATGAAAAATCTTTTACAAATCTACAAACACTAATAAAAACAAACTTCTATATCGATTCCTTTATTTGTCCTAAGTTTAGAAATAGCCCATATTTACATTTTTTATGTCGTTGTTATAGGGAAATACATTAAAGCAGAGTATTGCTTTTTCCTAACCCTTTCTCCTACAGTGACCTTTTGACCTCAACCCTAATCATCACCATTACCCTACACCTAATCCTAAATTAACTGCAATCCTAATTCTAACCCTAACTGAAACTCTAACCCTAGATCTTAGACTAACTAATGCTTTTTTTTTTCAGTGTAATGTTGCTGACTGCTTCTAGAGTAAGTCTAGCAACAGCAACAGTTCACTTCTGAAGTTCTTGCTCACAACAGGGCAGAGACATATTGGAATGGGATGTTGCCATGCAATATGGCACCTGCAATTGCTCCGTGGAATGATCGCTGGTCATTTCAGCGGCGATATTTGGTGTTGCTGAATGTCTCAACATTGAGGCATTGCAGCAACCCCATCTGAGCTGCAGACGGGATAACGGAATGCTTCCACTGCTCAATTTAATGGAGGATGTTCCATGCCGTCACTCTGTCCTCATGAGGTTAACTTCTCATCTCCATTTTGTTTATATACTTGTTGCCTATATTTGCAACTCATCTATTAATGCCTGTTTTTGCAGTTCACTTGTTAATATATCACAGTTCGCTCATTGGACAAGAGTGCTACTTAGTTTACCATAATATAGTTAAACAGTGGTGTATCAAGAAAGGTATAATTACTCAATTCTGCTAATCTAGATGCTTTACCAGTGAAACTATTTTACGGATTGAATTCTGATGTGACAAGCCTTCCCTGGCAGAGACATTTAAATGCATTTTTAGTTTTATTTTCCTATTTATTGCTAACTACATGCTGAAATACCTGCAAGCAATCAACGTTGTCCACTCTCCATAATAAACCCCCCTCACCTCCCCCCACCAACCTGACCGTACCATTGTTTTTTCCATAAGATGTTCACTATGTGCTGAATGTTAATAGCCGGCTGAATATATGAATAGGCTTTTGCGGTTCCACTTGAAATGTAGAAAAATGGCTCAAGCATTAAAAAGATAAAAGGGAAAAGGGCAGTAATGAATTTAGAGGAAAATGAGCATTAATGGTACTCTCATTACTCATGTTCCACATAACAAATTATTGGAAATCTGTCAAGCACACCAAATTATCTACTCATCTGCTGCTGTGGGGCCCTTCGGAGCCATCCAGAACCAGCAAAAGCAAGACAATTTAAGCTAATTTTACTATTTATAACAATAGAATGGGCCATTAAGATAAATTAATGTCATTATCAAGTTTGTATGAAAACGACAAATACCACTTTTTCTCCATGCTGTAGAGGCTGTTGACTAAAATAAAATAGACAGTACGAGCACTGGAAGCAGACACTCCAGATAATTATTTTCTAGTAGCTTGTTTGTCTCTTGTTCATTCATTTACTTTCAGCACAATTAGTTCTGTACACAATATGTAGTAACAAAACAGTCAACACTATGCGGCATTAGCGCTAATTGGCCAATTAGGGTCCAGTTTTCAGATTTATTTTCATTTTTGGCCTTACTGAGCTGAGGATAAATATTTGACATGATATAGTGCCGAGTTTGTTTGCTCTGCTAATGTATTGTTTTTAGCTTCATGATCAACAAATCATTAAGGTAAATAGAGAGATGGTGAGCTGAACACCTTTGGATTTAGGCACGAGCCACAGTAGTGTTATAGAACTGTATAGAACTGTTAGTGGCTGCGTGATAAGAAATGGATAGTGCAGGCCACATTTGTCTTAGAATTTCTATATCTGTTTAGTCACTTTCTTGTTAAATAAAAAAAAATTTAAAAGATTTTTTTACTAGTCTGGATTGTTTATATTTTTTTTCTTAGGCACCATGGGCACTTTGCATTGTGAGGTATTTCTAACATGGCGTTTCCAGTTGGATGCTGGAAATTTGTTATATTACGGTAGTTCCAGGTTCTGATGGCCAGGTGACAAGACACGTTGCTACTGAGTGATCTAAAATCTGTAGGAACTGGTTAGTGCTATCAACCAAAATTCTTAGTTGATGTTTAAACACATGCCACAAAATATTAAACCTATCCTGGAGGCAACTGGGTGTATCGAAGAAAGTGACCATTGAGAGTATACAGCTACCTGTAACAAAGCGGCACATATACAAATAAGGTATAGAAAAATAGTACAAATATATACAATAAAAAATGTATGTTCTATCAAGTTATAAACTGAACGTGAATGCAAACGATACAAATTAGTTATACATTGTTGTGATAAAATTGTAATCAACTCCATAGATTAAGAGACCTATTTAAATGTATCTGTCTTATACTTTGTTGCATCAAAGGAAAAGGAACTAACTATTACAGAGCAAAATAATTACTGTAATGGTCACATGGTGGCAGCAAGTGATCTTATTAAAAGGAGACAGCAAGTTTAACATACATTTTCTCCTCATTTTTATTGCTTGCAAATTCTAGTCCATTGAGTTTCCATTTTGTTTGCCTGATATATCCACCGTCAGAGGCATTTTTACTTATACCACATTTATCATTGTGTGACCGTAATACAGTTATATAGTCAATGCTGATGTAAAATGAAATTTAGTTTAACCTTGTTGGTGTTAACCCATAGTAAATAATTAAAATAATGACCTCACTGTCAGAAAAAATCTCAACTTTCCATATAAAGTTGAGATTTTGTTATTAGTCTGTCGATTTATCTGCAGTGGACATAAAACGATTAATTTGTTATGTTAGAAGAACCACAAGAAAATGAATGAAATTTGAGAGAAGGGTGTTTTAAATATGTCTGTGGTGTCTCTGGTTAATGACATCACCTTAAGATGGCGTAACGTTTAAATTACAAATTTCCTGCTGAAATAGCTCGTTTACATATAAGGTCACGATGTGATGTCATACACAATTGACACCACAAACATTTAAAACAAAATCTTTTAATCTATGCATTTGCATACCTCCAACTGTCCTGCTTTGCATGGGATAGTCCCGATTTGGGGGGGTCTTCACCGATGTCCCGTCAAGCTCTAACTCTGTCATGCTTTTTGAGACGGAGGTAGAGTTCGGTGGGACAGCGGGGTAATGGACCGCTATACTGTTATTCTGTCTAGGACACAGAAGAAGTCATACTGTGCATGTGCAGCATTGTGCGTGAATGTGTAGTAGAGCTGAATGGGTGAGCGACAATGTCACAGCGCATGTGCGGTACAGCAGTCAGTTCGGGTGACCCTTCATGCTCTGCCCCCTGGTGGCCTGATTCGCTGGGGAGGGAAGTTGGCCAGTATGCACACACTGTATTGATCATTTTGTTCCGTTTTTATTCTTCCCATTCACGGTATAAACAATGTTTACGAGACATTTCTTCAACCAACCAAGAAATAAATGGGTAAAGTTTGAATAGTTTAGGTATATTAAGCATTTCATTAAAAAGCCTTAAACCAAAAGGAATAAATTGTACATCCAGAGGAATGTTTTTTTTTCTTTTATAATCAGTATCTTGAACATTTCCATACTTTCCCAATCACTTTCAATAATACTTCAAATATGAACAGGCATGCAACACCAGCAAACTGGGGGAAATGCATGGGGCAGGATCACCTACTAAATAAGGACAATTGGAAGGAAAATATGTACATGTAACATTCAGAACATGTCTATCCAAGGAGATATCTGACTGCCAAGGAAGGAATTGTTCCCCTACAATCCCCAGGTGACCCAAGGTGATTCTCCCACCATTAGTATGGGTTTTATGCTCTTCAAGTAACTCTGTCACTTAAATACTAATTAAATACTGTTTTACAAGAATAATTTCTCTCAAGTAGTGTGAGCAGTAATGATGTAAATCTCTGAAAGTTAATAAGCCAAGTTTGAAATATTTTCTCCATTTAATTTATTTAATAAAGATCGCAAAAATGTTTTTGGATTTTGTCATTGTTTCCTCCTATATATGACATTTCCTTGTCACTCTGTATGCAAATTACATTGCAATGGCTCATTTGCATAATAAAGCACAAGATGATGTCATAAACAGGAGACAATAATCATACACTAAACACATTTCACTGATCTTTGCATTCGCTTGCACTGCTTCTAACACAATGTAGATAAAGATAATTTTGTCTTGTGTACCAACTGCCCCCTTTTGGTACAGTCCTGATTAGGGACCTCAATCCCGCTGTCCCAGTATTGCAAGCAGATGAAATCAGTACATGAGCTGAGGCTGACACAGATACTGCAAGGTAATCAAAAGAGACTTAGAGACAATTCAGGATAGAATTATTGATGACAGCAGGAAGCAGACTGGGTCGCGACATAGGCCCCTCCCCCATACAGTATTGTTTGTGACTGTCCTTTGTTTTCTTTTGTTTTGTCTTTTTTTTGTTTTGTTCCTTGTGCTGTTCTTTTTCCTTTTGCTTTTTTTCTGAACATTGCCTATATATGGATGTATTGTCTTTTTTTTTCTTTTTTCATAACTGAGTAATGTATTTAAAAATTCTGCCCTACTGAGTCAATCTTTACGACCAAAAGCTATCAGGAGAAATAAGAATATGTTATGTTTTATATATGAATGTTGGCTTTTGGAACTTTTTTGAAATTTTATTGTACGCTGCTACCTTTTTGTACTATGTTTGTAATCGTTGCATATCTAAAAAGAGAAAAAAGAGGGACTACCCTCTAAATAAAGGTTATAAATTTAAAAAAAAACAAAAGAGACTTAGAGGAAGTGGAGGGTTTATATATACCCACCACAACCAGGCACACCCCCAGGGAGGAGCAAAAAAAGGGTGCGTGTTTAACAGATGCTGATCCTTTGCAACAGTCAGAGATCAGAAAT
The DNA here is from genome assembly GCA_036172795.1 of Pelodytes ibericus. Taxonomy (NCBI): domain Eukaryota; kingdom Metazoa; phylum Chordata; class Amphibia; order Anura; family Pelodytidae; genus Pelodytes; species Pelodytes ibericus. Next base: position 264,324,330 of record CM069857.1, read on the forward strand.
GACTAATCTAGGCATTGTGTGTGGCTACGTAGGCCATGCCAGAGCCACAGGTGAATGGTCTCCAGGTGGGGCATTTAAGCTGAATTTCACAAATTACCGAAATGCCACTGCTCTGTATCGCTGAATTTGGGTTTGATCCCAAGTCGGGCCATTCGGAAGCTGAAGCATTGAAGGTTTTCAGATAGGGACATTTTTGTCATGAAAAACAATACATTTTCGGTGACCCAATGTGCACCTATCACCTCCAAACATGCTCCGAATTGGGGTAACATTGGTGGAATTCGCCCACCTCAATTCTCCTAAGATTGAAGACAAAAGTGTAGCAGATTTAAAGTAAACATATAAAGTTAACAAACACAGAAATATTGATATACACTTATAATATATTTATGATATATATTTTAATAGTATATTTACATTAATACAAGCATATTTTTATTTCTCAAAAAAAATATTTTAGACTGTTTTATGTTCATTTACTTTATTTTTATGTTTTTAATTAATGTATCTTTTTTAAAATTTGAATTGTTAATGATTTTTGTTTTGTTACACAACGGGACATTTCGAGAGGACTTCAGTTATTTCAGCTATAGCTGAAGTCCTCCCATTGACTGCTATGAGGTCCTGCCAAAATGGCCCCAAAATAAGCTGAAGTCCTATCTATAGACATCTATGTTGAGGACCGAGGCTACCACTTCCTTTTGGTGCATTTTGGCTGCATTCCGGGACTTGAGATATTGGCTACCTGAGAACCTTGAAATTCAGGGGCCTGATGTGCCACGGATGTGTCCCTAATATTTAGCATTTCGGGACATATTATCAGTGTATATTGTTCAACCCTAAATAGTTTAATTCAAGAGTATAAAAAAAAATCATAAATATTTATTATAATTTCATGATATGAATGCGTTTACTTATTTTCTGTATCTATTGCGATTTGTAGAAATGTTAAGATGCATCTTTAGCCAAATAAGAAAGTGGTAACAAGAAGTCATTATTTACCAGTATTTAATTTGTGGTGTGTCCGCATTACAATTTACACTAGTTGTATTTTGAAATAAATAAATCTTCACCTGATTAGCCGCTGTTCATAAAGGTGGAACCTTTTTAATAATTAGTAGACAGCCTTTTTGGTTGCTTTAAGTAACATTTCTTTTGCACTATATGATAATTGCCCGACAGACAGACATTCTAGTAAAAGAATGGAATTTTTTTTTTTTTTTTTAAAGTTGAAATACAAAAGAAATGTTTTCTGAACGCTTGTGGTTATGGTACAGCGGTTTGTGCTGTAGGCAAAGTGGAAACAAATAGTACAGCAATACAAAGAACCATTTAAAAACGGAATATATTTACCTTGTACCAGTCAGCAGCATTGGGAGATAGCACTGCGCTAACCCCAACAAATCATTTTTATCTGGCCAGGCAGGGGGCCAATTTTCAACCTTCAATTCAAAAATCATGCACTTGCCCACCTGCATCTCTTTTAAATTCACTTTTCTTAAGACTGAAAAGGGAAAAAAGACCCCGACATATAAAAACTTTGTTAAGCTGCCACCAGCGGCTGAATGAAAAAGCCATAATGGCCGAGAAAGACGAAACAAATTGCATCTTTTAGTGAAGTCTCCCTTGTTACTCGTTAAAAGCTATATTCTCAGATGTTAACTAAATTTAACCCTTTCTGACCTTGGCTTGGCCCTCACCCCGGCTTTATTCTTTTTCCTGTGTTTGCTGAGGCCATACAGAGCAGTCACTGGAATTGTGTTCAGTGGGCCACACAAAAGCCTATCTCTGCTTCCACTATGACAGGAAGCCTGGAATTGACAGTGGGGTCAGCACCTGGGCTTACAAGCAGGTGACAAAGAACGGGCCACCCCAAACTGTGCCACGTTGTAATAGTTTCTTCCCCCCGTCTATATAAGTGTAAGTTTATGGCAATCAAAACAGTATAGTCCCGACTCTCTTTGTGCGGAAGACTTTCAACAAATTAATCCATTGCTGTTCAACTGACTGTAAAATTAGGAGAATTACTGTTGCAAAAAAAAAAAAAGGAGAAGGGAAGAAGAAGAGCTTTTCCATCTTTAATAAGGTCATAGATATGTCCTGGGGATGCTAGACAAAAGGGGCTTTTACAAACGCTGCAGCTGAACGTAGCAAATTTATAGAGGCGGGCAACCAGTGTTTCAGAAGGACAGAGAAATAGTGTCCCTCCCGCTGTGACAATGCCGGGAGTTACCCATTTAAAAAATAACATTGCGCAGTAGGGAGTTGTAACTTTAATTGTACGGCGCCAGTAACACAGCGCACACACTGCTCAAACTTGTATTGTCGTGTGCACAGCCAGCCTCTGGCTTCATGGGAAAGCTGTCATTTAGTGCTGTTCAGTAAATGATTCCATTCTTCCCTCGAGAAAGAAAATAAAAAACGATTCGGTTTGTGTCCTGTGTTTTCAGATAATGGTATTCCCTAGCTCGGAAACCGTTAAACAAAAATAAGTATTAACGTAAATAGCATTTAATATGCATTGAGTTTAAAAAACACTTTAAAATTTTCAGAATTTATAGGGTTCAATGTTAAAGACAGTCAGGTGATTGGCATAAAAGTAGAGGTTAATTAGGACTAGTGATAGTGTGTTATTATAACACTCTGGTATAAATACCACAGTTCTTGGGGCACTGTTTGCCGTTGAATACATTTTCTAATGCTTTTTTTTTCTTTTACTTTTGGTTTATCTGTGAGTGAGTTCACTGCTTTATACATTATTTAACATGCTACTTCATGTTATGCTTCTCTCTCTCTGCTCAAACACTGGAAAGCATAAAATAAAAACACGTCAACTTTGATTCTCAGGTTCTGTGTTATCCTTTTCTGTCGGAATTTTAATCATTTCAAATCAAAATACCTTTTAATTTGTAAATGTGTTGATTTCTTAGCAGAATGCACATAGTGCCCACTTCCTCCCAATGACATTTTTATAGTCAATTGTGTAAATAAAAATACTCTATTCTTGTTCTCAGTGGCTTATATTACTTAAATAGTTGCCAATTGTCAAAATGTTCATAAAGGTGTGGTAAGACTCTTGCCATAGCCACACCTTCAGCCACTTCCACAAAAATAAGTGTCCTTCTTTGGCCATTTGAAATGTCTAGAAGAATGGTAAATGTTACTAGGAAAAACGCAGCATTTAAAAACTAAAGATTGCTTTTCTGGGGCGGATCTTGCTGTTGATCTAAGTGGTCGCATGGCGGCAGAGCTCCTCGAACTAACTTCTATACCGCTGATTATTGATGGCAAACTCTGCTAAGAAAACTAGAACTCAAGTACGTGAGTCAGGTGGGACCATGGGGGCAAAAAGGGAGACAAGCAAAAACCTGCAATGTGTCTTGACATCGGAACCTTTCTTAACAAGCCACCTAGGCCTCAAAGACATTACCTGCTCCAGCCAGGGGACTCCTGTTCAAGCTCCCGCATTGATTAATGATCCAGACGAGGTGCCCACCATAAAGGGCGACCTGCAGGACATCTGGAGGGAGGATGTGGTGACGATGCTGGAAGATAGAGTGACGACGCAAGAAACCTCTCAAATCCAACTTAAAAGTACAAGGCTAGCTGTTAGACGCACGATTATGCCATGCAAATATTCAGATTAGAGGACTCCTAGAGGCAGTTTGGCCCGCTGCCCTCCGGTCCTATGTGCTCAACTTAATTACTCACCTAATACCATTACAACAGAATAATTGCGAATCCTTTTATGGAAGTGGGTATAGCAACATTCCCTCACTAGTTAGGCCCCTACTCCCTCCAATGACAGCTAATGACTCTCTTATTCCAAGGCTGAAGCAAAAAGTTATTCCTCTTGTAGGAGACCTACAAGACCATCACCTACAGGTAAGCACAAACAATTGATCACACACCTTTGTAGCATTCAAACATAGCACTGCAACTCCTATCATGCCAAGGCTACTAGCTGCAGCTTACTTAGTAAAGTATATTAAAAATCTGTAATATACATTGTACCGGAACGGCTACCCAAGGCCTGGGAGCACCTCTGCCATTGTAGGAAATCACCTCCTTAGCCCCAGATTATAGCTCAGCATCCACCCAGCAAGTCTTTTTGGCACCTTGCTCTTTGTAGCCAAATAGCAGAGAGGACCACTAGCAGTAAGTACAGCAAGAATGAACAACCTTTATTTTTCAGCACAGAATTATATACACACAAATATGACATAAACTAGGGGGGAGGCACAAGGAACTAATTATAACATGTAAGCCTCAAACAATAGAAGACCTAACTTAAAACAGGTAATTAAATACAGTACAGCTTTACATAAAATAAACATGCCATCTTTAGATCCAGACATCCAGACTACAAGAGACAATAGATGTCTCACAGGACAGTAAACACTTATTGATTGGATAGGTACACATTTCAACAGTAACAAATAATAAAATTTCTTAACCTGGGGGAAACACAATTAATACAGCGAAGGCTTGGATCCCAAGGTACACATCCTGGCTGACATCCTGAGTGAGCCTGTGCTGAAGTCCAGCTGTATTGAAGCAGGGTGTCACTGATGCCCCCAAAGTATGTATCCCCAAATATAACATATCCAAAGACAGGGTCCGTAGTCCACAGGGTGTCATGGAGACAAGGTCCAGACTTGGAGCAGGGGGTCTACTGTGTAATGGTGGGACTGTGCCTGGCAGGACACAAAAGCCTGATGAGAAGATGGCTTGTTGGGGCAGTAAGACATAATTGGACAAGGGGGGCATGTATTAGTACCCACACATTTAGGGGTAAGATGGAGGTCATTCAGATTTATACGACGTAATGGTGTCACTGGGTTGCCCAGGAGATGGTGTTTCTGGTGGTATAGACGTGATGATAAGAATGGTAGATGGTCTGATGTAGTTCTGCAGATGACACTGTAGGGGGACAGATAAGAAACATTGATACATGATACATCTAGCTGCATGGTGAGGGATTTTCCAGGGTCTATATACTAATATTCGTCTAAAATTGGGCTCACAGAAGGCATACACACATTAGAAGCTTAACTGGGGGGATAATGACATCAGCTCAGGTCAGGTTTACAATTTTCAAAGTTGTGTTTATTCAAGGCTGTGTTTCAGATTAAAGGGTCAACTTAATATGCACCGAATTAGTCCTGAATTGGATTTGGGTTGAACACTTTAGCCAAATTTCATGTATCTTCAAAAGACAACATTCAATATCCCGAATTCGAGTCTGAATCAGCAGTTTGGGCCTTTCGAAAAACTAAGCATAGGAGGCATTTGGATCGGGAAATTTTTGTATTTTAGTATAGAGTAGCAGGTGCTCATTTTGAGCGTTGGCTACATTTTCCATGTCAAACTGAGGCCACTCAAGTTGGCCTCATCTGGAAAGAGGGGATGGAGCTTCCTGCATTTGGATCCACAGCACAGTTCAACATGGGAAGTTCCACTGTAGAAGTCAGAATGTTCTATGCCGCCCTACAGACTTTTGTGCTATGTAAATTATTATGTATCAGCCAAGAGGGAAGTGAAATTTCTGGAAGCCAGACCTCGTGTAAGGACAAATAACATTAAAAACTAAACTTTTTTTGCCAAGTGTTTTGTTTTCTAGAATCTGTTTAATACGGTTATTTGTATTAAATCCATTTGCAATTGCAATGTGCTTTTTGACACTTTTTTTACTGTTTAACTACCCCACTAACTGAAGGCATTGCTCATCAGAATTTCAATGGTTAAGGTGCCCTCACAGTAATCATTAGAGAGCAGATCATGTTCAGTGGTGTAATGTAGGCTCTGTCATTTCAGGAATGAACAAATCTCTTGAAAGAGGTTTCAATATGAACTAATTGCTTGTATTTTATATTTTTCACATAATAGCAGCAGGATACAGGTTGCCTTGCAAGACAAACATACAGCATACCTGTAAGAACATCATGTACGCATTAATGATGAATGCATTTGTTGGTCTTTTATTCTCATGTTGGTGTTTCCAGATTTGAATGTAAGTACTCTGTAATCCTTCAGTCCAGCTTTGTATGTTAGAATCTAAGAAGCTTTTTTTTTAATCATTTTTCAAATCACCAGGATGTGGTTTGGGCCCTGCAGTGTGCGCTGCCTCATGCGCTGTAACTGAAGATACCGGAGAGGATGTTTATATAAAAACTGTCACCTGCTGCATTGCTAAAACCAAATAATATACTGTGTTACTGACACCATGAACAGACAGAACTGAGTATCCTGACCCAGGGTAAAACCCTCACCTGGGAGAAAGCAAAACAATTTTGTGATCATTTGAGTCATTACAGACAGCGAATATCCTGGAAGATAGACTAATCCTGCCCACAAAAGGCAGTACAGATGCAAAAACCAGGCAAACTCTCTCCAAACAAAAAGTATCGCCAGACGAGGAGGAAACAAACTTTACCTCACAGGCATTGCCTGTTAGGCAAAAATGTTCATCTGTGATCCCGGTGTCCTCCCTCCAGAATTTACCTGATATTTTAATATTGGACTGCCTTTCTCATTAACCCCTTAGTGACATTATTTTTTTGACAATGGCTTTCCCTTGGTGACATGTACTGGTTTAACATTTCTGTGGTGTTGAAATTTTTTTAGTTTTGTGTACCCTCACATATTATAAATCGTTTTCATCGACATAAGAATGGCTTTCTTTAGATACCATTATTTTCATCATATCATTTACTACAAAACAAATCATAAAATATGACGAAAAAATGGGGGGAAAAACACAACTTTGACCTGAATTTTTTTTTACACAATTACAAATGGTAAAAAAGACCAAACTTTTGTCCCCATTGTTTCATGGCTTTCTGCTGTTTTTTGCAAGTTGTATGGAAAAAACAAAACATAAGTAGCATTTTTTGTTTCCTAACCATGTTAGTAGTTAGTGTCAGTGGCGTCCCGAGGGGGGTGCGGTGAAACCCGCGCTGCCAGCATCCCCCCGTACCGCGCTGCCGGAAAAAAAAAATTCACCACGACCAGATGTGACATTACGTGACATTACTGCACAGAGAAGTCCAGGCGGTAAGTGATGGGGAAGCGGGGAGGAAGAAAACGAGCACTGGAATGGCACAATATTACCGGTATCTGACTGGCACAATATTACCGATCTCTGACTGGCACAATATTCTTGGCATCTGACTGGCCCAATATTCCTGGCATCTGAATGGCCCAATATTCCTGGGCTCTGAATGGCACAATAATTATGGTATCTGAATGGCCCAATATTCCTGGTATTTAAATGGCCCAATATTCCTGGCATCTGAATGGCCCAATATTCCTGGCATCTGAATGGCCCAATATTCCTGGTATCTTAATGGCACAATATTACTGCCATACTGCCGCAGTGTTGTATGCTTTAAGATTAAGGACAATCAAACTGTCCCCCAGTCACAGTCTACTGAATATCGCTTCTTACTATTTCAGAATCCCATGTCTTTTAAAATGAGTCTCTTGGAGTAGGGCTATATCAATCCCAGAATGTACCAGAGCTCAAGTAGCTTTTCGCCTCTTTATAGGAGAGTTCAAATCTTTACAGTTAAGTGATCTTATTTTAATAGCCATATGTAACGGCAAGCAAACCAGAAGGATAATTTCAGCTCCTGCAGTCAGCACAACGGTCCTTTTTCGCAGTCTAGGTTAAAACATCATTCTGCTAGTTTTGTGTAGACAAATAGGGTGGAAACTAGGAGCCCTTGACCGGCATCTGCTTGCTTACTGGTCGATCCAACAATGCCATTATCAAATGGCTTAATATAAAACGGATAAACCAAGGTGGGGGTGTGGGGTGTTGAATATGTCTGGAAACAGGCTAAGACAAGACCTTTAAGTACTCGGTCCTAGATTTTTAACAAATTGACCAGAACCAAATGCCTGCATCACCATCTTTAATAAGGATCCTGTGTTAAAGGAGATTTGAAATTAAATCATGTATAGGACTTCAGAATTACAATATATTCCGGTGTATAAAACAAACAAAGTCAACAGCACAAAGACTGACATCAGAAAAAAAAGTAAAATAAAAACGCTTAAAGAAACAAACCTCTGAAAATAGGCAATTCACAATTTTGGAAATTTTAACATAAAATATAACTATGCTGTAACATAACAGTCAAAATCAATAAAGACATTTTATTTAAGGCGGAGTTCCTTAAGCAGCAGACGACTTGTTTCTGTGGCCTGGGCTGGTTGTTCAGTTTCAGACTTTGCAGAAGGCATTACAGTGGTGCCTTTCTTTGAAATCTTGTGTCCCGGGGGTTTGGCAGCAACACTCTTTGGACTTTGCCTTTTCTCCTTTAGTAGAAGTTAAAATAAGTATAACAATTATACATTTCTGTGATGGCACAACTTTTAAATTTGTGATTTTTAAAGCCAAAAATGTAATACATCATAGGCTGATGCTATAGTGAGCAACACCAAAAACAAAAACTGCAATTGTCTCCTTTAATAGAATTGAGAAAAGCAGTACTATTTTGAAAGAAAAAAAAAATTTAATTAAAATAAGTAGCTGCAGTGTTCACTTTGACTAGTAGGGAGAGTGATTTGCAACAGTTTTAGAAATGATTTTGCCAGTCCAGATAGATTATGCAATAGGCAGAAATGGCCATATCTACAAGTTAGTTTCCATGCATGTGCACATTAAAAGAAGGTAGCACCAAACACAGAATATATGGAATGTTGCCCCCATAGGACAGACTGCAGACCCCCACCACTTGTGGCATTTAGCTGTAATTCTCTTAATTTACTGTACCCACACAATTTTTGGCAAGGTCTTTGATATAGGATGGCAAGATAATGGTAATTTTATGTAACACAAGTAAAAAAATTTATTATCTATAAGAAAAAAAAAAAAAAAAAAAAAAAAAAAAGTGTAAATGAAAAGAAACAAAACCTGCTAAGTAGATTCTAATATTGCCTTGAGATTACAAGTGGTCATTGTTTACATATATTTTTTTTTGCAAGTTATTGGACAATATTATTAATGTAGCGTTTGCCCATTTACCAACCATTTTATCCTACAGTGATCTTTTCCCCTCCACAAAACAAATGTAATCGCAAATTTTACAGGACTGTATGCATGAAATAAAGAATAAAGTAAGGTCACTTAAGTTTATTATTGACTGTTAGGGGCAGAAAAAAAAAAAAAAAAAAAAGAAGTTTAGTGGTCCTTTAATTTATGAATTTGCTTGCAATTCTGCTAACAGCTTATAGAACATTTTTTATCCTCTACATTCACAGTATGTGAAGACAGCACCATTAACAATTTTAGATAAAACATTCTACTCATCAAGGTACATGAACAGCAACTATGCAGGCTTTATATTTAAGGTAGTTCGGTTATGCCCATACCACCATGGGCATTGCGAGTTATTAACCGCTTACTGCATATGCCCTAATCAGCATATTAAACCAACTTTTCCAGCAGCAGGAGACGTTGAAAACTTCAACTATAAATTTCATCTAACTGCTAGATTGGTGAATGAAAAGCATTTTACAATCAAACGAGACTTTCATAATCTCTAAACCAAAGTGCATTTTAAAAGCATTAATTCTATTCTTAACATTGTAATGTTCCAAGGGACTTTTGAATACATCCAAGTTTAACAAATCACATGACTGAGGAAGAAAAAAAAAAAAAAAAAAAAAAAAAGCAAATTAGTTTGAAATAAAAAAAACAAAAAAATATAAAATTTAAAATTACCTTAAGCTTTTTCTTCTCAGGATCATGCACAACACTGTGCCTTTCCAGACTCTTCTACAAAAAAAAGAAACACCATTTATCAATATCCTAGCTGGAACGATTAAACAATGACACAAGGTACACATTGGAGAGGGGAGACGATGGAAACCCTTTTAAAGCACGTTAGGACAACTCCAAGCTCTGTCATACAAGATCAACCCTTTCTGTACTTCAAGCCATATTATGCACATAAGCAGCTAATGTAGATATAGAATATGATGACCGCATGGCTTCAGAGAAGTAAAACTGATGGTTTATTAGGTCACTATGGTTCCCATCCCATATGTTTTTATTTATTTATTTTTAAGTCCACTTAAAAAAAAAAAAAAAAAAAAAAAAGGCCACAAGCACCACGCAACAAACTTACTTCCATTGCAAAGGTTTTCCCACAGCCAGCATGTTCACAGATAAAAGATCTCACTTCCTCGTGGAATGTAGCAATGTGGCTTTTAAGGTTGAATGCAGTAGTATAGGTTCGGTCACAGCCCTCTCTAGGGCAGGAATGAGCCTTTTTCTTTTCATCATGGATTCGTTTGTGTTCTTTCAGGAAAGTTTTATTCTTACATTTTCGGTTACACACATCACAGATAGCTGGTTCTGAAAATATGGTGAACGAGAGAATATGCTAAAATAGTCCCATTACAGATCTAATAAGATTGTGCGCCTTTAAAGTAGGACCAATGTTATTTTTCACTTGCGCTTCTACTATATAAGCACGAGTGAAATTTTAGTTGTTCCTAGTGTGAGGATAACTGGAGTGTACTTTTGATAGTATACGCTAGTTTATCCTCTGACCGACAGCTCCCATAGGAAGCAGGCAGCCGTCTGGTCAGCGGATGTCTCTGCTAGCGCAGAGAGCCCCTCGTTTATGCATGGGATCAGCAGGGAGACCTTAACTAGGCCCCCCTGCAAAAATGAGAGTGCAGTGAGACCCTTGCATTTGGCAGTCAGAGCGGGGCGAGCCCCTGCTCTGATTGGCTGTGCGCGTGCTGACAACTAGGAACTGCTGTGTCTTGCATGGGAGACAATAGATATACACGGGTTTACGATCTGCTAAGACAAATGTCGGGGGACATGTTTTGTTTAACCCTTGCTTCAGTCAAGGTGAAAGAGGTTAAAGATTAAGAGGTTTAATGTTCCTTTAAAAACCACATATTCCTCCCCCAACAGTGCCAAAAATTATCAACTTCCCAGGCTGCAGTTTTAAATGCTTAGGTCAACTTTACCTTTGTTACTGTTGGAACAAAGACCAGTACAGTGCAATGAAGATTTCAATAAAGCTATATGGAGTTTAGACTCACAGGCAAAGAGGACCATCCTCTCTGAACAGCTTGTAGAATAACTGTCAATGTGACTAGCTGTATTATATCTTTACATATGGGAATAAACATTACTTTCCAAACCTGTGACTACAAGAGATGATCCTATGATCGGTTTATCCTTATGAATTTCGTATAGCATCTATTACATTTCTTTATTTATTACAGATTAAGACCATGGAATAGCTCACCTTCATGGCAGGTTGACACATGGTTTATGTAATCAGACCAGGTCTTCCCCACAAATTGGCACAAATTATCTTTTTTGCATTTGTAACCTGTCAGTTAAATTGAGAAAGTTAGTAGAAAATAAGTTTGTGACCCAGATCAAAGCAAGATTTGTTCATTTCCAGTTTTCTGAAGCAGTTCCAAAATAAATATCCACAAGATTTGTTTTAATATATTAACACAAACCACAGTGACCAGGTCAGGAGACTCACTGAGGCAATATAGGAAACCAAGCTAGGTCACAGTCTTTTCATCAGACCAGATTTTGAAGTAGATTAGATGAACATTTAGACATATGCCACAAACTAGAAGGGAGAGGAACTTGGAAGAGGAAGTTTTAACATTGAGGCAGTTTGTAAACCTACCCTATGCAGAAAGGGTAGCATAGGCTTTCCAGGTAGTGGTAGAAACTACAAAGATTTTGACTAAACAAAATCAGATCATGAAAATAACCAAGACAGACTTTTACTAAAGCTACTTAGTATTACCTGCATGTACTTTTTCATGACGTCTTAGTTGCGAAGGGACAGAAAAACTCTGGTCACATGCCTTGAAGGAGCACCTAGAAGCAGAAATCACACAGCTCAAGATGTCAGATAGTACTTACCTTTCAATAAAAAAAAAAACACAAAAATAAAAACACAAAAATACAGAATACACACTAAGGAATTGAACCTTTAAAGAGCAAAATGTATATGCTAACTTTCTGCACTAAAATTTACAATGCATGGTCAACACTAACATTTGATAATGCCATTGAAAAAGGACATTAAAAACACAAATGCATTAAGTATTTGGCTTACTTGTATGGCTGCTGATTAGTATGTGTGCACTGATGGATTCTCAGTTTATTATGTTTCTTGAACTTTAGATTACAATCTGGGAAATCACACTGGACAAGAAAAAGCATTTATTAATGGGGGGGATTAAGATGGAGATACAGATGTGCAACTTAAGTGTTCAGGTGGAGAGTCCACAAATTAGTGCATGGGGAGGATGTGAAGAGAATTCCCAGAACCATATCTGTCGAACAATAAAAAATAGCCACCACCAAGGTTTTCATAGCAGTGAAGGGAGTGCTGCTCAGTTACAGACAGGCCATACAAGTGATACATTCAAGAGGAGTATCTGGAGCCAGAGCTTCAGTTGACTATTCCTAGAAGGCTTACCTCATAGATCTGACTTTGGCTCAAATGAGCCCGATTAAAGTGCTTCTTCATGTTTGACTTTGTAGAGAACATCAATTCACATTTCTCAAATTCACACCTGTAAGGAGCATGACAGTCACTTCCATATAACTAACAACCATATCATGCACGTGTCTGTTAATAATTCACTGTGCTTAAAGGAATTCAGTCATCTAGACACCAACTTTTCACCATACAAACCATGATCTACACAATTTTCGAACATCTTGCAAACATATATAGATCAAGAAAAAAAAAAAAACCATGTATTTAAATGTGGCTTTGGGAGGAGACCACCATGTAACCAGACATGCAAAATAACTACCGTCAATGAGAAATGTGTCATTTACTTTTAAAGTGGGAAAACAAGAGGGATGTAGGAAAAAAAAAAAAAAAAAAAAAAAAAAAGGTTGCCAAGACTTCTTATGCTCCTTTTCCTTTGGCTCACTCTAGGTTGAATCAAAAACCCACCTCTCCATTAAAGCAGCATTATGCATGGCAGGTTTTGACTCAGCAGAATGGTTAGATAATTTAAATATCTGCATCAGCAGTTGGCAGATGTTTCAGTGATAATGCATCCAAATTTAACATAATTTGAAACTAAAGGGCATGTAATGCCATGGGGTGGGGATAAAAATAAATGTATGCATTGTGAGGATCAGTTAAAATGCATTATGTGATTTGGAATGCAGTTAAGACTGCTACTTCACTAACAGGTATCAACATGCTATAGTTTGACTTCATGTTATTGTAACTGGCAACCCATGTACGAAACAATTTAAAAATACTCACGCATTTTTGGAATATGAAAGGCTTGACAAATCCCAGGAGCGAGGGCTCCCAACTTTGTTTTATTTACAACTGTCTGACGTTACAATTATCCTGGCTCCTAAAAACACACTAATTGCTTTTGAAATGGTCTATTTGACTCAAAGTCTACAAAATATCTGTCAAGTCTGGGGAAATAAAAATCAGGCAATACATTTTGATTCATAGTCTCCCAACATTATATATTCGCTCATCTGAGCACTCAAGGACCAACAGCCCACATACAAAAGTAAAGGGAACAAAAACCTCCTTCCTATCCAACACAGTAAATTCAGTAATGGCTAACCTTTGGCACCTGACTGTTACAGAGTACAGATTTCCTTGATGCTTTGCCAGTCATGGTATACGCACTCCACAGCAGCTTGGTGACCAACATTATCTTTCCATGACACATTAGCTATTCACTACAGCTGTGGACTACAGGACCCATGATACTCAGCCAGCCATCATGGGTATCCCAGCTAAATGTATTCTATATTGGGGGGGATGACATGACTAGCTCATATTGCATTCCATGCTTCACTAGCTTATTAAAGGGGCAGTTCCACCTGCACTGTAAAGAAAGGAGTATATAAAATATATAAAGTGTATCTAGAGACATCATATAAACAAGCAGATCTCATCACTCCTGCCCCCCTCTTCTCCATGCATATCTCCTAAAAGCTGCAAATACAGTAATAGATCTGGTGATGCTATGGTAACTAGGCTGCTTTATTGGACATCTCTGAAATTAGAGACCCTGTGAAATCATGTTCAATGTAAAGCTACAGGAGAATCTTTTAACGTAAAAATAAACTCCACATAAACACACACACACACCTAATATACAGAAAGAAGGTGGGTAAAACTGCCCCTCCAGGATCAGATAAGGCATCTTCTGACTGAACACAAGATCTGCTTTTGTCAATTCTGAGGCATCTATAGAATAAGAACTTCAGGTAATCAAACGGAGAATAGATTGAGTCGCCTTTTACTAGTTATACATACATATAATGAAGTCATCATTTATGCTTTCCCCACTACAGTCACAGCAAACATCCACTTACTTATAGTTTTTCTCTCCACTATGTGTTGCCAAATGACGAGACAGGTCATAGGTTGAGGTGAAGCCTTTATTGCATCCTTCATAGGAACAGTGAAAAGGTTTCTAGGAAGACATTATTTGTTAGTTATTTACGCTTTCCCCACAAAAAAAATAAAAAAAAAAATAAAACACTAAACAAAACTCACATTGATAATGCTACCACCACTGCAAGGGATTCTGGGTAGGCATATGCAAAACCAGTCAATAATTGTACAGTGTTGAATTGGACGCTAGCATCTCCAAACTGATTTATGCATTGACCGAATTGAAGTACATTTTCCCTCTGCATGGCAGGAGTAATATTCAGTTATGAACCCATTTTCCTTTGGTGGAATTTTACTGCTGTCCATTATTTAAATCCTTGTTGTGACATTTACTATACTTTATGACTGACAATTTAATGACATTTTATTGACCTTACTGGCTTCAATGTAATTGTTTCCTATTCAACATGGACATTCACAGCTTAGCCATAACATGTAGGGAACAACCCATGTGTACTCCAAATGCGCATGCCTCCTTCACTGCATGAGGACTACACTGATTTCATCCTCAGTCACAGAGTTCATACTTAGCATTCACGTATCTGTGTGAAACAATGCACAGATCACTGAAAGGCTAATTTGTGAGGCAGACTGTGCCCTGTGCCAAGTTCAAACATGGCATGGAGGCACCACTGAAGCCTAGATGTCTGAAGGCTCATCAGACAGGCTGATGCTGGAAAGGTGCTGACATGTCACTTTTTTTTAATAAAGGAAATAAAACATAACAGATTCTGAAAATGGTCACTAAATGCCATTAACATGAAGAACTTAAAGAACTTGACAAGTAGCAACAGTCTGTCAAGCCAGATACTCAAACCTCTGCATGCCAAGTGTTGAAAGAGTGAAGCTAGTTTCTAGCATTGAAGCCATAAATTCTTAACTGGGTATGGTGTTAGGAGACATTCAGGAAACCACCACATTTTAAAAAACACATGCTGTAGTTTAAGAGCAGATCACAGTGAACCATCAGCCACTACTAGGGTAATTGCATCATAGTAATTTAGGTTGAGAGGAAAAAAAAAAAAAAATCACACAGACTTCAGTCCAGCAAGCTCAACCCTTATACCCATGATCCAATAAAGGCATTAAAACCCCAAGTAAGCCAATTAAATTCCTTCTGGACTCCAATCAGCAAACAGATTTACCCTTGGCTCTATTAATGCTTATTCTATTACCCTTATAAATTTTGTAGCCCACCGTTGTACTTTTTCTAGTTCCATAATATCCGGTACCCAGAGTTGTACTGCATTTTCAAGGAGAGGTCTTACCATTGACTTGTAAAGAGGCAAGATGATCTCTTATTGGCCCTGGCATTACACACTATTACCAACTGTGTTAGCTACAATTATCCCTAAAACCTCAGTGGTTTTTCCCAGGGAGAATTCCATTTAAAAATTATATGTTACACACTGTATTATCTCCCATAACTTTACATTTGTCTATATTGCACCTCATTTGGACCTTGCTTGCCCAGCCCCCCCCGAATCTGTCCAAATCTTCCTGGATCACTTGTGAAAAAGAGTATCCAGGACAGTAATTAGGGCCTGTGCATCTATTATTTTCAATTGCCCTTCCTTTTACAGAGCGGTTATGACTAATCTCCTGTAATAGTTATGCCACACTGAATAGCGCTTTATACAGAGCACTCTACACTAATAGAAGAAGGGAATGAAGAAAGCATTACATTGACGTGCAGATCCCTGAAGCGAGCCTGGATTGCAATGGAGGGACCAACATTACTGTCGCTGCGCTCCGTTACTGACCCCCTTCCCACATGCAGTCCCTCACCTCCCCGGTGTGTTTATACAGATGAGCCTGCAGCTTCCAGTCCTTGCTATACGCCTTTTTGCAGTCCGGGAAGGAGCAGATAAACGGCTTGTAGGCGTCGGCGGTCACCTCGGTTTCCCCCATGACACTACAGATGACACCCGGCACCCATCAACGGCTGCAGGTGATGCCTTTATAAGGCTGGTCCGGTCCACTACGGGCCTGTTGGGGTGGAGGTGTTGTAGGATTCGCTGAAACTGCTTGCAGCCTAAAGACAAAACATGCTCGGCGGGGCTAATGCTTTCAAATGACTATTTATTACAGTGTGTGCATTTGTTTTATTACAGGTATTAGTTAATTATAGACACAGCCATCAAAACGCATTAACGTTACATCCCCCTCCCCGCGACAGAAGTTCAGCAAACTAACGGTATGGGAAAGAACCATTATAGAATAAGGGGAGCAGAACACAACTAAAAGCAGAAAGTAACATGTATTCGCTGCACCTTGGTGTCTATAAAAATCCTTAAAAAAAAAAAAAAATTTATTGGTTGGATGTTGTCATTGACTGAACGCTGTGAGGTTTTGTTTTCTCACGTAAGTCATCCACAGTAATGCTCAAGTGGTTGAGCTCGTTGGTCACGTGATTGGGTTTGAAGTTTAAGCGTCCTGCTCCTGTCAGCCTCACCTGACAGCGGAGACAGAGCTTCTCCTTTACTATCATTTGTTTATTCTGTTTTATTACATCTTGTAGGTGTTTTCATTGCTTTTTACTATTGTAAAACGCACAGTTTATTTAGTTAAAATACTGGGGTAATCCATGACTTTTATGAATACCTCCTTGGTGAGTGGTTATTCATAAAGAGATCTTACAGCTGTACTAGTGCATCAGGGGGGCTATTAATGGCCAGTTGGTATGGTAACTATGTAATTTGATAAGTCATTTAGAATAATAAAAAAAAGTATTTTATTTTCACAAATTAAGAGGCAATTTAGAGAATTTTTCAAACTCAGCTATTAACCCCTTCGTGACGCAAGCACCAAAACGTCACGATTTGTTCCTGGCCACCAATCCCAGGAACATTATGGCAGAGACCTGACAAGGTCTTAATAGACCCTGTGGGTCCTTGCCAAAAGATCGCGAGACCTAGGGGAGTCACGGAGGTGTGCCCAAACGTGGAAGTTCGGACACGGCGCGATTTAGAGAAATGTAGCCGGTGCTCACTTTGTGAAACTCAAAGTGGCCTCATCTGACAGGTGGGATCCCGCTGCAAGTCACCACGGAGAGCCGTGATGGGCTGTTTAACACTGGATGTACTATGCTGTCCTAGCGTCTTTTAGGCACTGAAAATCAGGACGGCATAGTACGCCCTAGCGTCACAAAGGGGTTAATGCCTGGTTTTAGCAGTTATTTTTTTGAGAACAGTCCTTCATCACTCTGTGTTTTACTCAGTTACAGGGCTCTTTAAAGTAAAACAGATTTATAAGGAACTAAGTTTAGGAGTATAGATTGGGAGTTATGTATAAATCTCCGTAAAATGGGTGATTTGTTACACAATTAGCTTCTGGGCATATCTATCAAACAGTCCCTGCTATACATAATTAGAAATCAGCATGCTGGGAATTGTAGTTTATGCCGAGTAGCAGGAACTCTGTACAGGCAGAGACGTAGGTGACAGATGCTGTATTGCCTATTTCTGATTTGTCATCCTCGTCATAATCCGGATGGGCGCCATCTTGTATTTCTGATTTGTCATCCTCGTCATAATCCGGATGGGCGCCATCTTGTGTGAATTCCTCAGCACAATTTGGAGTGTTTTTGGTTATAGTGGATTATTCCACATTTATCATATTCTGTAGTTTTTCTTAGAAGTGCTTTAATATCTATAACACCATTGTGGTGTTTTCACTATTTTGGGTTGCTACCTTGCACAGAGATTTGTTTCTCCTGCTAGACGAAGTGTGATTACACCAGTTGCACTTAAGTAGAAAATGTTCTTCTTATTTAAAATATTGTCACAGTCAATGATGTATGAAAAAAGAGGCCTGTTTTAGATTCTTTATTGTGCAATGGATTTTGCCATCCTCGTTTGGGATTAAAGAGCAACTACAAAAGTTTAATTGTCCTTTACCTGTGCTCCATTTTTACTAACCCATCACCACTGGAGAATAATTTTTTTTGTAAAAGTTTGCTTTCCTATTTTAAAATGTATTTGCACTAAATTCTAATATTAACATATGGTTACATCAGTTTACACAGAGATCTGTGTATCTGAATACAAAGGGTTGTTACAAACTCGGTTTAGACAACTAGTAACATAATTATATAGGAGGAAGAAGCCTCATCATTTCACATGTGGAGATTGTATATTAGAAATATGGTTTCAGAACAAGGTACAATGGGGGTTACGTATAAAACAAGCGCACAAAAAAAATAATGCAAACAACTGGCACTAGCTCTCTGTGTACCACACTATAAAGCTAACCCCTAATGTTAGCACTATATGCATGGGGCCCACATTTCTGGGGAGTGTATAAAAAAAGAGGTGCTAAAAGTGGCAGAAATCACTATTTCCCTGTAGATGACAGTGTTGGTGTATATATATATATATATATATACAAATCCAAAAGAAGAAGAAAAAACGCACTCACAGGTCTTGGAGATCAAAGCAAATTCATTGTATTAGGGTCGATACTCAGATGAAGTACATATAAGCAGTCGACGTTTCGGTCCACACTCAGGACCTTTATCAAGACTCATATATATATATATACATATCAATCCAACAATTTTATGAAACTTATACCTATTTGGATAAAAAGCCATACTGGAATAAAGCTCTAAATATAATGCAATGTACAGGTATATTCCATGGTGATTGTTTCACATTACATTCCCAGTGCAGCTTTTACTTTCTTCACATGGCCTACAACAGCATCCTCATCACACGTGCAGAGCTTCTTTCAAACCGCAAGAATATTTCTGTAAATTAACTCCAGCTCATCCTCCCTCTCAAATCTCACACGTCTTCAGTGAAGATTGCAGTTTAGCTCCACTATAGCTTAATGTGAGCAGGACTCTGCATTCCAGTAACAGTAACTATCAGAGGAAGACTGCCAAGTGGGGCAATTGCTAACCTTACTCTATGGACAAAAATGTTGTTACTTTTCAATCCTAAATGCCTAGTGCATGACACTTTCTATCCAATCGTCTTATCTCTATATAAAACTCTGTGCTTTATCTGTTAACTTATCTATCTTGCCTGTCTATCTGTGTCTCTGTCTGATGATAATGTGTATGTGGGCTGATGTAGTTGAACAATGGGTCACTAAATAGTTTTTGCTCTCCGGGCCCAAAGTTGCCAGCCCTGCCTTGATTACTATTGTGCCCTCATCAGGCAGCCAACCTCTGTGTTCATTAAAAGATAAGGACAGGAGATTTTTTTAGATTCTGTATTTGAAACGAACTGCGCCTAATATGGCTCACTGATCTAGACTACAGCAATATTTCCAGATCACATGGTGATCTAGGTTATGCAACATCTGCTACCGGAGAGTTGATTGCATGCCAAATGCTGTCCACAAGGTGGCAGTATAAAATGATAACTGAATTAAAAACAAGGTATTTTAGGCAAAATGTCTTAAATCATTTTTCATTTTTTTTAGCGTAGATGTAATTATTAATTACACTGTTTAGATTTTTGATATCCTTCAGTTATTCGCTGTATATGAAAATAAAAGATACAATTTTAGAAAAAGGTTAATTAGTAAGTAAATCACAATTGCAAACGCAACTGCACATGCATGTGATATTAGGCTGGTTCCCAGTTAGCAGTACATATGTGTTGGCTATAAGAAACTTAACACTGTGATACGTGAGTTATTGAACCAATACAAGGCAACTAACAGAATTCTTAAGAAAAAAAATAATCTGTCTAATGTACAGGTGCATTGGTCTAACGTACAGGTGCATTCGTCTAATGTACAGGTACACTGGTCTATCGTACAGGTGCACTGGTCTAACGTACAGGTGCATTCGTCTAATGTACAGGTACACTGGTCTAACGTACAGGTGCATTAGTCTAATGTACAGGTACACTGGTCTAACGTATAGGTGCATTCGTCTAATGTACAGGTACACTGGTCTAACTTACAGATGCATGCGTCTAATGTACAGGTACACTGGTCTAACGTACAGGTGCACTGGTCTAACGTACAGGTGCATTAGTCTAATGTACAGGTACACTGGTCTAACGTATAGGTGCATTCGTCTAATGTACAGGTACACTGGTCTAACGTACAGGTGCATTCGTCTAATGTACAGGTACACTGGTCTAACGTACAGGTGCATTAGTCTAATGTACAGGTACACTGGTCTAACGTATAGGTGCATTCGTCTAATGTACAGGTACACTGGTCTAACGTACAGGTGCATTCGTCTAATATACAGATACACTGGTCTAACGTACAGATGCATGCGTCTAATGTACAGGTACACTGGTCTAACGTACAGGTGCACTGGTCTAACGTACAGGTGCATTAGTCTAATGTACAGGTACACTGGTCTAACGTATAGGTGCATTAGTCTAATGTACAGGTACACTGGTCTAACGTACAGATGCATGTGTCTAATATACAGGTACACTGGTCTAACGTACAGGTGCAGTGGTCTAAAAATGTCAAAATTGAATGCATAAGGGGGAACAAAAAACATGACAGCAAATGTGGACTAACTGCATCGGCAAAAAGGAATAGTGGTGGCAAGTCAACATTGACGGACGCAGAGGCCGATACTTAAGATAATTACTAAAAGTACAGACTCAAAAATGGAAATGAACTTGAACCGATTTCTCAATAAAATCTGTCATGAACTTTCCAAAGCTGTAATTTATGGCAGTTCTGTTTTCAAAGCTAAAACACACAAAAACCTGCCTTTTAGAGCATAAAACCTTGACTCCTGAGTCATAAAACAGTATTATAGTCTGATAAGTCTGACCATATTTGCATGTGGATATGCCTTCCATACATCACCTAGATTCTAGGTCCTAGAAGAAGCTGAATAAGCGGTGAAACGAATAGGGCCGCTGACATCATCTCGGGAGAGCGCATTCGAAAATTGTTTTCGGAAATGGAGATCACTTTATTAACTTGTTACGAAACCAAATAAATAAATATGGTGATTGTATTTTCATTTCCTCTTCTTTGCCTCTTTGTCCTGCTGATTTCTGAACCTGTATGAGAACAAAGTAAAACTGCTGTACATTGGGTGAGTTATATACCATTGTATAATATATTATATTTTGATTCATTTTGTACGAATTACTAACTGGTTTGTTAGGGGCCCTAAAAATGTGGTCCAAATGCATTAAAATGGCAAATTATTTTTAATTAGTCTACTTCCCTTGTGTTTGGTGGTGGGCAACTCGATATCTGTGCACTTCTCAGGTGCACAGTCATCCTTTCAGGATGCCTCTTGCTCTCACTTGAAGCCTTTGTGTAACTGCCACGAGGTTCGCCACCACTGGTCTCCTAATACTGTCTACAATCGCTCTACTAGCTCAGTGAGCCAGCAGTATCACAAATTGATTTCTCCAAAATACAAGTACCACTCAATAACTATTTTAAGCAATGAAGGAGAAATGTTATATAACGCATATATGTATATGGGCTATCTGCAGGTTTACCTGCAAATAAATATTTTTTTGCTTTGTGTGTATAGAGAGAGAGAGAGCAAAGGCATTACATAATAGATATATATATATAAACATTATTGGGTTGAGAAAGTTTATTATGTCAGATTAATTGCGCAACATTAATACACAAAGTTAAAGTATTTAAACACTTTATTTGGATGTTTGTGAGAGTAAAAGGAATGAATTGTCAGGACCTATGGAACATTATAACTCATGAGTCAATCTGAATAATAAAAACAACCCCAGGTTAGAATATAATACAAGCCAAAGACAAGTTCAGGTACACAGTTCAGGACATCTTATGGAAAGCCTGTGTACCTTATTATTTGTATTGTGTTTTTTTGCATATGGCAAGTGAGGATGGACTCTAATTGGCTGATTACTTGGCTTTTCTAAGTTCTTTGCCATTGTTGTACCATACACATACTTTGTTACATAATAAAATCACTCATTGTTTGGTTGTTTTTTTCAGAGCGCAATTCTAAGGGATTATTGTGTTGAAATGACAATAAACATGCATTGCAAGCGGAGTTGGAAAGATGGGCCAAGCTTTTTGCTCTTGTAATCCACACTGTATTTACTGTATGGGGGGGGGGGGGGGGACAACAAAGTAACATTTTTAATTCTAGCTTTGATCTAATTGGCTTCTCTTTCATTTCGCCCAATACAAATAAAGCGGGAATTCACATGATGGTAACTGACCAGTCACTGCACAGATAAGAATAACTGCAATTTGTATCCATATTACATAACTCTAGGCCTCTATATTATGTTTTTTTCTCTATGTTATATCTACATGTTATTTAGTTAGAGGTAACTTGAAAAATACAAGTAAACTATCTATAGCTGTGCAGCTTCTCCAGCTGTTATCTCTGTAACAAGGTTATACAAAGCATAGCAACTTAATGATTTAAATTAATAAGTAATTGCTAATTACTAAAGGGTGTAAATCCTCATTAGGCATATTTAGTAGGTGTTATTAGTGAATATAATGTAACAAGGAACAGTGCATGTTGAGTATATAATAATTGGTGTCTTGTAGAAATGAGCTATTAAGTAAGCTGTGACCAGGGCCGGCCTTTTGGGTGTGCGACCTGTGCGAGTGCACAGGGCACAACACCCCAGTGGCCCCACCACTTTAAAAAAGAAAAGTTTGCCGGTAGAGGCACTGGCTGGGGAGATCGGAAGGATTTCCGATACCCTGCATTATCTCTGCGTGCGGGGAGTGTGAGCAGCACTTACTGAGCTTTGTGTGTGTTTAACACACGGAGCTTGTGCTGCCCACTTCTGGTAAGAATGGGAGGGGGAGAACAGAGATGGGTGAGGAGGAGGAAGAAAACAGATGGGGAGGAGGGGGAGAGAACAGAGAGGAGGGGGAGTACTGGATGGGAAAGAACAGAGATGGGGGGGGGGGGGGACAGAAATGGGGAGAGAACAGAAATAATGGGAGATGGAAAGAAATATGGGCAGGAGAAAGACAGGGTTTGCCCACACAGGGCGCCGGAACACTTAAGGCTGGCCCTGGCTGTGACGGTTAATCAAACTATGCTGAATGTTCAATTAATTCTGTTAAAGAAGCATTTTCCTTTAAATAATTGACCTTTACAATGTGACATTTTTGCTCCCTGAGTCAGAATGTCAGTAGAAGCTGCAAACAAAACATTTGGGGGGTAAATTAAATGTATTTAGAATATAGATATTCAAATTCTAATGAACATATACATTTTTATAATTATTTATCTTTTCATATGCAAAAGGTAGGTCATTTTTAAGTCAGTTCTTTAAAGCAATCCTGAAGATGTTTATATATCCTCTCTGGATTAGCAATACATGTCTTTGTACAGTGTGAGGTGCCAGGATATATTTGAACTTACCACCTAGATGATTTTTAAAGTAGCATTGGCAAGTAAACAATAGGATTACGTGGGTCAAAATACAGTAGTAT
Organism: Pelodytes ibericus; assembly: GCA_036172795.1. Classification (NCBI taxonomy): domain Eukaryota; kingdom Metazoa; phylum Chordata; class Amphibia; order Anura; family Pelodytidae; genus Pelodytes; species Pelodytes ibericus. The sequence continues at coordinate 264,348,197 of CM069857.1, forward strand.
TCAGTTTATTTATATGTCTCACTGAATTAACTTGTATGAAGGAGATGATAAAAATCTCAATTCACACGTTAATATTTCATTTTTTGCAACCTGCTGGATTTCAGCAGATGATGGACTGTAACTTTCATTATCCTGACCCATCCAAGGATGGGATTTTACCCAAGAACAGCTGGAAGGGTCAGCATAGGATGCTTCACTGAAGAATGAGGTGCAGTCATGTAAACAGAAATCTGTGTGACATTACCCACCTCCCTGTTTAATGCAGAAGCACTGCTAATCACATTATCAGGAGATGGACAAGGTAGCCACAAGCCCCCGAGCAAAAGAAAGGAGCAAAGCAAAACTAATCTAGTTACCAGTGTCAAAAGAGCAAAGCTGCTGTGATGACATCGCTAGGACAAGACCAGTTTTCCCAGGGTAGTGCTCTTACTGGTACAGACTTTCCAGGGTCATTATGTGATACAAGGGAAATATCTTCATGGAACTCATATAAAACTCTGATAAACCCCTTCAGTGCCATTCTCTCACCATTCCTTAGCATGTCACCTAAATATTGTTAAAACTATGAATGTAAAGAATAAAAAAAATATGCATTGTGTTAGCAGAATTGCAAGCAAATGCATAGACTAAGTGAAAATGTGTTTTCAATGTGTTTGTTGTGTCTGAAATGACACATTTCGCATTGAAAGTAGGTAAACTGCAATCGGGCCTCTTTGGATTCCAATCTGCTTACCTTTTTCCTAACCATTTATGAGTCATTATTACCAGAATTACATTACTGACCTTGGCATGTGTGTCTTTTTTGCATCTTATCTTGGAGCAACCGTAGTTCATGCCATTCTAGAATGGCCATCCTTCAGGATTATGGGGGCTATTACCTATAAAGTGATCTGACAAGTGCAGAAAGATGCAAAAAATACTTTTATAGCTAAATTCTCCAAACTTGCTTATTTTTCCAGCTTGGCTGTTAATGGGTTTTGAAGTTTACTACAGTGCGGTTTGTCACAGTACATTTTTTTTTGATGAGACCTATGGTCTACCCTTGGTGCTTAATGTACTCTATTTTCCTATTTCGAAAGGTAATAAATACTTATTTTAATTTTTAACTCCTTATAATTCCTTTCCCATGCTGTGTTAAAGCTTAAACAACCACTGAAATCTTTTTTTCACACATGCGTCAGATATATGCCTTGGAATCATTGAGGCCACGACTGTCGCCACGACAGTGAGAGACACTCATTTTTACACATCATCAAGGGTTACCTCTGTTGGTCGCATGCAAAAACAAAAGTCTCTGTCTAGGAAAGAGTGACAGTCGGACCAAACTGACCCCAGTCAGATACGAGAGGAGAGCTCTCACTTTGGCTGAGCCAGCTGTAAAGATACAATTGGGTTTACTCCATTCATATGGCAAGATTTTTTTACTTTTGTTTCTATTAGTGAAGTAAAGGTTTAAAAAGTCTTTAGTGCCACTTTAAGTGAAATGTACCGTTTTTGCTCGAATATAAGACGACCCTGATTATAAGACGACCCCCCAAACTTTGTATATTACTTTAGGAAAAAAACGAAAAGCCTGAATATAAGACTACCCTATAGGGCAGGGGTGTCCAAGTTTATTCTGCAAAGGGCCACTTCGCTAGAAATGTATGCGTGCGTGGGCCGCATTCATTTTTTATTCATTCAGAGAATAATATATATAATGGTATACATGTGTGTGTATGTAAATATATATATATTTTACACTAATGTGTAGTGGTCACATTAACTACAAACACACACATGCATACACAGTCACACTTACCCCCCCTTCCCACACACACAGTCACAATTACCCCACACACACATACACATGTATACACACATACTCACATACATACACTTACCCCACACACATACACATTTATACACACACACTCACATACACACATACACTTACCCCACACCCACTTAACATGCACTCACATAGATACACATTTATACACATACTCACATACATACACTTACCCCACTCACACACATACATATTTATACACACACACACTCACATACATACATACATACATACAGTTACCCCACACACTCACATACATACACTTACCCCACACACACACTCACATACACTTACCCCACACACTAATACACATTTATACACACACTCACATACATACATACACTTAACCCACACACACATTGATACACACACTCACATACATACATACACTTACCCCCACACACATACACATTTATACAGACACTCACAAACATACATACACTTAACCCCCCCCACACATCCACATTTATACACACACTCACATACATACAGTTACCCCCCACACACACACTCACATACACTTACCCCACACACTAATACACATTTATACACACTCACATACATACATACACTTAACCCACACACACATTGATACACACACTCACATACATACACTTACCCCACACACTAATACACATTTATACACACACACACACACTCACATACATACATACACTTAACCCACACACACATTGATACACACACTCACATACATATATACATACACTTACCCCACACACGTGGCTGTGGACTCCCGGTGCGCTTCTTCCCTCCCTCTGACCCTTGCGCATGACCTCATGCGCAGGGTAGAGGAGGGGATTTGTGCACTGCACACCGCACGGGAAGCTGTATCTGGGAACGAAGTTCCCTACACAGAGCGTGTAGCGAACTTCGTTCCCCGACACAGCTTATCGTGTGGTGTGCAGTTCGAGGTGCGGCTACCAGAGCAGAGCTCAGGCGGGCCGCACCTCGATGCCCGGCGGGCCGCATTTGGTGGGTCGCAGGTTGGACGCCTCTGCTATAGGGGAAAAAAAGTTTAGCTTGTATATATGTAAATTGCTTTTTAATATTTAATAAAAAATTGATATTAAACAAATGCATTTCTTGTTTTTATTTCCTTTTATGTGCCAATGCTGATTCTCTCTCCCCCCCAGCATTGTCTCTCTCCCCCTCCCTCCCCGTCGTCTCTTCCACCTCCCCTTGTCTGTCTCTCCCCCCTAGCCTTGTCTCTCTCTAGCCCCCCTCCCCTTGTCTCTCTCTCCCCTCCCTCCCCTTTTCTCTCTGTCCCCCTTCCCCTTGTCTATGTCTCCCTCCCTCCCCTTGTCTATGTCTCCCCCCACCCTCCCTCCCTCCCCCTCACCTTGTCTCACTTTCCCTGGTGCCTAGTGGGGGCAATTGGGGGATGCCTGCATGATACGTGCAGACATCCTCCATGCAGCCCGACACCTCCGTCTATTATGACGGACAGCTGGTCCGTCATAATAGATGGAAGTGTCGGGCAGCATGGAGGATGTCTGCACATATTGTGCAGATATCCCCCAGCTGCCCATATCTCCCTGGTGGCTAGCGGGGCAGCCGGAGAATGTCTGCACGATACGCGCAGACATCCCCCTGCTGCTGCCCGGCACTTCTGCCGGGACTTTTATGATGAAGCCGGAAGGACGCATCACGCTGACATCCACCGGCTGTTAGCGAGGGGGATCCAGGTCCCCTGCAGCTCTGCGTGGGACCTGGATCCCAGTCTTATAATCTGACCTTGATTATAAGACGACCTCGAATGTAAGACGAGGGGTATTTTTCAGAGCATTTGCCTTCACACCTTGTCTTATATTCGAGCAAATACGGTATATCAAGAATAATATTTCAACATCAGTAAGGAAAATTAAGTGATTACTCAACATGAAAATGATTCATGTGAGTGATTATGGCGGTGACATCAATAATCATTTTAGTGCGTTCCTTCTGTGAGCATACTGTGTGACTTGGCAAGTATCTCCAAGTAGATTTGTTCTTATACCTTTTAGTTAATATGACTGACTTCAATTGCCTGGCACCGTGACTGAAAAGCCAATAATACACATAATAAAATCCTGTAAATATATTTCAATGCCAATAACTCATAATGATGTCATTATATCCACATAAACACCGATCAGCCATAACATAATGACCATCTGCCCAATGTGTGTGGGTCCCCTTTTGACACCAAAACAGCCTGTGGACTGTGGTATCTGGCTTAATACGTTAGCAGCACATCCTTTAGTTCCTGTAAGTTGCGGAGGTGAAGCCTCCATGGATCAGACTTGTTTGTCCAGCAAATCCCATAGATCTTTGATTGGACTGAGAATTTGGAGGCCAAGTCAACACCTTCAACTCGTGTTCCTCAAATAATTCCTAAACCATTTTTGCTTTGTGGCAGGGTGCATTATCCTGCTTAAAGAGACTAATGCAATCAGGGAATACCGTTTCTATGAAAGGGTGTACATGGTCTGGAACAATGCTTAGGAAGGTGGTACGTGTCAAAGTAACATCCACATGAATGGCAGGACCCAAGGTTTCCCAGCAGAACATTGTCGAAAGCATCACACTGCCTTCTCCAGCTTGCCACCTGTCAGTGGTCATAATATTATGGTGTATGTGACAATCTTGATGTGCCCAGACTAATATTGTCTGTAACCATATTAGCATATTCTGATATGCCATTTCCTCCATACATTGACTCAATTGTGATTATTCTGACTCTTTATAAATGGAGTCTATTGCAGAAAATGAAAGATCAGTGATTAGTCCCTAATTATGTCATGTCGCATTAGTTTACATAAAACAACAGCTTTCCAGATGACAAATGAGTCTGAAGATCTCTCTATTACAAATGAGTCTGAAGCTGCTATTAAAAGGTACAGCAAAATGATTTTGTTTTGCTCAAACCACTGGTTTTATGTTCTGTGCAGCGTTTCTAACAAGTGTGCTGCCAGTTTATATAATATCAGCTTCTGGAGCCCAATGCAAATTCATTTCTACATTAGAGGGAGAAATATTTCCTCCTGTATCCTAATACCACGTAAACTGGAGACATTATAGAGTTGGTGAGATAGTGCAGTGGGTCATCAGTAGAATCTGTTCTAACCCACGGGGGACATAGGTTCAATACCCAGCAGGGTTGACTCAGCCTTCATCTTCCAAGATAAAATGAGTACCATTAAATTAGTACTATCCCCAGGACATACTTGGAAATCAGAGTTATCTAAAAGTAACCTTCCTGGTTAAATATTTTATTATTAACCTCCTTAACAACCAAAAGCACCAAACCGGCATCTTTGTGTTCGTGGACTTTATCACTTTGTGATCGGCAGCCAGAGACCCGAGCAGTGTCTCTATAGACCCTGACGACACCCCGCGATACCTCATGACGTCAAATGTTATGTCACAGATCCGGGGATGCCAGAGATGTAGCGCATGCTCAGATTGAGCGTTAGCTACAATTCCAATGTCAGACCTAGGAGTGGTCTCATCTGACACTGGGGATCCTGCAGTGGGATCATCAGCACAGCTCATCACAGGGAGCCGCGATGAGCTGTTACATGCAGGACGGTCTATGCTGTCCTACAAGTCTCTAGGCACTATAAAGTAGGACCGTCCTACAGGCGGGAAAGGGTCAACATGGCTTTGCTATTCTGATGTAAAACAATATACATCAGTCTTTTCTGAAGTGGCCACAGGATTACAAATGATTATGCTTTGTGCCACATTAATCATTTTCATTTACAGTAATGTAGCAATAGAAACTACATTTTGCTGTGATTCAGGCACATTTGTAGAGCCATTTTGATCCTGTTTGGTCAGTTAACACTACAGAAATCCTGTATCAGAACATAGCCAAAATCTACATCATAACTTAGGAAATTCACAAAATGGTTGCATATAAAAAAAAATATATAAAATATCCATGGCTCCTGAACAGTGTTACTGTGTGGAGGTTTCTGGGTTTTTCTGCATATGAAATCTGACAAAGTAATAAATGCCTGTTTTACCATATAGGGTCGAAAGTTTAATATTCAAAATGAAAGCATGTAGGCCATTAACATTACGTAAGTAAGCAAAATGGCTTCAGAACAAAGTACAATAAAGCCTTACATAAAAAAAATAAAAAAAACTGCATTAAATGTAACAGTAAGAAAATAACAGAGCCATACATGTTTATTTAAGGCTGAGCTGTTCAAGCAATGAATGATTGGCTTCTGGGGCCTGAGGTAGATTATCATTTTCAATGACAGAGTTTGCAGCAGGTTCCACACCAATGTCCATCTTAGAAGGACGGTACCCAGACAGTCGAGATGCGAGGCTCCTTTTCGGACGTGGCTTTTTCTCCTTTAATAGAAGTAAAATGGGATTAACACTAAAATGACAACTATTGACACCCAAGATCTGCAAACATCTCTATTTGTTCCCACCTAACCAACGCTTAAAACTTTGAATGTAGAGAATAAAAAAAATAAATAAAAAAGGATTTACCCATTGTGTAAATCCAAGAAAATGCCCAAATTAGGAGAAAATGTGTTTTCTCCAGTTCATGACATCACCTGTTTCTTGATTTGCAAATTAACTTGTTTTGCTGTCCAATATCTAAGCTGCTTAATAAACCCTCAAGGAATCTATAACTGTGCTTTAAACCCCAACACTGATAAAACCAGATAAATTCCTATGGACTTTACATGGCCAGGCTTTTATTTCATCAAACTGCAATATTCCAACTCATATGGCTTTTATTTTCACCCTCATTGTACATGTTAATGTTTTGGGCAGATCTCTTCATATTACAATATCCTGCACAGCATCTTTTGCTGCTGGTTATACTAGATCAGTAAAGCAGTCCAGCTGCATGGCTCCAAATATTTAACGTTGGACCATAAGGTACATAGGTTTAGCAGACTGTCTGCTTAAGTCAGGCTTTAAAGCTTTCTATGGGACATTATTGGCTGTATTTACAGAACTGCCAGTGCTTCTCTGAGTAAAGAAGCAGTGTCTGCCAGCTATGCAGCCATGCTACACCAACTGTTCCAAGTTACCACTACTCTTTAGCTCCTCCAGAGGAAGGTTTTTAACTGAAACGTTGAGGTGCTAATCCTGGGTATTCAGCTTACTGGTCTTTGCTAGCATTTTGAATGTCATTTTTCTTATGGTGGTCATTTTTTTTTTATTTATTTATTATAGTCTTCATTTGTTTTTGGCTTTGATTATTGTTGGCGATGTATCACCATTGCTTATTGTTTCTATTGTTCGATTTCTTTTGATTAAAAGTTATATTTTACATTTTTTCTACATTTGGTGTGCAGTCTTTTTTTGCACCACTTCTCTAGTAAAACAGGTTCACTCGCTGATCACAGGTTCCGTGCTTACACCTTCAGCTCAGAGATGTATTGGTTTCCCAAAGGTCACTCCAATCTTTCTTTGAGATTCAAACAAACTTCCTGTTAGAAAGTTTACAGTACCCAGAAATGAACCAGCTAAATTCTTGGGATTGACAAGTAGTAACTCACCTTAAGCTTTTTCTTCTCGGGATCGTGCACCACACTGTGCCTTTCCAGACTCTTCTACAAAACAAATAATTGTTTAATACAGTCCTAATTAAATGTTTAGTTCCAAGCCAGAGCAGTAGTGAGTATGAAGCGCACCCTGTTAAGGGGGGGGGGCAAGGATGATGGCATACACCCCCTGAACTACAGCATTGTGTGAATGATGTCTGGCTGAGTCTCCAAGGAATTATAGTTAAAAAAGGACAACTAAACATTTTTAGACTGTTTTTCAACAAGGAGTCAATTATGTTAATTAAACTTCATTTTTCTTTTTCTTAATTTGGGGGGGGGGGGGGGGGGCTTTATTAGATAGGTTAAAGTTAATAATTGACTGTTTACTTGTCCTTTAACAGCAGGTGAATATGTTCGCTGCAAACATGTCCAATGCAAAGCAATACAAGTCTCCCTGCCAGGTGTATACCTTTCTGGTGTGTATTCAGCTGGTTGGGAGCTTATTTCTAGCTCTTGATAACTATTCACTGAAAGGGAGCTGTGCTGCACCACCATTAATATCTGGTTAACTAAATAATGAGCTTCACAATACCACCATCTAGCTTTACCATACCACCCTAGCCAACTATAAACTTATAGACACTACTATATTGAAAGCTATACAGCATCACCCTGATCTGGCCAGCTATTTACCAACAGCATCTATTAATCATTAATTTTCTTTTTATATACACCTTTTCATTTTCTGCAATATAACTGCAATGGAATTATATTGAGAGGGAGCAATTTTCAGTTCTTGACTTGGGTGCAGAAAGCGCTAGCTATGGCCAGTGGCATCCCGCGGGGAGTGCGAACCACACCGGGTGACACCCATGCTGCCGGCACCCCCTGCATTGCGTTGCTGAACCTCTGGATCGGCTGCCGGAAAAAAAAACAAAAAACACTGCGGCCGGCGCTACCGTAAGGGGGGGCGGCTGAATCAAAAACTTACCTCTTTCGTGCTCTGTCTCTCGGTGCTCTGCAGGTCCGCGGCTGTGAGGGAAGCGTTGTGCGCTCCCCTCCAGCTGCGCGGCTTCAATAAAGTTTGTTAAAAAAATTTTTTTTTTAAAACAAACTTTATTGATCCATGCGGCTGGAGGGGAGCGCTCAACGCTTCCCTCACAGCCACAGACCTGCAGGGCACCGGGAGACAGCAAGGAGGTGAGTACTGGGGAAGGGGGTGGGAAACTACTGGCATATTGAGGCGCAAAATCCTGGCATATTAAATGGCATATTGAGTGGCAAAATAATCCTGGCATATTGAGGGGTTAAATACTGGCATATTTTAATTGGCAAAGTGATGCTGTGGCATGGTCTTTGGGGCAAAATAACATGTACTATGAGGAAAGTGACACTGTGGCATGCCAAATCGTGTAGGTGCAATATGAGTGCAAGCCAAGTGCTGTGGGTGCAATATAGGTGAATGGCAAGTTCTGTGGGTACTCTGTGGTGCTGTGTTAAGTCCTTTAGGTGCAATGTGGGTGCAGAGGAAAGGAATAAAAAATAGGAATGCAATTTTTCAATAACATTTTTATTAAATATAATATTAAATAATTCAAATAAGTATAAATGCAACTAGTTATAGAGAGATGTCTGTGTTTATAGATATGTATTGTTTTCGAATTGTTCAATTGTCACCTGGTGGGGCTCCCGTGCGCGCCATACTTTATGGGGCGCTCCTGTGCGCGCCATACTTTATGGGGCGCTCCCGTGCTCGCCATACTTTATGGGGCGCTCCCGTGCTCGCCATACTTTATGGGCCATCTGACTGGCATTACTATGGAATCTGTTTGGAATGGTATTGGAGGAAATCCAGAGGGTGACACCATGAGTTACCGCACCGGGTGACAGCAACCCTAGTGAAGCCTCTGGCTATAGCTATTAGAAACTCACAGACTCCTTCCATTTGTCAAGACAGCCCAAGGCTCTGTAATAGATCATTACAGCCATATATCAAGGCTCCTGAAACTAAGCAGTTTATACAGAATGTTATTGCATTTCTTCCTCTCAGATTCTCCATCAGAGATGTGTAGGACTCCCAATATTTACAAACTAAAAGCCATTGTAAATGCAGATATTCAACTTACTTTCAATGCAAAGGTTTTCCCACAGCCAGCATGTTCACAGATAAAAGATCTCACTTCCTCGTGGAATGTAACAATGTGGCTTTGAAGGTTGAATGCAGTAGTATAGGTTCGGTCACAGCCCTCTCTAGGGCAGCAGTATACTATTTGCTTATCTTCATGAATCTGCTTGTGTTCTTTTAGGTAGGTCTTATTCTTAAATCTTCTGTTACACACATCACAGATGGCTGGTTCTGAAAGTCAAAACATTACAACCATAACAAGTAGAGTAGCTAGAGCCGTTTTTCTTCAGGGGTTAGCGCTTAGTAAATCAGGGAGGTCCCTTGCCATTCAAGTCTGTTGAGGTCTTTTAAATGGGGACTGTGTGCTAGTAAAGATAGGGACCCTTATATTTCCATACAGTATAAATGTAGATGGGACCTAGTTAAGGGATCACAGGAAATCTGTTGATGAAACCAGAAGGCTCTTACACAAAATTCATATAAAATAATTCAGGCAATGGCAGGGGTACAACAAAGCAGAAGCCAGAGAACACCTCAGACATTTTGCGCTTATGCAAGTGCCATGTTCTAGGCCAGGATAAGACAACGTATGTGAAAGACACGCGGCCTATGATTAAGCACTTGCATAAGTGCAAAACCCCCGAGGCATTGGAGGCTCCTGCTTGCTAGATCCCATATTACGGCCTTAATTTAGAGGAAACTTGCTAAATGACTCGGCATGGTCAGAGTTCTCCACATTTCATTTCAGTAAAGGGAATCTCAGAATGTATTCCAGGAGGCAAGTGTCACACAGATGTCCCTGGCTTGTACATTTCTGAATGAGACGGCGGCCAAGCAGCCTCCATCTGGAAGTCTACAGGATGCTGATCAAAGTATAAAATGACCTAGATCTTAAATACATGCCGTTTTATCCCCTTACTAGAGCCGTGGGAAGCATACATTTTAAAATAAAGTATAAGGATTATAGTTAAACACCTTACTACAATACACTTATTCGAATAACTCCTCAACAAAAATAATTAAAGAGCATGTACAAAAAATGGAAAATCTCACCTTCATGACAGGTAGATACATGGTGTAAGTAGTCAGACCAGGTCTTCCCCACAAATGTGCAGACATCCTCTTTTTTGCACTTGTAACCTGTCAGACATAATGGTGTGAATTAACGGGAAATACAGATTCTGAGACTTGTTCTCATTTAATATCAGTCTGCTCCAGTACCCAGAAAACCCCCCACTAAAAAGTAGTTTTGCTAAATAAACAAACAGGTACCTGCATGTACTTTCTCATGACGTTTTAGTCTTGAAGGGAAAGAAAAGCTCTTATCACATCCTTCATAGGTGCACCTAGGAGCAGGGAAGAGCAATGAAAGCAGTGCAGGTACTCCAATAAGGCAAAATAAATAAATATACAATTATCTGGAAGTTGGAGGGATTCCAAAGAGATCTAATTAGCAAGAGATAGTCAGCAGTTCGTCCAAAGCATTTATTGTGCGTATAAAAAAAAAGGTTTGAAAATGATCTGTACATTGTATTATCAAAATGGAAAGCAATGGCCTAAAAGGAGAAAGTGTTTTTTTTGCTTTTTTAAGTCTGTGGAGTTTTCTGTTTAGGACATCATTGAAAAGCAATTAATGTGCATACAGGAGACTCTCTACCTGACCCCCCCCCCCCCCCCCCCCAAAAAAAAAAACACAAAAAAAAAAACACTTTTCCCCTAATTTAGGACTTTGCTTGCAGAATAACACGTATAGATAGTTTTTAAACCATTTTTATGCTCTACATACACAGTAAAAACGTTTAGGTGATACAGTCCCTTTAAGGCTTCAATATGAAGTCCTGTACGGGGGGAAATGGTAACACTTACATGCCGTTTAACCCCATGCTAAAGTCAATGTACTTGCTTCTATAAAATAAAAAGTTACATTTACAGTTTAGTGCAAATTGAATGCAACTTCATTTAAAAATGTTATATCAACCTTTATAAGTATGATGTCATTTTTACATGAGCGCTTCACTTTAAAGTTATAAATCACTAAAAAAAAAATGTTAAGACATTACTACACATGGCTAGTTACAGCAACATTGTTTATTCACTGTACAAACGTGTATGCTTTAGAACGATGTTTGGCTTACTTGTAAGGCTGCTGATTAGTATGTGTGCACTGATGGATTTTCAACTTATTATGTTTCTTGAACTTTTGATTACAATCTGGGAAATCACACTGGACAAGAAAAAGCATTAAGATTAATTGGGGAAACTAGATGCAGGATGTAATAATTTCTCACAGTACATAGCCAAAGCTGCTACAGGCAGGGAATAAAAAAGGTTTGCATCCATAGTGAAGGTAAAATGATCAGATGGATTGGCATTTGTACCTAAAGTTGGAGGAAGAGCTATAGATACTATAGAAACAAACATCTTGCTAGCACTTTGTTCTTTGAGGAACAGCCACTCATTTTTTTCCCTTTCCGCTAATGTATTGCGCAATTCATCTGCAAAGCAGCTTCCTCGGAGGTAAAATATTTTCAATATGAATTCAAATGAATCCTGTCAAGATATAATGAAATCATGTTTTGCCTCATGTTCTACAAAAGGTCTATAGAAGGAAATCACAGTTCTGTCCCATTCAAGAGAAAGATATCGATTGTCTCCAAGAAAGATTTTTTTTGTCATGGTGTTATTTCTAAAAATACAGAAATATTCTATAGAATTATGGAACCAAAACATTACTTTCATGTTGAAGAATTTCACAATAGATATTATTGACCCTTTCCACGATTAAAACCCCTCAGCCAAGCCAATAAAAACCTCTTTCAATGTTCTATTCATTGTGCGCTCTCTATGAAATCCTTTAATGGGATTTTTTTTAAAGGCTATTATAACGTATTTCTTGTATTGATATGATATATGATATGCACATTAGATTTTTAGCAAATTAGCAATCCAACTTTAAGGTTTTAAGAAAAGGTTATTTAGGAGTTGAAAGATTTATTCTTCACAGAGCGCTCCCACCCACATTTAATTTCTTCAGGATAGGATATGAATAAAAGCGATAAACTATGTTCTTAGAGCAGGTGGGGGAGTACAGCCAGCAGCAATGCATCTCATCTGACAATCTGTAACAGCCTGGTAGTTTATAATGTTCCCAGGAGACTTACCACATAGATCTGGCCTTGGTACGCATGAGCCCGATTAAAGTGCTTCTTCATGTTTGCCTTTGTAGAGAACATCAATTCACATTCCTCCGATTCACACCTGTAAGGAGAACGACCAACAAAACCTGTATGAAACCAAGTGGGACCAACATGGGGGAAGATGAGAACATTTACATGTTATGTACCCAGGTAAAATCATAATCGGGAAAAAAAAAATCTCTGGCTTCATCCTTATTAACATTGGCACCAAGAATACATGATCCAGTAAAGCAGAACTATTTTTACCCCACCTCTTTCTAGAGGTTTTGATATGAATTACTTTACGGGTTATACTATATGTAAAAGTCTAGATAACTTAAAACCAGTATGGTACTGGACCGACCAATGAGTGTGACCGATACAGCCCATGTCGATCGTAGCAGAGAATCTACCATGAGCTGAAAACCAAACACTCCAACAATCAAACCCTTACAGAAATCATAAATGTCCTCTCTTGGTGACACCACTTAGTTTGCTTTTATGGGTCATAATTTACATGTTTAATGCAATTGCCGAACACATAAAAACTGCTTTTACTTTTGTTTACTGGTGTTTCCATTGGATTTTTTTGGCCCATTACCTCTCTATACGTATTTGCCGACAGTCATTGCAGGGACCAGACAATGAGAAATTCAGATAGTTACAAACATAAATCTAGTCCTGACTCAGTGTCAAGGAAGTAGGCTGAATTACATGCATAACTCCATCACTATTTTTCCATGGTTTCCCAATGTAGTGACCGCATAAAGTCTACTTACTTGTAGTTTCTCTCTCCAGAATGCGTTAACGAGTGACGATTGAGGTGATAAGCTGAGGTGAAGCCTTTATTGCATCCTTCATAGTCACAGTGAAAGGGTTTCTAGGGAAATATAGGTTTGGTTAGGATTTAATTACACAATGCTGGGGTCGGATGCTCCCTTGGCCATAGGTGTGACATTTTTGTGTCCTTCAGTGCAGTACCTCTATCTTGTGCAAAACTAACACTGTGTATTGGTGCTTATATTATTGTGAGTTTCTAACATAGAGAGGCAGTAATTGTTGGCAGATAGAGGACATGTATAGATTTTAATAAACCTGTAGAAGATGCCCATGATTTCCCTGGCAGAAGGATGAGGTAGGCAAGGTGGAATTAGTCTTTTCATTACCAAACACCACACAAAAGCCTAATTTTTAATTTATTTTATTTAGATGGCTGCATGAATGCAAATGAACAGATTTACACCAGGGTACTACACAAACTGTATTGAGCCTAATTAATCTGGACAAATGACTGAATAAATAAAAAATACATTCTCCAGGGCTGCATTGATAGCATACAGACTGTGGACCAGTTTACTTTTTTTATTGATTATATACAGGAATCTTAAACAGGCTTCCCTGAAGACAGCATTGTAATCATTCTACTTCGCACGCAACATGTGACACCACTATATGGGAAGGCTGAACCTCTGGGATAACTAGCAATTCCTTCCACATACAGAGGGCAATGACCATTTTTAATTAGCTTTTCCTAAAGGGGCAGTGTCACTGATCTTATTTTATGCATAAAGGTTTCGGACATTTACAGTTCTCCAGTAGTTTTACTCATTATTCACAGAGAGTCCCTCTAAATTCAGTGACATCCAATAAGGAAGGTTTGGCAGAGATAGGCAGGACTGTTTCTACACTTTATTTGCAGTTTTTAGGAGATAAGTGCTGAGGGGGAAAAAAAAATGATCAGATCTGTTTCTTTACCTTACACAACACAGTATTAAGAGTAGGTGTACCTGCCTCTAACACACTGTGCAGCTGTCAATACCGGTGTTCTGACGAATTTCTTGAGCAAATTCTCCTGCGCAATCGCAGGAGAATTTGCTCACTGCGCATGCGCATAAAGTTACAGCTGATAACTCAGCTGTAACTTTATGTCCACCGCGCATGCGCGAGCTGCGCAACCCACATCCCGCCCCCCGCACACCCCTTCTTACCAGCTGATCGGACAGCGGCGGTACACAGCGCATGCGCGCGGCTATCAAGCCGTGTGGGAATGCGCTGTGTCCGTGGCTGGATTCAAACAAAACGCTGGTAAGTAACACGGGGCGGGGGGAGAAACATAAGGAGCCAACAGAGAGGTAAGCACCCTGGTGAGGGCTGCCTCATCTTCATGGGAGTTGTGATCCTCCTGCTGTATTATGCAGCAGGAGGATCACAACTCCTATCAAGATGAGGCAGCCCTCACCAGGGTGCTTACCTCTCTGTTGGCTCCTTATGTTTCCCCCCCCCCCCCCCCCCCCCCGTGTTACTTACCAGCGTTTTGTTTGAATCCAGCCACGGACACAGCGCATTCCCACACGGCTTGATAGCCGCGCGCATGCGCTGTGTACCGCCGCTGTCCGATCAGCTGGTGAGAAGGGGTGTGCGGGGGGCGGGATGTGGGTTCCCCAGCTCGCGCATGCGCGGTGGACATAAAGTTACAGCTGAGTTATCAGCTGTAACTTTATGCGCATGCGCAGTGAGCAAATTCTCCTGCGATTGCGCAGGCGAATTTGCTCGAGTAATTCGTCAGAACACCGGACATCGACTTCAGCCATCCTGGAAGTGAAATTCCTTGGTTGAATGTCACAAACTGGATTTATTATTATTGATAATAACTCATTATTGCTGCCCCTTCTTCCACAGTTATCTTTTAGCAGATTTTGCTATTTATATATAACTCTCTGGTACAGCATGGCAAGTATGAGGTGTATGGGAATTCTCATCTCCAAGAGGGAAATCAAATGTTGACTGGGTAGGTGACTAAAGTATTGCAATAGAAAACTGACAACTGTCCCAGCAGTACCAGCCCCCACCCTCCCCGCTCCCACATGCTATTGCTCACCACCCCGGTGTGTATACACAGATGAGCCTGCAGCTTCCAGTCCTTGTTATACGCCTTATTGCAGTCTGGAAAGGAGCAGATAAACGGCTTGTACGCGACGGCAACGGCAGCCGCCGCTTCGGTTTCCTCCATGGTCTTCTTGGAATCAACCTTATACACATCATTCACCCCCAACCTGGCAGGACCAGGCAGCCATTAACGTCTCCATGTGCTGACCTTATAAGGTTGGCCCGCACCATTCTGCGCCTGTGCTGAGGGGGTGGAAGGTTCCACTGCAATCGCCTGCAACACACAGACAAAGCGAACTGGGCAGAGACAATGCTTTAAACGTAATATTTATTCATTCAAATAAACATGTTACATGAAGGGTAACAAATAATAATAAACAAAGTCATCAAGTCACTGACATTCTCTCTCTCTCTCCCTGGGAAATGACAACAGCAACCTTTGGAAATAACCATTGTAGTTAAAGAGGGGAGGCGGGGAATGGCTAAAGTCAGGAGCTAACATTTATGTGCTAGGTATTAGCGTCCGTAAAACTTTTATTAAACGACATTATTGATCGGATATTGTAAGTGACTGAAAGGGTTGAGTTTCCTTTCAGTGTAAGTCAACCACCGCATCACCTAGAAATGGTTGCGCTCGTCGCTCACGTGACTAGCATTGAGGCTAAAGTGCTTCTTGGGACTGTTAGTTTCAGCCGGTGTTCTGACGAATTACTGGAGCAAATTCTCCTGCGCAATCGCAGGAGAATTTGCTCACTGCGCATGCGCATAAAGTTACAGCTGATAACTCAGCTGTAACTTTATGTCCACCGCGCATGCGCGAGCTGCGCAACCCACATCCCGCCCCCCGCACACCCCTTCTTACCAGCTGATCGGACAGCGGCGGTACACAGCGCATGTGCGCGGCTATCAAGCCGTGTGGGAATGCGCTGTGTCCGTGGCTGGATTCAAACAAAACGCTGGTAAGTAGCGGGGGGCGGACATAAGGAGCCAACAGAGAGGTAAGCACCCTGGTGAGGGCTGCCTCATCTTCATGGGAGTTGTGATCCTCCTGTAGGATCACAACTCCCATGAAGATGAGGCAGCCCTCACCAGGGTGCTTACCTCTCTGTTGGCTCCTTATGTCCCCCCCCCCCCCCGCCCCGTGTTACTTACCAGCGTTTTGTTTGAATCCAGCCACGGACACAGCGCATTCCCACACGGCTTGATAGCCGCGCGCATGCGCTGTGTACCGCCGCTGTCCGATCAGCTGGTAAGAAGGGGTGTGCGGGGGGCGGGATGTGGGTTGCGCAGCTCGCGCATGCATAAATGTTAGCTCCTGACTTTAGCCATTCCCCGCCTCCCCGATTGCGCAGGAGAATTTGCTCCAGTAATTCGTCAGAACACCGGTAGAGGAAACATGGGGGGATCCGTTTCCAGGTTGTCATTTATTTAATGCTGTATTTTTGAAAGAGGTAATTGAGAACATTTTTTTTACAAAATTATAGCCGAATGGGAGCATTTTTCCAACTGCTACTTTTGCCTTAAAGGGACACTACCATATACATAAGATGTAACTAGATAACCTATTTAAAAGAAACACATATATAAATCGTATGCCATGTTTTTTTTTATTATTGATTGCATTAATTGCATAAAAAAAGGAAAAATAAAATTAGGTGTTTATGTCCTGGTTCCATTTTGTGAATATTTCTCATGATGCAACATCGTCCAAAATCTCCCAGTCAGTCTCACTTTACAACTGTGGCCAAAGCCTGCATGATGATGTCATAAGATACGCCCCTGCTCTCTTACTGACTCCTGTGTATCATAGTGGGCAGGCACAGGCATAGGTGGCTGTGTACAACTTTTTTTTTTTTTACTGCCTTCCAACACAAAGAGCGATTGATCTGATCAAACAGGATCATAACTCCGCCCCTTGTGATGTAATAGTTCCATTACCCTCCCATTCAATGCACGTCGATGATCAGAATTCTGACTTGTAGACTGCATTCTGTGTCCCCAGCCCCAAAGTGAGAAATATGTACTGTAAAGTCACTATGGGGTGGCACCCAAAACATTATATTTCATAAAATGGTGGCGCCGGGTCACACCTGTTTAGTTACATATCAGCCACATAACAAAAACAAAAGACATATCTGAAATCAACAATATAAAAAAAAAAATCCTTTTCATTTTTGGGTGGGAGTGTCCCTTTAATTCCCTTCGTTATTCCCTCTTTCATGAATAAAAACCTTAGTCTATGTTATTACAAATTATGTTTTACTTTGTTTCTTACAGGGAAACAGGACAGGATGTTGTAGGATGACATGAAACGCAATTCTGTGTAACGAAGTTAGAAACCTTTACCTGAGAACAACAGCATTAAAATGCCACAGCCAATTTGCCCAATAATATGCCAGTATTATTTTGCTATTAATATGCCCCAGCGAATTTGCCCAATAATATGCCCGTATTATTTTGCCATTAATATGCCCGTATTATTTTGCCATTTTATATGCCCCAGCCAATTTCCCCAATAATATCCCAGGATTATTTTGCCATTAATATGCCCAAGCTAATTTGCCCAATAATATGCCAGTATTATTTTGCCTTTTAATATGCCCCAGCCAATTTGCCCAATAATATGCCAGTATTATTTTGCCATTTAATATGCCCCATCAATTTGTCCAATAATATGCCAAAGCGCCCTAGGCACTTGCCTTGTTTGCCATGCGCTAAATACAGCTCTGGTCAGCGGCTTGACTATCATACTCACAGGTTAATAAGCAATTGATAAAGGAGAACATTGGACCAGACGCAAACGTTTTTGATTGTTCTGCATAATTCTCTTAGGAAGTACCATTTTTCTGGCTCCTTCCTTATTTGCTCAAGTATAATGCAATGTTTTTTTTCAGAGCAAATGCTCTGAAAACATGACCTTGCCTTATATTCACGCTCGCCTTGTAATTGGACCTCAAAGCAGATCAAGGCCAATAATGTCTCTGCGCCTAGGAAGTATGCAGACACTGACAAGCTGTTTGGGGACAGAGATGACACTGTTAAGCTGTTTTGGGGCAACAATGGAAGTGACAGGCTGTGGAATATAAGAGAAAATAAATGCAGTAAAAATATCTCCAGGCACAGATAAACAGCTACCAAAAAACACCATAGTGTGGCTCCTTCACACACAGAGGGGTCTTTTCACTAAAAGTTAAACATTTCATCTCATCTTCTTAACCATAAATTGTGCAGGTACAGACCTGGTGAGTTTCCCCCCACTAAGCAAACTAACCAGGATTGTCCCTGCTCAATGTGTAGCTAAATTGGTGAGATTACATTTTCATCCCATCTTTTAGTGAATAGCCCCCACAGTAACAGAAATGAAAAGAGTGGTGAGAGTTATGAAAGGCATTATGGAAAAAACTATAATGGGTAAAGGAACATAAATGGCAGGGACTCATACAATACTGTGCACAAAAAATAAGGATATTCTCACAAATACATTTAATACATGTCGATATATGTACACAATTTAAAAAAAAAACACAGATAAGTTAAAATATGGTATTTGTACAATATCGCCTCTGGATCTAAATTTGCAAAATATAGAAGTAAATAAGAGACCTGACACGTTTCACCGCTTAGATAGCAGCTTCTTCAGAGGTAAGGAGTGTATAATATAATTAGCCCGTAACAAATAAAGGGAGACAATCACAGAGTTGCTCCGTTATTTTAAACCAAAGCATTATTGGTATAGAAAAGGCAGAGAAGGAAAATAGTGAAATCTATTAAAAGATATTAGTCACTTCCATAAATATTAGGAGATACTGTATGTTTATATACATATCAGACATATTTATACATTTAATATACAGTTTTGGCAACCTCTTTCTGCTACAAGGAAAAAGACGAAATAACAGAAAGCAGAAATAAAAGACAAATGAATGAAAAAGTCTGCCTTAGATTGCAGACATTGGTTCATTCGGATGTCGTGTGAATTAAGAAGAGTTTGTATTACTCAATTTAGCTAGGGATACTCCAAAGGCAGGGGTGGACATAGAACTCATGGGGCCCCTGGGCAATAGAAGATTATAAGACCCCCTTGTGCCTACCCATGTGTAAGCCCCATGTATTTGGAAGTACTTCCCACATGCAAGCTCCTCCTCCTGCCTCACGATAAGTGATTCTATGGATCCAACTTTTTTATCTGAATTACCGTATTTGCTCGATTATAAGACGACCCTGGTTATAAGACGACCCCCCAAACATTGGATATTCCTTTAGAAAAAAAACTAAAAGCCTGAATATAAGACTATATATTATAGTTTTTTATATTAAAAAAATGCATTTCTTGTGTTTATTTCCTTTTATGTGCCAATGCTGCCTCTCTCTTTCCCTTGCCCCCAGCTTTGTCTCACTCCCCACTCCCCCCTGTCTCTTCCCCCCCACATGTTTCTCTCTGCCCCCCTCCCTCCCTTTGTTGCTCTGCCCCCCCTTCCTCTGTCTCTCCCCCCCTTCCTGCTCTGTCCCCCCTGTCTCTCTGCCCCCCTCCCTCCCTCCCCCTGTCTCTCTGCCCCCTCCCTTCCCCTCACCTTAAAGTCGTTCCCTGGTGGCTAGTGGGGGCAGCTGGGGGATGTCTGCACGATACGTGCAGACATCCTCCATGCTGCCCGACACGGCAGTCTATTATGGTCCGTCATAATAGTCTGCCGTGTCGGGCAGCATGGAGGATGTCTGCACGTATCGTGCAGACATCCCCCAGCTGCCCGATTTACCCTGGTGGCTAGTGGGGCAGCAGAGGAAGTCTGCGCGATGAGACATCTGGGACTTCTGTGACGAAAGCGGAAGTACCCGGCTTCTTCACAGAAGCCCCCCTGCTGTTAGAGAGGGGGATCCAGGTCCCCTGCAGCTCTGCTGGGGACCTGGATCCATGTCTTATAATCTGACCTCAATTTGAGGTCAGATTATAAAAAGACCTCGATTATAAGACGAGGGGGATTTTTCAGAGCATTTGCTCTGAAAAAAACCTTGTCTTATAATTGAGCAAATAAGGTAAACATAACCATATTTTAAAAAAATACATTATGGTATAAAACTGTATTAGGATATGGCCTATCACCGTTGCAGAAACAAAGAAAGCTGTGTGGCAGTGATAATGTACAAATCTAACATACAAGCATTATCTCGCACTATAACTATTTTCTTAAAAAAATGTATTTTTATTATTAGAGTAATAAGTTGTGTTCTTTCTCTTTGTGGGTTTCCCGCTTTTTTGCTTTTAATTTGAATTATTTCTGCATTTCTATTTTGGATTAGTTTGTATGCTGGCACTGATAGGGTTAATGGAGTGCTGTTAATGGTCATCTTTATAAGACCTGTATGTGGGAGTTGTCTTTCACCTACGTCTAAGTCGTTTGATGAAACGCGTCAGGTGATGCTAATCTGACAGCCGAGATCGGCATGCTGCAGCTCTATATGTCAGTTTGATTATTTTAATCCATTTAAATAAAATTGAGGAGTCATACTTTTTTCTATGCCCCATCTCCTACATTACACACACAGGACATGCCCCATCACCCATATTGCAAACCCAGGACAAGCCCGGGCATCCACATGGCAGACCTAGAACTTGCCTGATCACCCACATTGCGCACCCAGGTTATGCCCCATCACCCACATTGCACACCCAGGACATGCCCCATCACCCACATTGCACACCCAGGACATGCCCAATTACCAACAATGCACAGGGGATGGGACACTTCATCGCCGCTGCATCCGTGCAGCCGCTTCACCGCCGTCTGTTCACCATGCAACGGGGTTAATTTTAGTATTAGGGTTTAGGGGGTTAGTATTAGGATTTAGGGGGTTAGTATTAGGGTTCGGGGGTTAATTTAGTATTAGGGGGTTAGTATTAGGGTTCGGCGGTTAGTATTAGGGTTTAGGGGGTTAGTATTAGGGTTTAGGGGGTTAGTAGTAGGGTTCGGGTGTTAGTATTAGGGTTTAGGGTCATTAGTATTAGGGTTCGGGGGTTAATTTTAGTATTGGGGTTTGGGGGGGATTCATTTATTAGGGGGGTATTTTATTTTAACTTGGACGTTTGTAACAGCTGACAGTTCAGCGCTGAACTGTCAGCTCTTACATAGCCGCGTCCGCGACGAAGTGGCCGCGTTATTCTTCATTGCTGACGTTTCAGCATTCTAACTGCCGCGATGGAGCCGCGGTGCTGAACTGTCCTAGACCCCAATGCACACCTAGGACATGCCCTATCACCCATATTGCACACCTAGAACATGCCCAATTACCCACATGGCACACCTAGGACATGCCCCATCACCCATATTGCACACCCAGGACATGCCCCATCACCCACAGTGCACACCCAGGACATGCCCCATCATCTCACAGAATCGAATATCTAAAAATGTGGTTTAAATCTAATTCTTGATTAATGCCTTGTGATTGACGGAGCTGTAGCCTAAGTATCCAATACATTTCAAACGTATTAAGTATGTTTTGTTTGCTACCACCTCTTGGTGGGTTTTTGATTTTTTTCTATGCCCTGGAATTCAAGATCATTTTATCTCCTCCACAGCACTCCTGAAAATGTCTGTTCATGGTTTTTTCATTAGTTACAACGTCATTTAAATGCTCTCTCATCCTCTGTTTGAGAGGTCTGATCCTACGGCCCACGTATTGTGCCCTACATCTCCGGCATGTAATGAGATAACAAATGACGTGTTGCGAATGATAAACTGTGTGACCCTATGTTTGTCTCCCATAATGGGAGACTGGAATTCGTTGGTTTGTTTGACATGGGAACAGAAAATACATTTATCTCCACATTTAAACATACCCACATCCTGAAAATGATTTGCCTGTCTTTCTTTCTCCCTATTTCTATAGTGACAGCATGAGTATAAGGTCCATGCTACACATTGTATGCCTCCTGACAGACTTTGGTCATACACAAGGTCTAACTTGAGAACTTGGAGACAGAGCTGGCCTTAGGGATTTGCGACCTGTGCACAGGGAGGATGGGAGAGAGAACAGATATGGGGAGAAGGGGGAGAGAGAACAGATATGGGGAGGAGGGGGAGAGAGAGAACAGATATGGGGAGGAGGGGGAGAGAGAGAACAGATATGGGGAGGAGGGGGAGTGAGAACAGATATGTGGAGGCGGGGAGAGAGAACAGATATGGGGAGGAGGGGGAGAGAACAGATATGGGAAGGAGGGGGAGAGAGAGAACAGATATGGGGAGGAGGGGGAGAGAGAGAACAGATATGGGGAGGAGGGGGAGAGAGAGAACAGATATGGGGAGGAGAGGGAGAGAGAGAACAGATATGGGGACAAGGGGGGGAGAGAGAACAGATATGGGGTGGAGGGGAGAGAGAACAGATATGGGGAGGAGGAGGGAGAAAGAACAGATATGGGGAGGAGGGGAGAGAGAACAGATATGGGGAGGCGGGGGAGAGAGAACAGATATGGGGAGGCGGGGGAGAGAGAACAGATATGGGGAGGCGGGGGAGAGAGAACAGATATGGGGAGGAGGGGGAGAGAGAACAGATATGGGGAGGAGGGGGAGAGAGAGAATAGATATGGGGAGGAGGGGGAGAGAGAACAGATATGGGGAGGAGGGGGAGAGAGAGAACAGATATGGAGAGGAGGGGAAGAGAGAGAACAGATATGGAGAGGAGGGGGAGAGAGAGAACAGATATGGGGGAGTTGGAAAGAGGCAGACATGGCAAGGACACTGACAAGTTGTTTGGAAATTGCAGGGAATTCAGACATGAATTTCAAACTTAAGGCCAAAGTAGTTGGAAAAATTCTCCTATTCAGCTGCATTGGATAACCTTTCCAGCTCAGCTAAATTGGCCTAAAGTTCAAAATTTCCATTTCAGTTCCCTGCAATTCACCCTTATTGAGTAGACCCTACAATGTTTTGCAAGAAAGAATGCATTGAGATTTTTCTAATTTGAAGTAAATCCCCACTACACTTGGACATTCATTTTTCAATTTGTTTTGGGACGAAAATCGTCCAGTTTTGTCCTTTTGTCCAAATTCCGAATGAGAAACCAAACGAGAGAACGAATTAACAAAAATAGAATTCATACATTTGGTCATTCGGATGCTGTTGAAATGGTATCCTCAGTCCTCCCCACAGACTTTAATGGTAAGAAAGTCGGCTATTGCGAAAATAGCTGATGTCCTCCCCAAAAAATGTAAAATAAAAAAATAAAACGGGATAAAAAATAATATGTATTAAAATAAAATATAATGAATAAAAAATAAATATAAAAAACACATTCAAATAAAGTAATATTAATATTTAAAAAATATAATTTTAATGTTATATATATTGTAATAATATAATACAATAAAAAACATTACAAATCAATCTTTCATTGACATTGTAATAGTTTTAACATGCCATTTTAGCATATATATATTAATAAAAAATGAATGATTGTAATTTTTTAATTAAAATATGTTATTACGGCAATTTTATACATAACCATAACAGCTGTAGGTTGTCATCACATCACTGGTTATTGTTCACTGTCAACAGCTGCTAGGTTATACATACTCGCCCACCATCTTGCAATGTATTGTGTCCACTTGGTGAAAAGGATGCAGGGTATGTAAACAGCAGGCTTGACGCGTTTCGCACTAAAAGCACTTAGTCATAAGCTAAAGTTCAAGTGTTCTCACGTTCTTATTTAACATTTGTGAAAATGACATCAGTGAAAAATTTTAAAAAAAAGTTAAAGTGCTTGTGGAAATAAATACAAGTATTACTAAATGATGATTAAAAAAGAGACTGATTTAAAAATATGAATATATGAAGATGTAAATGAGACTTTTAGGAGAGAAAAAGAGAACAAGAGCAAACAATATAAAATTAAGTCAAAATAGAGACTGGTCAGAATTTAAAAAAAAATGTCTCCCTTTTAATTAGGTTTCACTAAATATATTTTACTCTCCTGCATAGTTTAATTTGAGGAGATATGATGCAAAGGCATTTGAAACAATTAGATGGTGACAGCTCTAGACTGTGTTTAAAAAGGTTAAAATAAATCTGTTGGGCACCTGCTTCCTTTCACATTGGCATGTACAGTACATGCAGGATCATTATTCATTGACAGCTGGTATTCTTTGTGATTCCTCTGTTTCTCTTCCTGGGACAGTGCCTCATTATGAAGCCATTCAGCTCTGTATAATAGACTGTCTCAAGGTTGATGCATTATTGTACACAGAGAATCTTTTTAGAGTTACACTAACTGGAAAGATTTCAATTCCATTTATTTTCACTCCCACCAAAAATTGAAAAGGTTTTTTTATTTTTATTTTGTTGATTTCAGATATGTCTTTTGTTTTTGTTATGTGACTGTATTTAATAAAATATGTAACTAAACTAAAGTGTGACTGGGTGCTGCCATTTTGTGAAAATATAGTGTTTTTGGGTGCCACCCCATAGTGATTTACAGCAGGCGCGTATGCTCCATATGTGCTGGTGTGCGCTGCACATCTACCACGGAGCCGACCAGTCTATTTCTGGACTTTGTGTGCTCCGAACAGAGAGCAGACACACCCTGGAAATACATCCGGGAGACAGGCGGCAGAATCACTTACTCCAATTTCGACCAGCACGAAAAGTGAATGGCTCTGTTGCCGAATTCGCAGCTGCCGTTGGCCCCTCAGATGTATCTCGTGTATTTCCGGGGGTTTGTGTTCTGGCAGTTCACAGCCCACAAACCCATGAAAATACACAATATACATTGTGCCTCTGAGTTACAGGTGTACTCCAGACTGGCAGCATACCTGTCAGTCAGGGGGCACATTACACTCTTGCTTTACAGCACAAATCTCTCACTTTGGGGCTGGGGACACAGAATGCAGTCTATAAGTCAGAATTCTGACCATGGGAGGGTAATGTAACTATTACATCACAAGTGGGCGGAGTTATAATCCTGTTTGATCAGGTTAATTTTCTCTCTTTGTGTTGGAAGGCAGGTAAAAAAAGATGTACACAGCAACCTAGTCTTACCCACTATGATACAAAGGAGTCAGTAAGAGGTCAGGGGAGTATCTTATGATATCATCATGAAGGCTTTGTCCACGTTGTAAACTGAGACTTGCAGGAAGATTTTGGACGATGATGCAGTATGGGAAAAATTCACAAAATGGAGCCAGAAGATAAACACCTAATTTTAATTTTCCTTTTATTTGCAATTAATTCAGTCAAATAAAAAAAAAAAAAAAAACAGTGGCATATGATTTATATATGTGTTTGTTTTAAATGACCAGTTTATCTAGTTACATTTTATGTACGTGATAGTGTCCCTTTAAGGTGTTTAGAATTCCCGGCAAATACATGGAGTGACTTCCATTCATATGGGGCTGATTCAGTGGTGTATCTTGGTTTTGTGCTGCCCTAGGCAGACAAATTTTGGGCACCCCCCCCCCCTACCCACGATATGACCCATAACCCACGTTGCACACCAAGGACATGCCCTATCACCCCATTTACATGCCTCCATCACCCCATTGCATACACATTGCCAATATTATTTGCCATTAATATTCCCCAGCCAATTTGGCCAATAATATGCCAGTATTATTTGCCATTAATATGCCCCAGCCAATTTGCCCAATATTAAGCTAATATTATTTGCCATTTAATATGCCCCTGCCAATTTGCCCAATAATATGCCAGTGTTATTTGCCATTTAAAATCCCACAGCCAATTTGCCCAATAATATGCCAGTGTTATTTGCCATTTAATATCCCACAGCCAATTTGCCCAATAATATGCCAGTGTTATTTGCCATTTAATATCCCACAGCCAATGTGCCCAATAATATGCCAGTGTTATTTGCCATTTAATATGCCCCAGCCAATTTGCCCAATAATATGCCAGTGTTATTTGCCATTTAATATGCCCCAGTCAATTTGCCCAATAATATGCCAGTGTTATTTTCCATTTAATAAGCCCCAGCCAATTTGCCCAATAATATGCCAGTGTTATTTGACATTTAATAAGCCCCAGCCAATTTGCCCAATAATATGTCAGTGTTATTTGACATTTAATATGCCCCAGCCAATTTGCCCAATAATATGCCAGTGTTATTTGCCATTTAATAAGCCACAGCCAATTTGCCCAAATCCCCCCATCTCCCCAGCACTTACCTTTTTCCCTGGTGCCGACAGGTCACGTGACCCGGCGAGCGTATGACGTCAGCGTGCCAGTCACATGACTGTCAGCACTTCCGTGTCACACTGTACGGGGAGCCGAACAGGTAGCACGCAGGTTTCTCTGTTCTGCCTGTACGGCTCCCCGTGCAGCCTGCCGGCAGAGGGAAGGTGAGGGGGGATCTTCCGATCGCTTCTCACCTCCGTCTCTACCTGCGAGCGCGTTTTTTATATTTTTTGAAAGGGCCAGATTTTATTTTTAATTTTTTTTTTCTTCATTTTTTTTTTTCAGTGCGGGGGGATGCTGCCGCCCCGCAAAGTTTGCCGCCCTAGTCATCTGCCTAGGATGCCTTGCGGTAAATACAGCACTGGGCTGATTACCAAACAAGATATTCTGCTTGACCAATAAGAAACAGTCTTTTCAGAACAATCAGCAGTGAAGCTCATCAAGACACCTTGGGAGTTATGTATAAGGAGTTCTAAAAATTGAAGTATCAGCAGGAATATGGACCTTAATTGGCTTGACTGCTCTAAATGACATTTTTCTCTTTTTTTGTTTAGTCTTTTACAAGATATACCTACAAGCTTCTGCCCCCAGTACCCTGAGCATATGTATTATAATAATTCTCTGGCGTCCCAACACTAAAAAATGAAAATCTTAAAGTGGGACAGTTGGGGGCATAAATAAGACATGAACATTTAGATTTTAAAACATTTACTTAATCATTAGAAATTATTCAATTTACGTTTATACAAAATAACCCATTTCTCTTTCAGAGAATGAAAGAGGGACTAAACCCTCAGGATGATCATTTAACCAGCCAGATGGCAACTAGGACTCAATATCTGTCATGCTACCCATGTGGAAGGCATGTTCATACTTGTACCAGTGTCTGGTCTTCTGTTCTTTCCTTCTTGCTTGGTTTTGCTCTTTGCTCCAGCCCTAGTTTTCCTTGTTTACTCTCGTCCTGCTTCTCTGTTCCTATATAAATGTGCACCACCAGTTTGTTCGGTGTGTTTCATTTGCAAGTCTGTCAAGTCTAAGGCATGTACTGTTTTTGTGTGTGTTTAATTTAGTCTTATTTTAGGCAGGTTTTTAGTGCTAGGAATTCCTGATTTGAGGTACCTCGACGCTGGTGGCAAGCTTACCATCTTATGCCCATCAGGTGTAAAGGAACCCTCATCTGATTTTTTTCATCTCAGAGTCCTAGGCTAGCTTGTCTGTGTCATTGTCTGTTCCCTTTTCCTCTGCCTTTTTGTTTGCTTTCCTGCTTCCCTGTTTTAGTCTTGTGCTTTGACTTAGCCCTGTACTCTGTATGCTTCTCTCACTTTTTCCTCCGCTTGGCCTTGCCTGTCTCAGCCTGCAGTATCCTGTACCAACCTGGGGGTAAAGCCCGTGGGGGAGTGCAGTTACCCTGCACCAGGCCCCTGTTACTCCACCCCATCAATGTGACGCATGTATACTATCATTGGGCGCTCAGGGTCCCCTGTCACCTGGACCCAGTGAGTGACAATATCTTCAGAATAGTGCACCATTCAAATTACAGATTCAATGAAGCAGAAGTCGCCTTCTAAATATAGTTTACTCCCTCTTTACAAACAATATGCTGGTGCGATAACTCAGTGAACTAATGCACCATCTATAGAAGGTTCAATTTCCAGTGAGGAACAAACTACTCTTCTCTGAAGTCATTCACATAATACCTCAATACATGATGTTAGGGAATTGGTTAATACTTCTAGTCTATTAAATGTACGATCCGTATAAATCAGAGAAGGCTAATGGTTCATGTAGTACATGGTGCACACTAAATACCGTGGGAGATATTACATTAATCATATCGTTAGTCTCAAATTGCAAATTGGAGAGCATCTTAAAAGATCACAAATACTATTTGTTCCAGACTAGTTGCTCTCATGCCCTTCAAATGCATTAAGCACATTGTATCATTCACAGCCTCTACATGTAATCTCCTACTTGAATATGATAAAGGAAAATACTTTTAATTCTCTATATATGTTTGATAATAACAACTCAATTTCTGAAAGTTTATAAAAATGAAATTGAACATCATTATTTACATATATGTGTAATCGGTATTAAAAAGTAATTATCATGCTCTCTAAGGTGTGACACATTTCTGATCAGCAGGACATGATGCTCAGGTAGTGATTTGCCTGATAACCCTTACTGGAAATTCTGGATTTAGGATCTTGGTGTATTTGTTTAACTTGTTTGTAACAAGCATAGTATTGAATTTGACCACTGATGGTGTTTTCTTTCTATTTAGATGTTTGGATGGTTTCCCTCACTCCAGGGACTGGGACTCGCCTGTGGACATCATTTGCAGTACATTGGGCGAATGCTTGAAAAACTGATTTTAGTTTTAGGAGCCAGCAAATTAATTTAGGAGCCAGACACCCAGGCAGTCACTCTCACATCTATGTAAACAGTCATGCAGTGTCAGTAGAATTACATACACACAATCACACAGTTATCCACACAGTCACACGCAAACACACGCACACAATATCATTTACATAGAATCACATACTCATGCAGGCACACATTCACATACAGTGTCATAAATATCACATATGTGCTCACATAGAAACATAGTACCATAGAATGTGTTGGCAGATAAGAACCATTCGGTCCATCTAGTCTGCCCATTTTTCTAAATACTTTTATTAGTCCCCCATTCCTTATCTTATATCTAGGATAGCCTTGTGTCTATCCCACGCATGCTTAAACTCCTTCACTGTGTTTACCTCTACCACTTCCGGTGCAAGGCTATTCCATACATCCACTACCCTCTCAGTAAAGTAATACTTCCTGATATTACTTTTAAATAATTGCCCCTCTTATTTAAGACTATGTCCTCTAGTTGTGGTAGTTTTTCTTATTTTAAATATACTCTCTTCCTTTACTGTTTTGATACCCTTTATGTATTTGAATGTTTCTTTCATATCCCCCCGTTACGTCTTTCCTCTAAGCTATACATGTTAAGATGCTTTAACTTTTCCTGGTAAGTTTTAGTCTTCAACCCATGAACCAGTTTAGTAGCCCTTCTCTGAAATCTCTCTAAAGTATCAATATCATTCTGGAGATACGGTCTCCAGTACTGCGTACAATACTCCAAGTGAGGTCTCACCAGTGCTCTGTACAATGGCATGAGCACTTCCCTCTTTCTACAGCTAATACCTCTCCCTATGCAACCAAGCATTCTGCTAGCATTTCCTGCTGCTCTATTGCATTGCCTACCTACCTTTAAGTCCTCTGAAATTATAACTCAGAATCTTGCACTTATCCACATTAAATGTCAGTTGCTACAGCTCTGACCATTTTTCTAGTTTAGCTAAATCATTTAGCTTATCCCTCCATGAATATCAACCCTGCTGCAAATCTTTGTATCATCAGCAAAAATACATACTTTGCCAACAAGACCGTCTGCAATATCACTAATAAAAATATTAAAGAGAATGGGTCCAAGTACAGATCCCTGAGGTACCCCACTAGTAACAAGACCTTGCATCGAATATACCCCATTGACTACAACCCTCTGTTGCCTGTCACTCAGCCATTGTCTAATCCATTCAACAATATTGAAATCCAAACTCAAAGATTGCAGTTTATTGATAAGTCTTCTATGTGCGACAGCGTCAAAAGCCTTACTGAAATCTCGGTAAGCAATGTCTACCCTGATCTATTATTTTAGTCACCCAATCGAAAAAATCTATAAGAATAGTTTGGCATGATCTCCCTGAAGTTGTTGTCTCTGATCTTGAAATCCATGGGATTTTAGATGTTCCACAATCCTATTCTTTAACAAGGATTCCATTATTTTCCCCACCACTTTTCCCCTACTGAAGTAAGACTTACTGATCTATAGTTGCCTGCCTCCTCCCTACTACCTTTCTTGTGAATGGGCACAACATTTGCTAATTTCCAATCTTCTGGGACTACTCCTGTTAACAATGATTGGTTTAATAAATCTGCTTACGGTTTTGCTAGTACACCACAAAGTTCTTTTAATAACTTTGGATGTATCCCATCAGGGCCCATCGACTTATTTGTCTTTACTTTAGACAGCTGACGTAAAACCTCTTTCTCTGTAAACTCACATGTATCAAAAGACTCATTAGACTTTTTCCCTAAATGAGGTCCCTTACCCTCATTTTCATTTGGAAAAACTGAACAAAAATATTAATTAAGGCAGTCTGCTAAGCCTTTATCCTCTTCTACAAAGCATCCTTCTTTTATTTTTAATCTAACTAATCCTTGTTTTACTTTCCTTTTCTCATTTATGTATCTAAAAAATGTTTTATCCCCCTTTTTTACTGACTGCGCTATTTTCTCTTCTGCGTGTGCTTTGGAAGCTCTTATAGCTTGCTTTGCCTCTTTCTGCCTACTCTTATAGATCTTTCTATTTTCCTCAGATTTTTATAATTACTAAATGCTAGCTTTTTGTTTTTTACTATTTTGGCCACCTGTGCAGAGTTTCTTCAATTTTTTGCTCTTACTGACAAGCCTAATGGAATTTTCTGTTGTCTTCAGTAGTGCAACTTTTAGATAATCCCATGTCTCCTGGACTCCATTTAAATTGCTCCATTCTGATAATGACTCCTTTACACCTAATCTAATTTTAGAAAAGTCGGTATTTCGAAAATCTAAAACTTTTGTTTTTGTGTGGTGTGACTACGTCACTGTTCTTATATTAAACCACACTAACTGGTGATCACTAGATCCTAAACTTTCAACTACAGTAATATCTGATACCAAATCTCCATTTGTGAACACTAAATCTAATATGGCCTGCTTTCGAGATGGCTCCTCAACTACTTGTTTTAGAGATAATCCCAGTAGGGAGTTTAGGATATGCGTACTCCTGGCGCAAGTAGCTGTTTTGGATTTCCAGTTCACATCAGGAAGATTAAAGTCACCCATGATGATCACTTCCCCCTTCATTGTCATTTTAGCTATTTCCTCAACTAGTAGATTATCTAACTCTCTATTTGTCCAGGGGACCTATAAATCACACCTACCAGAGTTACCGTATGATTACCAAATTCTAACGTAACCCAAACTGACTCTATGTTCGCCTCACTAACTTATATGAGGTTAGATTTTAAGCTATCCCTCACATAAAGGGCCACCCCTCCCCCTTTCTTTTCTATATAAAGAGTACCCTAGTGTTGATATGTCCCAGTCATGTTTTTCATTATACCATGTATAATGTATATAATACATAGTATAATGTGGTTCATCTTGGCCTTTGCTTGAGTGTGAGGTGCAGGTGATCTGAGCGCTGGGATATCAGATGACACCCCGCGCAGTGACGCTAAAGACTGGTGGGAGAAGCAGTCAGTCTGTGCAGCCTGTTGTAACATATGACCACATGCTAATAGAGGGGTGGCATTGCCACCAACTCCATGTGGATGGAAATACACATGCGCAAGGTCTCATTTTCTGGACGACCTGGCAATATTTAACTATTTTCACTCATAGAGGATATAGAGGTTTTGTTGCTGTCTTAGTGTTTCTTATTTTTAGGGCTTTTTCCATCTCTTTCATATTGTCAACGTATCGTTAGTTTATTTGGGGTACTATCTTATTATGAATTTTTATTTTTTTTATAGTTTATTGGGATTTATTTTTGTTTAGATTTTGTGCTGACTCTAGAGTATTGTTTTGAATTTTCTGTTCCACATTATCCACATTTCCCAAAATTGTAACTGTTTGAAACAAATGAAAAGTACAATTATCTAATTAGCTAGGTTCCTAACAAAACTCTTATTTGAGCATGAGAAGAAATATCTCCTGACTTCATAGCTGTTCCACATCCGCAACACTACACTCAGCTTCGTGCTCCTGTCAGCCTCTCACCTCATAACTATCTCCTCACACCTTCACCCATCGCAGTTTAAACACATTAGAGTAAACTAACACATCTCTTTTAAGTAAAAGCCAAAACATTTTTTTTTTTTTTATAAATCTACCTCCCCATTTCTCTACTCCTCCTGACTTGTAAAATACTTGAATCTACAACCACCACTTGCTCTCCTCCAACCATTTGGCTTGTTTCTTTTCCTATCACCTTCTGTATGCCATATTGTCTTATCTTATAAAAAGTGTAAAACACTATCATTTATTTTAATAAAGCACCATTAACTTTTATGGCCCTGTACAATAGGATAGAGTTAAGATCAAGTGGCCATACAATGACACATTATGTGACATAAGATACATTAAACACATTTTATTTTGTGTCATAGGATTATGGGTAATACCCCACCTTGTGTAACTCCTAGATCTAGGGGTAAGAGCCCCCTCCTGGTTGAAAACAGTTCAGGATATTTCTGATAAATCCACGTAACTTTTTACATTCATAAATTTACATTCTGCGCTCTTCTCATACCAGCATGTACTTTGTTACTAATAAAGTCTCTTGTTGTTTGTTCGTTTTTTAGACATGAAGCTTAATGGCTGGCTTTTGTAATATTTCACTGAGACCAAATTTAAATTCCATATGGTCCTGGTTACATGGTAAGTTTAAATCAATTGACTGTAACAAATTCACCTGCACGGCAAGACTCGTAACAACTCATAGAATCTGCGAGTTGATTCACTATAGAAGTATCTGCAATAATGAAACCGCACATCAAATAAGGTAATGTCACTGTAATGCTCATTTATTCAGTTACCCACACAAGACGTACCCTAGCATTTTGCAGCTTGACGCGTTTCGCATGTTTGTGCTTAATCATCAGCTGAAATGCTAACAGACTAAACCACTGTCTCTCAACTGGGGGTTCCTGACCGAAAAGTGGGTTGCGAGCGTGTGGGGAGTGGGTCGTAGATGTGTGCTTTAGATTTATCAGAAAATCTAACTTTTGATTACGGCGATGAGCGATGAAGCACACTATGTTCACCATCTGAACCTGACTATGCCGCAGAGAAAGGCGTTGTTTCAATGGTGCTGCTGATATCTCTTTCAGTAATACCCCTGGGATTAGGAAACTCAGAGCCATCACCATTTACTTCACAAATAAAATTTCCAAATTCTCCTGAGATTTGTCAAGTGAACCTTGGGCTTGATGTGGGAGGTAGATGTCAGTGAGTGTGTAATGTGCCTAACTTTGTGAGAGTGGCTTCTCAACTCTGGTCCATCTCAAGATAAAATATAGGAACAGAATAGACACTGAACACATCCTTAAGACTTGCATTGTCTACCCTCCCCCCAGACTTATCAAGAGCAAAAAGCATCCCAGCTTTCTCATTATTCAATTAGTATATTTAATTTCATATATTTCAATAGCTTTTCATTGGGATTTTAGCTCAGTTGCACTTTTATTTGCACTGTGATTATTTGACTATTTATGTTGTGAAGAGGCCCCGTTTTTTGTTGGGTTCATGTTTTTAACAGTGTGTAGATACATGGTGGAATGCTGTACAAATTGATTTGTGGAATAAATTATAATGTTTTGGAAATTAAATTCTTTTTGGGTCGTGACTTAATGTCCAAGGACAATTGTGGGTCATAAGGTTAAACAGGTTCAGAACCACTGGACTAAACAATAATATGTAATAATATGTAAAGAATAATTAACAAAGACAGGTGGATGGAGGGGAGAAACATCCAGTCAGCGACATATGATAGCTTAAACTGGATAAGGTTTAGTAAATTCCAGGATGGGATTATAATGTTGTGCACTTGTGATGTAATGTAACTCCATTCAGCATTTTCCAGAAAAAAAGATCTTCTATTACATTACATCCTGAATATTCCTAGCATCAAACTGTTTAAGATAAGGTAATTCTTGAGCCAATGTGCAATGGTGGGAATCCTTTCTGAATTGTCATTACATGTATTTGCAGCAGCCAGGCTCACAGTGTGAGGTATTGGGCCTATATTTGAATGTAACACCTTTTTCTGTGTAAAGTAGCATTGGCAAGCAACCATAAAATGTCATTACACATTGGAAACAACAGGACATCTTCAGTGTCTGTGGCTAAACACACATCTGTCTGCAGTCTATTTATATTCTAAATGTCTCTCTGAATTAACTTTTATGGAGAGGGCAATAAATATCTCATTCCCAGTTCACTTGTTAACATGTCCCTTAGAGACCATAACAGAACTGAGCAACCTGCAAGTATTAAGCACATGATGGTTTATAACTTCAATTACTCCTAGCCAGCCACAGATGGGATTGTACCCAAGAACAGCTGGAAGGGTCAGCATAGGATGCTTCACTGAAGAATGAGGTGCAGTCATGTAAACAGAAATCTGTGTGACATTACCCACCTCCCTGTTTAATGCAGAAGCACTGCTAATCACATTATCAGGAGATGGACAAGGTAGCCACAAGCCCCCGAGCAAAAGAAAGGAGCAAAGCAAAACTAATCTAGTTACCAGTGTCAAAAGAGCAAAGCTGCTGTGATGACATCGCTAGGACAAGACCAGTTTTCCCAGGGTAGGAATCACCTGTAGGGATCTGTGAGGGAATACATCTGTGAAGTTACATTTTACCCCAGTACAGGCAATTCACGCTTAGGACATGCTGTAAAAGGGAAATTGAATATTTGTATGAAGCCCAAAGTAAAGTTTCAAATAATTCTCTCAATTTAACTTGTTCTCTGCTAATGTGCCCCTTGCCTGCCATTCTCGCTTCATTACTTCATTTTTGCCCTTGTTCTTCTCTGTTGCTCTTATGTATCACCTAATTCTATCCCATCACGCTAACTTTTTTCTCTCACTTTCACTCTTCCAAATCTCTCTCGCTCTCCTCTCCATCCCCTCATGTGTAACTGAAAAAAGGCTTTGTGTGCTCACTTATTGTGAGTGTGTTCTGATGTGGTTGGTTATGTATACTGGTCTGCATGAATATTACTTTGAATAACATGTGGAGATATATGTACAGGGCCAGAGCAGGGAGTGTGCCACACACTGATGTCCGAGTGGTGGTTCTCAGGCCTGATGTGGTTATTAAGGGGTTTTGTGTGTGCTCTATAGATAGTGAATGAAAAATCCAGGTTCCATTGTTTTACTTCATGATATTAATCGCATCCAGGTCCCCAGCCAAAACTTCTGCATGACTGAGACCCTCCACATTAAATAAATAATGGACAACATTTTTCTAAGAAATGTAATATGTCCCATGACATCCTGAGTGGAATAAAGAAAATAGTTAAATATTAGACTAAAACCTTGAATAGGGTGGACACCTTTGCTTCAAAAATATAAAATAACACACGGTTCATACTCTTGACACCATAGATTTAGCATGGGCCTGAAGCCATTTTTTTACAGGCCTGCTGGTAAAATACTGCCTAGGTCCCAACCCTAACCGTGAAAAACAACTTTTGGTTTTTTTAGTAGTTAGTGTTATATATATGGTGATAGCCCCTACTGTATTATACCCTATTTACTCTATCACAAAAAGAAAAAAATCTATAAAAGAAACACCTCCAATATTCTGCACTCCAACACATTCGAAAATTTCTATAAGTTAAAGGGACCCAGTCACCTAAACATTATTTATACTTTGAATGTAGAGAATACAAAAATATCAAATCTGGTACAGGGGTGGCCAAACACATACAATATAACAGTCACGTACAATAAACTTCATATATTCGAGAACTGCAAGATAAGAACAAATATTACATACATTTTTTTTATTGTTACATGCACATTTTGTTGTAAAAAATATATAACTATTAAGAAATACATGTATGTAATAATATTCTAATATGTTGTTTTTAAACTGCTAATTGTACATTAAGTACAGATATATAAACCAAATGTTTAAAAAATCCTGACTAATTATTGTTTGAACCATACTGAGCATATTTACTACAGTAATGAAACAGCTAAGAAAAATATGCACATATGCATTCCATTAGCACTGAGTGAGATTAGCAAAAAGAAAAAGGGTAAAAACAGATATTCTTTCTTTTTTATTGATTACTTTCATTTTCAAGGAAATATACATGAAATGGGTGAAATGAAGGATCCTGGGATCATTGACAAAATGACAAGACATGGTACATACATTGTAATATTAAAAGCTTAACCAAAGTGTCTCAAGTCTACCAGCAGTCATTTCAACGTGCCTTGGCAGATGACGTTGAAGACAGTCTCCTATGATCTGTGATCAAACCACAGAACCCTATTTACATAATAGTTGATCATTGTGTGGGATAAGAATACTCGGGACTGGTCAAGAATGAGGGGAGATTAGGTGGTCAGGCGGATGGGGTCCGAATTGTTAAGCATATACCACGTTGTGCTTTGAAATGTTTCCTTTAATCGGGTTCCTCAGTTCCATTGGTAGGAAATTAAAACAGATATTTTAAATGATATTTATTTGTCTTAGTAAATATCTGGTCAAAACATAGAGGCAAATAAGTAAACCAATGAAAGTAGTGATGTTTTAATCAGATACAACTTTACAAAATGATATTATGATGCTATTTACTGCTGGCAAAAATAGTAATATATCCTTGACTCAAGCATTAAATTCAGCATTTAAATTATTAAATATACTTACGCACCATTAAACGGATGTGCAATGTCAAAAACTGTCACCACTGACACAATTTATTTAGAACACATTTTTTCTAATGGTAATTGCATTTGTCTGAAATTCTATTAACACAATTTATTTACAATAAAAATGCGTAGAAAAAAAGGCGCTTATTTTATAAAGATGTAAATAAATAAGTGATAAAAATGATATGACAAAAATAGTGAACTGATAGGAATAAGATGCTGCAAACACTAGTGTTATCACCCAGAAACACAAGTACTTTTATAATTTATATACAATTTTTGATATTTTTTTACTCTCTACATTCAAACTACAAACAATGCTTAGGTGACAGAGCATCTTTAGTATGTCCTATTAAGCATCTTTATGATGCTGTGTAAACATCTCTAAATATACTAATTAATAATCGGATGTATAATGCAACAAGCAATGAGAAATGTGATATAATGGAGATAAAATCCAAGCTTAAGTGAAAAGATTACCGTAGATAATTTTTCAGCATCAACAAGCAATATGAATTTATTAATCTATATGCTAATGATCAGTGTGTGTGTGTATGCTTACATCAATAAGCTATTCCTGTGTCACAAAATTATCCTAATACACAGTGCCTTCGGTGAGCATACTGTGCGACTTGGTAAGCATCTCAACAGCGCTGCTTTGCTATAATGCCTTCTAATTAATGCTGCTAAATTATGATTGACTTCAATTGCCTGGCACCGGGACTGGAAAGCCATTAATACACATAATAAAACTCTGTAAATATATTTCAGTGCCAATAACGCATAATGTAAATGGAATAATGATGTCATTATATCCACATAGAAATGAAGATCTTGAGGTCCCCAGACTAATATTGTCTGTAACCATATTAGCATATTCTGATATGCCATTTCCTCCACACGTTGACTCAATTGTGATTATTCCGACTCTGTATAAATGGAGTCTATTGCAGAAAATGAAAGATCAGTGATTAGTCCCAATTAGTCTGTGTCATGTCTCATTAGTTTACATAAAACACCAGCTTTCCAGATGACAAATGAGCCATTTTTCTACCAAGTGTGAAAATCTCTCTATTACAAATGATCCTGTGCAAATATTATTATATAAACTGAGCTTGTTGAGACAATCAATTAATTATACAATTAGAAAGACAGGGTGTTTTTTTTAAAGGGACATCAAAGTGGATCCTAAAATGCTTTACCGCTCAGTGCTTCCATGTTCTGTGCCGCGCCCGTCACAGTTAATATGGGGGGTATGCACTTAGCATGGGGGTATGCGCTTGTTAAGACGGTAAATGCCATCTTAATGGGAAAGTTGAAAAGACACGCCCAGGAATTCCAATTTCTTAAAGGGACAGTGTCACCTAAATTGTTTCTACTGCGAATGTAGAGAATAAAAAAATTATTAAAGATGACATAAACATTGTATTAGCAAAACGGCAAGCAAATGCCTAAATTAGGAGAAAATGAACTGCTTTTTAATGGAGAATATGTAGTTTGCGTATCCAGACACAGGAGATGTCCTTACCTGGAAACTGCACAGACAAACTAAAAACAATTTTTTTCTCCGGGGGGATTTGTCAAGGCAGGTTCAGTGGTTTTATGGCCACTTGGTAACTTTATATCATTTGGACAGTTATTTAGAATAAGAATCAAGTATTTTATTTATACAAATTAATATAAAAACACATTTATGCAGGTTAAACACTGTATTGTGCGTTGTATTGCTCTGGAGCTCTGTGATACAGTTCTAGAATCCAAACATTCTGAGCTCCCAGAAAAGAGGGACAATAAATGGGTGCAAAATAGGACTGTCCCTCCTAAATCGGGATACTTGAATGGTATAGGTTATTATAACAAGGCACCAATGTGGCACGGGGAAGGGACTCTTCATCGCGGCTGCTTCCGCGCAGCCGCTTCACCGCCGACTCTACAGCACAAGACAGATCGTCACTGGAGATTTCATCGCGGGACTTTTCATTTCTAAAGGTAAGTATTTTACCGATTTTAGTTTGTTTAGAATTAGGGTTTAGGGGGTTAGAATTAGGTTTAGTGTTTAGTGTTAGTGGTTAATTTTACTATTAGGGGTCGGGGGGTTAGTATTAGGGTTAGTAGTAGGGTTTAGGGGGTTAATTTTAGTATTAGGGGTCGGGGGTTAGTATTAGGGTTAGTATTAGGGTTTAGGGGGTTAACTTTAGTATTAGGGGTCGGGGGTTAGTATTAGGGTTAGTAGTAGGGTTTAGGGGGTTCATTTTAGTATTAGGGGTCGGGGGTTAGTATTAGGGTTAGTATTA
The DNA here is from genome assembly GCA_036172795.1 of Pelodytes ibericus. Classification (NCBI taxonomy): domain Eukaryota; kingdom Metazoa; phylum Chordata; class Amphibia; order Anura; family Pelodytidae; genus Pelodytes; species Pelodytes ibericus. The sequence goes on from CM069857.1 coordinate 264,387,766, forward strand.
GGGTTTAGGGGGTTAACTTTAGTATTAGGGGTCGGGGGTTAGTATTAGGGTTAGTATTAAGGTTAGTATTAGGGTTTAGGGGGTTAACTTTAGTATTAGGGTCGGGGGTTAGTATTAGGGTTAGTATTAGGGTTTAGGGGGTTAATTTTAGTATTAGGGGTCGGGGGTTAGTATTAGGGTTAGTATTAGGGTTTAGGGGGTTAACTTTAGTATTAGGGGTCGGGGGTCAGTATTAGGGTTTAGGGGGTTAATTTTAGTATTGGGGTTAAGTTTAGTGTTAGTATTGGGGTTTAGTGTTACTATTGGGGGGAATAATTTATTAGGGGGGGGTTATTTTAGATTATTTGAGTTTTCCTTTTAGATTTGTAAGAGCTGACAGTTCAGCGCTGAACTGTCAGCTCTTACATAGCTGCAGCCGCGGTGAAACGGCCGCGTTATACTTCATTGCTGACAGTTCAGCGTTCTAACTGCCGCACTGAACTATCAGCGATGAAGATGCGGCGAAGAAGTGTCCTAGACCCTGTGGCACTCCATCAGCCAGTGTGAAAACAATCAAGAACCTGCAATAGGGAATAACAATCAGTTATCATTTTATCTTAAAGTGCTGTATCACCTGGAGATTGTTTTTACTGTGCTTGTAGAGCATGACAACATTTTTGAAAATGGTCTATACATTGTATTTGCAAAACTGCAAATATATTCCAAAAATTAGGAGAAAAATGTGTTTTAAATGTGTCTGTGGAGTTTCTTGTTCATGACATCACACGTGGCACAGTATGCAAATTACACATTGCCCAATTAAAAGCAGTTCATTTGCATACCATGCCACAGGTGATGTCATAAACAGAAGACTCCACAGACAAATCTAAAACACATTTTCTCTTCATTTAGACATTTGCTTACAGTTTTGCTAGTACAATGTATAGATCATTTTCAATATTTTTTTATGCTCTTCATTCACAATAAAAACAGTGTTTAGGGTATACAGTCCATTTGACATATCTTTTTAACTCTCTAAATATATAGGGTGGGTGTATATTATGAATCCATTATCCAGTGCACAGCAGTGATAATCCACAGTATAATCATTGTATAAATGTAATGAGAATTTTCCATCATTTGCGTAGAAAAAAAATAACTCTTTCTTTATGCTGTTGCACTAGTAATTATACACTACAGGCCACATTTATCAAGGAAAAACAGGTGATATTTTTTTTAAAAAGTGCTACATTTGAAGCAAACTGCCGTAACCTTCCATTGGTTTCCATGGTTAACACTACTATTTTTTTACCATTTTCTAGAAATACCCCCTATCTTGTTTTGATCAATACTGCCCTATACGAGGTAACTGGTTGCAATAGCTGTTAAATAGCGCCACCTATGGGCCGTTATTGTTAACTGAAAATATAACTTTCAATTGATTCGCTTAAAGTTTAGAGGCTATATTTGTTCTTAAAAAAAAATGATATGGATATTTCTAACCAATCAAGCATTTTCTATATATTAAAGTTATCATTAACTGGGCTAAAGTGGATTAAAATTAATTTAAAATTGACATAATGCATACATAGGCAGATATTCTTCTGTCTTTTCAATGGCCAATAATTAGTGGAATGCATAGTGTGCACAGGCTCCCTAGGCAGTTATGTATGTACTACAGTGCCATGGGCTCCTTTGATTGAAAATGATCTATTATGTTAGCAGAATTGCCACAAATGCCTAAAGTAGGAGAAAAATATGTTATAAATGTGTCTGTGGAGTCTCCTGCTTATGACATCACCTCTGGCTTGATTTGTAAATGAACTGGTTTTCGATGGGAAATGTGTGATTTGCATATCAAGCCACAGGTGATGTCATAAACTGGAGACTCCACAGACACATATAAAACACATTTCTCTCCTAATTTAGGTATTTGTTTGCAGTTTTGCTAATACAATGTATAGATCATTTCAGTCATTTTTTTATTCTCTACATCCACAGTAAAAACAATGTTTAGGTGATACAGTCCCTTTAAGACAGGGCAACTAACTCTACCATAACTCAGCCAACGAGGCCACATCTCACTTCAGATCAGACTTATATATCACACAAACAGAAGAGAGAAATAACTGGTGACCAAAAACATGAAATACATTAAGCAATTAACTAAAATAGATAAGAAACAGAAGTGCTACAACAAGAAATTGTAACAGGAGTTGTAGGTGAAGGTAGGGGTTATGATAGAAAATACTACCATATATGTCATGGGCTTTTCATCTTTTGGTGGACAAGCAGCTCCTATTCCCTCCTGGCATAATGGGTGTCATTTTAGTTTAATTTACCCCAAATGTCTCACGAATGTGCTCAGCACTCTCAGGTGTCCTTCCCTTAACGGAACGGTATCACCTAAACACTGTTATTACTGGGAATGTAGAGGATAAAAATATGATAAAAAATGATCTATCCATTGTGTTTGTAAAATTGCAAAAAAATGACAAAATTTGGAAAAAATTGTGTTTTCAATGTGTATGTGGAGTCTCCTGTTCATTACATCACCTGTATCGTGATATGCAAATGAACTGCATTGCAACGGGAATATGTATTTTGCATATTAAGACACAGGTGATGTCACAGACAAATTTAAAAATCCTTTTTCTCCTGTTGCATCGTCGAGACAGTTGCAGTGGTTTTATGTCCAATTGATAACTACCGTATTTGCTCGATTATAAGACGACCCTGATTATAAGACGACCCCCCAAACTTTGGATATTACTTTAGGAAAAAAACTAAAAGCCTGAATATAAGACTACCCTATAGGAAAAAAGTTAAACTTGTATATATTCACATGTAAATTGCTTTTTTAATAAAAAATTATATAAAAAAATGCATTTGCTTTTATTTCCTTTTATGTGCCAATTCTGCCTCTCTTTCCCTTGCCCCCAGCTTTGTCTCTCTCCCCCTCCTTTGATTCCCCCCTCTCCTCTGTCTCTCCCCCCCCTTGTTTCTCTCTGCCCCCCCTCCCTCTGTCTCTTCCCCCCTCCCTTCCCTTGTTGCTCTGTCTCCCCCCTCCCTCTCTGCCCCCTCCCTCCCCCTGTCTCTGCCCCCCTCCCTCCCCCTGTCTCTGCCCCCCTCCCTCCCCTGTCTCTGTTTCTGTCCCCCCTCACTCACCCTGTCTCTGTCCCCCTCCCTCTGTCTCTTCCCCCCTCCCTCCCCCTGTCTCTCTGCCCCCCTCCCTCCCCCTCACCTTGAAGTAGATCCCTGGTGGCTAGTGGGGGCAGCCGGGGGATGTCTGCATGATACGTGCAGACATCCTCCATGCTGCCCGACACGGCAGTCTATTATGACGGACAGCTGGTCCGTCATAATAGTCTGCCGTGTCGGGCAGCATGGAGGATGTCTGCACGTATCGTGCAGACATCCCCCAGCTGCCCGATTTACCTTGGTGGCTAGTGGGGCAGCAGAGGATGTCTGCGCGATGAGCGCAGACCTCCCCTGCTGCCACCCGGCACGCTCGCCGGGACTTCTGTGACGAAAGCGGAAGTATCCGGCTTCTTCACAGAAGCCCCGGCGGTCGTGCCGGGCGGAAGCAGGGGAGTCTGCGCTCATCGCGCAGACTTCCCCTGCTGTCAGAGAGGGGGATCCAGGTCCCCTGCAGCTCTGCTGGGGACCTGGATCCATGTCTTATAATCTGACCTCATTTTGAGGTCAGATAATAAGAAGACCTCGATTATAAGACGAGGGGTAGTTTTCAGAAAACATTTTCTGAAAAAAAACCTTGTCTTATAATCGAGCAAATACGGTACTTTTATGTGCAGTCTCCTATTTATGACATCACATGTGGCTTCATGTGCAAATCACAGGGCCCAGGTAAGGTTTCCACCTAGCCGGTGTTTTATTGGCACGGCTGGTAATCCAGCCATTTGCTGCAGGGGGGAGCTGGGAGTCTATACAAAATTACTGTGCCAGCGGTGAGGAGGGGTCACCGGTGGGCATACAGTTCTCCCAGGCCGAAGAAGGCTGCAAAGGAGTGCCTTACAGGCAGCTGCATGTTTGATCATCTGTCTCAGACCTCACTCAGCACTGCTGTGCACTTCTTGCCCATAGTGATGACTCTTTGAAACTGAGACACATTTCACACCTGCAGCTGCCTGTTAGGTTCTCCAGAGGCTTCCATGGTGGGGGAGGACTGTACGCTGCAGCCCCGCTGATGACACCTCCCTGTAGCTCTCAGGCAGTTTAACCATGGTGGGGGGGTTGGGCTGAGAGAGCTATGGCTGGTATTATTTTTAGTATAAGGTGGCAGCCCTACATATAACACAGAGCGGAAGTTTATGCATATGTGAAGATTCTTTTATCATCTGGAGTCACAGACAACTGGGACTGGAAATGCATGCAAGTTGGAATCCCAACCATTGCTATTTGTAGCTCATGTACGTTTCTGCATGGAAATACTTGCAGAAAGGCAAACTACATGAATACAGACTTCTATTACTGGCCAGAGAATAAATGGAGCATATTACTATCTGGTAAATCACAGGCAGAAACATATTAGAGGGTCTATACACCGATTTATTCCAAAATGGATTCACAAATTTCAGAAATATGGTCACTCAGTATTCCTGAATTCGGAGCCAAATAGGCAGATTTCGCCATGAAAACTATAGATTTTCGGCTACCCAGTGTGTGCCGATCATCCAAGTACACAATCTGAATTTGAGTAACACAGGTGGAATTCGCCCATTTCGAGTGTCTTGATTTGAGCTGGAGAATTCAACTTTAAAACACTCTAAAGGCCATTGTACTGATAATTGCACATACTTGAGCTGCATGTGTCATTACAGACATGATGCTAAGCTTGGTGTGATGTCAGGAAACCATTTGCATGTGTCTTGGTATCCACAGTGGACGTAGATATTATTGTTTACCATAAACCGAAGACTTTCCACTAAACTTGCTGTTTCCATTTTTCTTATCCATTACCCGTATATAATAGCTATGTAACTTCCAGAGTAGAGTTCTGCGTTGGGCTCCATGCTTTAGCATTTTCATAGAAATTCCCCCCTCCGAAGTCTCTGAAGTAGGGTATCTGTAGCATGGCCACCAACTTGTCCCCAAACAGCCTCTCTGTACCATTTAACTGACAAGATCAAAAGATCTTCATAATCCCTTTCTGGAGTTATGGATTTAATTGCTGAGTGAAGTGTGCACTGGATCTTATGTTTTAGGATAGAATGGGACCTGAAATCTTTGCTCAGCGATTTTCCACTGTAGGATTATTGTATGCACGTGGAGGCACTGGCTCACGGTGGACATTTAATGGGTCTGTGATGTACAACTTTAATGATGTTCTATGGATCCTTGTGTAGACACATTGCCTATCCCTCATCATAGCCCTTAACTTTTCCGCTTTACACGGGATAGTCCAAAATCGGGACCACTATCCCGTGATCCCTAATTTATTATCATGTGTTTGGGGCAGTGGGGTAGTGTCGACACTTCCTTTCAGGAATATGCAAAGTTGGAGGTTTGGATTATTAGTTGGTTATGAAGTGATTTTAAAACAAATACTGGGGCATTTAGTCCTCTCATTAATCCTTAGAGGTGTAGACACTTTGTAAAGTATTGACAAGTGTGATGATTTTCAGGCTAATTACTCTCTCGAGATTCAGATAATCATGACTTCTATCTTTTTTTTCTTGTGTGTTGTTGTTCCAATGTGAAATCTTTCACTCAAATTGGAATTAATAATCTTTATGCCTTTTATTTGCTATCCACAATGTAACCAGCTGACACTATTGATTAAGTGACTCGTTACCAGACTGGCGCCATGTTGAGCTCATGCCGTGTTAATGAAGACTAAAAAGATGAAAAAAGGCGTCAGCTTGAACCACCAGCCACAGTATCAGTTGTGTAAAGTGCAGGTGAGCGGCCTGCTCAGTGTGCAATATTTGCCAACAAATGTCTGTGCAAACAAGAGGTTTTCCTCAGTTGAGACACACACAGATGTTCTGTGCCTGGGAAGGAAAGTTCAGTTTACACAGCTAACTAGCTGTAATTTGGACAAATATTGGTGTGATTACTGTACATGAAAAGAGATAATCTGGGTCAGGAGTCTCACAAATTACCTCAATGCACAGATAGAACAATAGAAAGAAATGGAAATTATTGCATAATATATTCTGATCAATCGATGCTGCTCAGGACGATGAATTTAGACCTGTGCTGGGGGGAATCAGCTGCTGATTTAGGTTAAGGGGGCTTTGTCACATAAATATTGTATATACTGTGAATGTGGAGAATAAAATATTATTATTATATTATCATCTATATGCTGCTTTAGCAAAATTGCATGCAAAGACTCATGGTGTCCTCTCTTTATGACATCACCCCGTAGATTAGGAAGATGAAGGAAAAGGAAATGGGAATGGCACTCGGAATGAATGTGAAAAACGAATTTAATGGCAGAAAAAATAATATAAAGTAAATACAGCAAGGTAGTGGGAAAAAGACTTGACGCATTTCGCGTGACTAGCACGCTTAATCATAACCTCGTAGATTAACCTGAAAAATGTACACATTTCCTGCTGAAAGCAGGAAATGTAGAATAGCCACAAGGTTATGTCATAATTAGGAGACACCCCAGACCAGGGCCGTCTTTAATATTGTTTAGACCCCAGGCAAGCATTTGCTTGGACCCCTGGAGCTTGAAGCCCCCCCCCCCCCCCCCCAGTGCAATAACACCTTCTGTCTGCCTCACACACAAAAAACACACACACACAATTGCTGCCTACAATATGTAAGTGCTCTCCGTTATCAATGATTACGTTTGCAACTTAGACACTGAGTACTTTTATTGCAGTGTATACAATGTGTATAATAAGCATATAATTGCTTCAAAATATATGGTTCAAAATATATACTACAAAATGAATACTATGAAACTGTATACTACAAAATGTATAATACATTAAAAGTACTCTACTATTCTCTACTATATTACAAAATTATACATGGATATTAGAGAACACTTACGTATCGTAGGTACATTTAGTATGGGAAAAGTGTCACAGTAATGCTATATGTTACAGTAATGCTATATATATAACAGTAATGATAAATGGCACTGATATTACACAGGGCAAACATTACAAAGTTTATGTATGTGTGTTTATATAAATATATATTGTATACACACATTCATGATAACATGCAGTTTGTGTGTATCACAGACTTCACAGCAATAAAATTCACAGTATTGTGCAGTGTATGTGAGTCACACACAGCCTCTCATTCTCACACACACTGATAGTGTCTCACACAGATAGTATGGACATCGTGGCTTTCTAGCCCTTAGAGTAGATCTGTTAATACTAATATCATCTAATTATTGCTTAAGCTAAGCTAAGTAATTACAAACCTCTATTTTATTTATTTGAGGGTTTTTTCTTTTTTTTTTCTTTTTCATCCTGTTATTAATATTAAGTTGTATATCTGATATCATATACTTTGTTTAACAGATTATAGAATTTATCACAATTATTTAAAATTTGATCAATGACACACTGACACAATGTAATATTTAGAAGATCAGCTTATAACCTAATAAATATAAATAAAGATATATAGTATAAAAACACATTGTCACACACACACACACACACACACACATAGTGACTCACACACACAGTATCACACAGTATCTGTTTCTGTCTCTGATGACAATGGGTAGGCTGATGAAGTTGCACGATGGGCCACTAAACTGGTATTCGAATACTCGCGTGTTTTTATAAATACCTATAGATTGATTCTGGAAGCAATTCGATCCCAAAATGACATAGCCTTGGCTCTTGCGTCGTCCGTAATAGCTACGACATTGCTACCAGGTGAAAGAACTGCTCATTCCACTTTGAATTGTGCAGTTCAGATCTAGACACGGATTGCTTCTCACATGGACAAGTATATGTTGCGTGTTCTAGAGTCGGCAAACCAGACAATCTCTATATCTGCACAAACAATGGAACAACAAAAAATATTGTATACCCACAAGCATTGTGAAATTAAACATATTACAAACGTGCGCTTTCTCTTTTCTTTCTTTTCCATTTAACCAGACTGAGCCACAGCAATGCGTGGCCGTGTACAGCTAGTATATATATATGTATGCCTGTGTGTATAATCTCATCCACAATGTATTGTGGTCACTCTAGCGATATGTGCTACTGGACTAACTGCTCCCCCTCATCGTGTAGGCCCGAAGCTCACACGCCTAACCTTTTTCTCCTTTCTATTTTTTTTGATTTGTCTGCCTAATTTTTGAAATTCAAGTGTAATTTAACAGCATTTGATTAGACCTTAAGTGAATAGACCCCCATGTGTATATACACTGATGTGTGTGCATAAATACAGATTTGCAATCGATCTGAACGGTTTAGAAACCATCTTCGTGTTTTTGCTGAAAATGTTTATTGAGAAGCTGAGTAAACACTATTAGTCAGCCAACTGATCTTTAATTATTAAACTCTTTGCTGCTAACTGCTTTCAAATTGATTTTTTTTTCCCCTTTTTGAAAGATTAGAGGCTTTTTTTAAATATTATTGAGTGGGAGATTTGATTTGTCCAAGATATCAGAGTCGGCAGCTTGTCTCCACGAAAACGTTTAAAGTTGGTCTAAGAAAAGTTTTTAAAAAAGTACATAGGTCACATGGGTTAATTGCCAAGGGCTTTTAAAGGCACCATGGACATTAATATTACCCAATATATGTTCCCATTAAAAAATCCTCAGTGCTCAAAGGATTCATTCTCATTTAACCAAACTTTCAAGAAACGTTTGTCCACCTCCAGTTTGAATATTTCCGATCATCTCTTAGAACAAAATGAAAGACGAACTAGAATGTGGCACAGAATTGTATGCATGACATCATTAATAAAGTAAAAGCATTAATAGTACAGAAAATACACCTTAGCTACTGATGAAAAGTCAATAGGGCCACTTCACAAGGCAACTGAAAAAAAACAGGCCTAAATAGCGGCATTGGAGATATCCTCTAATTCATTATTTAGTCAATAGACCATAGTGCAGCCAACGTGCGGGCCACGGACCTATTGTGGCCCACCTGCCATCAAGGTACAGTCCACCTGTCTTAACTACACACAATCTAGAAATGTGTAGTTTTGTTTGAATAATGTTGATTTAAAGCTGACTGTGGAGTGTTTTTTGTATTACTACTAAATAACCAAACATTTGTCTACGGCTAATAAACTATTCTTCATTATTTAAAATAAAAAAAAATTACCGCCACCTAATACACATATTTATTTCTGAACATGGGGGCTTCTTCAGAAAAAAACACTGCACACCCCTGTTCTAGTGGTATAATCTTGCTGTAGAAAGACTGCACAGAACTCCCCATCACGAGAAAAGGCTGGTTTCTTTTTTTGTGGTACAAAACATTAAAAAAGTGCATTAGCATTAGAGCATAAAAAAAAATCTCTTTTATGTTTGTCAACATTTTTTTAAATTATTTCTCAGCAGTTTTTTTCTTCATTTTAATGGGACAAGTTGTACATGCTATTTGGGGTCTTTTGTGCTGAGAGCATTACCCAGCATGCACTGGCAGGCTCTGCCTGATTGGTGCACCTGTTATATCTTTTTAAATGTTTTGTTACTTGTTTTACAATTCTTGCAAATACCTACAGTATATCGAGTTTTACAATAGGTTGGACCTTTTTTGTTGTTTTATTAAAAATATCCTATAATGTACTGAAACTTTTCATAAAATGTTAACACAGAAAATAAAATAAAACCCATAACCACTAACTGGTTCATGTATTTTGTTTTTATTATTTTGAGAGATTTATATATACCTCTCCCCTGTGGTTTATTGAACATAACAATTTTTTATTTTTCTAAAGCGTCTACTCAAAAAAAGAGAGAATTGAGACAGGAGTAACAAACGTAAGGCCAAAGTAGCTGAGTTGGAAAATATCTCCTATTCAGTTACATTAGAGACTTTGTCCAACTAATTTTTGTGTTAAGTTTGAAAGTCCAATCTCAATTCCCTAAAAGTCTCTGTTTCTTGAGTAGACTATTTTGTGTTCCGAGGCACTGTAGGAGGAATGGACTAATCTATGGCCAGTTTTGCATTATATACTGTTCCTTAATATTTACTGTCCTATTGTCATGTGAAAAAATTATAAAACAAATAGAAAGGTTTTTTTTTTAAATATATTTAATTCATGTTTTCATGAATGAAGCCATAAACAGACAGGGTTCTATACATAAAAGAGAGAATTGCAGGGAATTGATAAGGAAATTTCAAACTTAAAGGCAAAGTAACTGAGCTGGAAACATTCTCTGATTCAGTTTCCAGTCTAGACTAGTGGCTGGAATATTAATAGCTTGTCTTATGGTGACACCTAGTGGGCAAAAGTCACACTATACACTAAGTATAGTGCTGTGGAGCTAGGAGACTTTCTGAGAAATGTTCTCCTTAGTAGAGGGCAGGCCTGCCATCAGGGGGTGACGGGCGATACTGGCCCGGCGAGTCCAGGGGGGCCCGGCGAGTCCAGGGGGGCCCGGCGAGCCCAGGTCACGTCAGGTAAAAAAAATAAAAAATCTCTGTTAAGCCGGTCCGCAGCTGTGAGGGAAGCATTCTGCTCTCCCCTCCAGCGACGCGGCTTCAATAAATGAGTTACTCTGGTCGCATTTTTTTTTTAAACAAACTTTATTGAAGTCGTGCGGCTGGAAGGGAGGGCACAACGCTTCCCTTACAGCCACGGACCTCCAGAGCACCGGGAGACAGCAGCAAGGAGGTAAGTAGTGGGGAAGGGGGGAGGAGGGTGGCACATAACGAACATACTGAGGGGCAAAATCCTGGCATATTGAGGAGCAAAATACTGGCATATTAATTGGCAAATTCCTGGCATATTGAGGAGCAAAATCCTGGCATATTGAGGGGCAAAAGAATGGCATATTGAGGGGCAAAATATTGGCATATTAATTGGCAAAATACTGGCATATTGAGGGGCAAAATACTGGCATATTAAATGGCATATTGAGGGGCAAAATACTGGCATATTAAATGGCATATTGAGGGGGGAAATACTGGCATATTAAATGGCACATTGAGGGGCAAAATCTTGGCATATTGAGGGGCAAAATACTGGCATATTAATTGGCAAAAGAATGGCATATTGAGGGGCAAAATACTGGCATATTAAATGGCATATTGAGGGGCAAAATACTGGCATATTAAATGGCATATTGCGGGGCAAAATTCTGGCATATTAAATGGCACATTGAGGGGCAAAATACTGGCATATTAATTGGCAAAAGAATGACATCTTGAGGGGCAAAATACTGGCATATTAAATGGCATATTGAGGGGAAAAATACTGGCATATTAAATGGGAAAATAATGGCACATTGAGGGGCAAAATCCTGGCATATTAAATGGCAAAAGAATGGGATATTGAGGGCAAAAAACTTACTTATTGAGTGGCAAAATAATACTGGCATATTGAGTGGCAAAATATTACTGGCATATTGACCAACTGCTCCCAACCACCCTCCATATTACATTAGACCGGGATAACATGCTTGTGAGGGTAGGTGGGGCCCTGGGAGTGGGATTGGGTGAATTGATAAACTTGACATACCTCTACATAATGGTTGATTAAGGACACTCATATAAGCTTCATTTATACATTATACACAGTCAATGAGATGCCGGTGTCTGTATATCAATGAAAGGAACAAAGCATAAATCTTATGCACCTAATAACTCAATATTATATAATGGTCATTTAATGAATAAATATATCGTCTTATAACGATATATTTCTTGCCACTGTTAATCTAGACACGCTCGCTATAGTAATATCCTTTTGTGATGGTTACTAGTCCCCTAACATAATGATGTTACACAGCATCATACCTCCCAAGTGTCCCTATTTAGGAGGGACAGTCCCTATTATTCACCCAAATCCCCCTGTCCCTCTTTTCTCCTCCATTGTCCCTCTTTTCTGGGAGTTCCGAAATTTTTTTTTTTTTTTTTTTATGTATCACAGCAGTAACACTCACACTACAGTGTGTTTAACGTGAAGTTAATGTGTTTTTTTTTTTATTAATGAGTAAATATAATACTGTATTCTAAATGACTTATCAAGTTATGTAAATAGTGTTAGTTATGTTGATCACTATTACCACTTTATTACTATTATATGTTATGTGGTATTCATGTCCATCTTGGATTAAGTGTGCCCAGGGATTTCTGCATGTTGTTGGGTGAGAGGTGAATCTAACACCATTTATTGCATAGCACGCAATAAAACCTGACTGTGGAGCTCCAGAGCAGCATAGAGGGCTCCAGGAATTACCAAACAAATAAAAGTATCTTGTGATCAGCCATATTCCTAACATCGCTAACCACCTTTAAAGCAAGGTTAGGGCTGGAGGATTTACATTAACAACTTATTTAACCATCTACAACTGTAGGAAGATAGAAATCTCTACGTCCAGTTCAAGAGCTTCATTAAACGCAACGAGTGTTACATACCTGCCAAGTGTCCAGATTTAGGAGAGACAGTCCCTATTTTTAACTCAATACCTTTCCTCTTTTATTGTCCCTCTTTTCTCAGAGCCTTGACATATTTGGTGTGTATTGCAGAGCTCTGGAGCAAGAAAACTCAAGATAATGTGTGTTCAAACTGCAGTCATTGTGTTTATATGCTAGATTTTGTAAATAAAATGCTTTCATTTTATTTTAAATGACTGAACCAACATAAATAGCTACCAACTGGTGCTTAAGTAGATTAAAATGCCCTAGTAATGCCCCATCCTTAGCAACACCTTCAGCCACTCCCACACATGCAAGTGTCCCTCTTTGGCCATTTGGAATGTTGGCGGGTATAAACTACCTATCAATCATTTCCCAATGCTGCCTGCAAAAATTAGACAGACAGTTAGTTAAGGTCTTTTATATGTGCGTTTATGCCTTTATTACACCTGGTTTGTCTCCTGGTATATATATCATTCTCGGCAATGAATAATGGCTATCATATCTTCTCAGTCTGTAGCATATCCGCTGTATTGTTAGCACGGCATTGTTTTAAAAAGAATCCTATAAAATAAAATGAAAAGGCACTTTTTTTTTTTCCTAAAAGCATTTTACAACAGATCTTGTGTAAAGGTATCACGTGATATCCTGGGCAAAGGTGGGATCATACTACAGCCAGTGGAAGGATTTTTTTCTACACAGTCTAAGGTGTATTTTGGTGCTATGTTGGGCAACTTTGTCCTGAAGTCTGACAATTAAAAAATGTTTTTGTATAATTATTGAAAGTTAAGTTGGAGCAGCTACATCTGGGTTTTAATTAGAATAGCATAATTGCCAACAGTCCCGGATTTAGAGAGAATGTTGGATTTTTGGGGGGATTGAGTTTGCAAGTATTAGGACTCCTATTTTTTTTTTTTTCAAAACTACTAACTCTATAGAATTAACATGAGCCTCAAGCCAATTTCTAACTGGCCTGAGAGTAAAATATGATTTGAAAGCCACAGATGGAATGACATTTTCTTCCATGCCTGCCATTTCCTAAATAAACCCAAGCGTGATCTCAATAGAAGTAACCATGCCCGGAATTTTATAGATGTACTTCCAAAGCAGTCCACTAGGTGTCTCTCTTCTCTTACATTTGTCCTCTGCAGTGCACATTGCGTTCTCAGTGAGGTATGTTGATGAATAGTATTTAGAATTATATCAATATGCTAAGTGTTTGTCAACTAAACTGAAAATATGTTGTAATCTTAAATGTCTTTTAGCAAATGCAAGAAGCTTGACAAAGAAAATGGGTGAGCTGGAGATACTGGTAAGTGCTGAACAGTATGATTTAATCGGAATCACAGAAACGTGGTGGGATGAGACCCACGACTGGTCAGTTAATTTACAAGGCTACTCACTATTTAGAAAGGACAGAGTAAATAGAAAAGGGGGAGGGATATTCTATATGTAAATCCCAAATTAAAGCCCAGTATTAAAGAAGGTGTACATGATGTAACTGGAACTGATGTGGAGACACTGTGGGTGGAGATTTGCATAGACGCTAAAATGAATCGCACATTACTTGTAGGTGTATGCTACAAGCCACCAATTAGCATTGATGGAGAAGATCAGCTTTTATTACAAATTGAAAAGGCTGTGTCTGCTTCACGGGGAGCCACAGACAGCAATAGAAAGTGCTGCTCGGCTCCCCATGCTTAATGCAGGCTCCATGCTTAATGCAGGCATGGGGAGCCGAGCAGCACTTTCTATTGCTGTCTGTGGCTCCCAGTGAAGCAGACGCTGCTCTGCTTCACAGGGTGGGGGCGGAGCTACACAGCTGAGCCGGTTAGCTCCACCCCCTCCCTTGAACCACATTTGCAGGCAAGAGGGGGGGGGGGAGGCAACAGGAGGTGAGAGGCAGAACAGGGGAAGGGGGGAGAGAGAGACAGAACAGGGGGAGGGGGGAGAGACAACAGGGGGTGAGAGAAGGACAGAACAGGGGGTGAGAGGCAGATCAGGGGGAGGGGGGAGAGAGAGGCAGAACAGGGGGTGAGAGAAGGACAGAACAGGGGGTGAGAGGCAGAACATGGGGAGGGGGGAGAGAGAGGCAGAACAGGGGGAGGGGGGAGAGACAACAGGGGGTGAGAGAAGGACAGAACAGGGGGTGAGAGGCAGATCAGGGGGAGGGGGGAGAGAGAGGCAGAACAGGGGGTGAGAGAAGGACAGAACAGGGGGTGAGAGGCAGAACATGGGGAGGGGGGAGAGAGAGGCAGAACAGGGGGTGAGAGAGACACAACAGGGGGAGGGGGGAGAGAGAGGCAGAACAGGGGGTGAGAGAAGGACAGAACAGGGGGTGAGAGGCAGAACAGGGGGAGCGGGGAAAGAGAGGCAGAACAGGGGGTGAGAGAAGGACAGAACAGGGGTTGAGAGGCAGAACAGGGGGAGGGGGGGAGAGAGAGGCAGAACAGGGGGTGAGAGAGACACAACAGGGGGAGGGGGAAGAGAGAGGCAGAACAGGGGGTGAGAGAGACACAACAGGGGGAGGGGGGAGAGAGAGGCAGAACAGGGGGTGAGAGAAGGACAGAACAGGGGGCGAGATAGACAGAACAGGGGGAGGGGGGAGAGAGAGGCAGAACAGGGGGTGAGAGAAGGACAGAACAGGGGGTGAGAGGCAGAACAGGGGGAGGGGGGAGAGAGAGGCAGAACAGGGGGTGAGAGAAGGACAGAACAGGGGGAGAGAGAGACAGAACAGGGGGAGGGGGGAGAGAGAGGCAGAACAAGGGGGTGAGAGAAGGACAGAACAGGGGGAGAGAGAGACAGAACAAGGGGAGGAAAGAGAGAGACAGAACAGGGGGAGGGGAGAGAGAGACAGAACAGGGGGAGGGGTGAGAGAGAGAGACAGAACAGGAGGAAGGGGGGGAGAGAGAGAGACAGAACAGGGGGAGGGAGAGAGAGACAGAACAGAGGGAGAGAGAGAGACAGAACAGGTGGAGGGGGGGATAGAGAAACAGAACAAGCCAGGGGGAAGAGAGAGAGACAGGAGGTGGGAGAGAGACAGAACAGGTGGAGGGGGGGGGAGAGACAGACATGGCAAGGAAGAGGAAAGGGACACATACATAGTGGGGTGAAAGACGGGGGGGCGCCATGGGGGAAGCCCGCACAGGGCGCCGGAACACTTAAGGCCGGCCCTGGACAGAGTGCTCTGCTGCATTTGATGTACCTTGAAGACCAGAATGCCATTATTTCTGTCATATGATTACTGGACTGTGAATTTCTTTCCTTGTGTTCAGTCCACCCACACAAATTATATATCATTTTTTAAAGGAAACATTTATATTTTGTTCTTAGGAGATATTCATATATTCACTTTTCTGTATTGAGTGGCATGATATACAAAGTTTATGTATTTACTGATCATTGGCCTCATATACAATGTTTATGTACTTATTGCTTATTGGTTTTCACACAGTGTTTGTACTTACCGCTTATTGGCATCATACAGTGTTTATATATTTACTGCTCACTGGCATGACATACAAAGTGCAAATGCATTTACTGCTTTGTGTAGGAGAAAAATCAACGCTGATTATACTACACCATGATAGTCTTTTTAGTTATAGCTATTAGTCTCTTAGCAGATCCACTACAGCAGTTTTTTTTCCTACTGCAATTTTTATTTGAAGTGCCTTTTCATTAAACACAAAAATGAATAAGGGGATTGGAGGATCTTAGTTATGAAGAGTGACTTTAAAAATTGCATTTATATACGTTAGAAAAAAGACTTCTCAGAGGGGATATGATAACATTATATAAATATGTGCAGGGCCAATATAAAGAGCTCTCCAATGACCTGTTCATTAACAGAAATGTACAAAGAACAAGAGGTCACCCCCTGAGACTGGAAGAGTAAAGATTTCATATACAGCAAAGGAAGGGATTCTTTACGGTAAGGACAATAAAGTTATGGAACTCACTGCCAAGAGAGGTAGTGCTATCAACCACAATAGATGCATTTAAAATGGTCTGGATGTTTGTTTTTTTAGAAAAGCAGAACATACAGGGCTATTAATAATAGAATAAACATTAATAATATAGTGTATTGATCCAAGGAGAAATCTGATTGCCCCTTGAAATCAAGAAGGAATTTTTCTCCCTAGGAGGCACAATTCGAAATAGCTTCCTTAGGGTTTTTTTTTTGCCTTCTTTTGGATCAAAAGCTGGAATGATAGGTAGAAGGGTTGAACTTGATGGACTTGTGTCTTTTTTCAACTTAAATTACTATGTTACCATTGGTTGCTTCATTCATAGTTATTTGGGTCTCATTGTTGTGCAGAGTTTCTCTCTCCTTATTGTAGTTAGTATAGTTTGTGCACTATATTTACCCATACTGCACCTTTGCACACACTTTACTTTGTTTTAAATAACCTGGTTTCAAAACCTGCTCTACAATGAGTCCGAGTGGTTCAGTTGTCCAAGGCGACAAGGTAACCAACGGTATTGTCACAGACAGCTTGCTCCACCTCCTTGCCCACCACACTTGACATGTGACATCCCAGAGCTTAGTTGCACACTTGGGAGGTGAAACAGGTATGCACACTGACAACACAAGCCATATTTGTGTCTTACATACAATACTAAGAGGCTCATGTACTAAAAAAACTCAAAGCCAACACTAAAATGATACAATACTACAAAATTTGGCAGCCTTGGCTGGAGAGGTTCCCCCAGTAAAACTATGAGAGTTGAAGTAGCCGCCGGGGAGTCCCTTTTTTGAGATTTAGTCAGAGTTGGGTTTCCTTTCCTAGTGATATAAATGAGCGACACTGTTCTGAGCAACACACGCAACTTGTTTGTATGTCCTTGTGTTTGTCTTGTAGGTCATGTTTGTCTGTTTTTTGTTGTTTTTTCCCCAATCTTGGCAGGGAGAAGGATGGAGTTTGATATAATTTCTAATTTACAATCACCATAACTATTAGGTCCCCAAGTAAGCACTGTACACAGCGGGGCGTGCCTCGACAGCTCGGTTCCCAGATTTAATTGTCCTCTTCACTTTTTTCACTAATTGTACTTTTTATCATGATTTTTATATATAAAGGAAGAGAGGAGGAGAGGGGGGAGGGGAAAGAAGGGGAAAGGAGGGAGGAGAAGCTGGGGATAGGGATGGGAAGGGAAATCGCGAAATAGGAGGTGAAGGGGGAGGGTGTATTGACACGATGATGATACTCTATCCACTTAACAACTTACACAGAGTTTTTGGATAGGGCTGAGTGAAGGGGAAAAAAACGCAAATATATTTTATGTGCAAAACTATTTTTGCACTTTGCAATGTAATAAACATTTAACACTCAAACAGTATATATAAAAACGGACATAATTGCGAATAAAAACAGCCAATTTTGCAAAAAAAATTCTACCTCTTTTGATAGCACTTGCTAAAAGCTGGTGTAATTTGCAGACACTAATTAGAATTCATTTTCATAAAATATTCACAAAACACTTTAGCATGCGCTAATATAATCACAATGTATTAGCGCAACCGGAAAAATGCAAGCTAAATAAATATAAACAGAAGAGGCGCAAATAAGGTAAAACAAGCGCAAAATGTTACAAATAGTTGCAAATTGCTCCTTACTCATGTTTTACCTACTTTTTCCCCCACTGCACTTGTTTAGTTCATCACCCCCTAAGGTTCTAAAAATGGAACAATCCCTATAGAAGCCAAATGGAATGGACCAGCTGATGTTTCACATGTAGAAATTTGACCCAGAGTTGCCCTGCATGCATTAACCAGCTATTGTTCCATGTTTTGTCTCTCACATGCACATACAAAAAATAATATTCGTTCTTAAATCTTTGTAACAAAAATCACAGGACACCTAGTCATTTTGTAGAACAAGATGTTGCACAAACTTGATAAATCTATGTTAAGAGTGAAATATTCCATAATTTCCTTAAGTATTAAAGTTAGACACCAAAAAAGGTGCTTAACGCAGAAATGTGTGGCCTTTACTAACAGGAAGTCCGTAGCTATGAGAAAGAAACTTGGCATACTTTTACATCATTTTAGACCCATAGTGAGGATATATTTAGAAACTGGAGTTCGGCTTGTATTTCCCACACGTCTGAGGCCACGTAGAGGTCAGCATTAAACAAATGATCATATATGTCTTTATTTTAGTAATTCACAGAGGATGTTTTAGCTTGGGAAGCCACTGCCAAGTAACTGAATCTCAAGGAGCTGTTCAAAAGATTTCATTTCTTGTTTTTTTCTTACTTGGTCTGTTTTTAGCAAGTAAATGTAATTCAACTGAAACTAGTATAAGACATGTATTTACATACAGAGTGATAAGCTTTCTACAGAACTCTCCAGACTACCCACGTGTCTGCCCTTCCTTTAAAGCCCACCCACGCATTCCTGCTCCTTCCTCTTGCTTTGGGAAAAAACATGGGGCAGACGTCTGGCCTCTTTTCCACCAAAGTTCTCAGAGAAATCATACAACAAATTTATTTTGAGGTTTCTAGTAAAAACAAACAAACAACAACAACAAAAACAATACAAAAAAGACAGAATGGACAGTGGGTAGCCTGACACCTAAAGTGTTTTTGTCACCTACCTTGATTTACCTCCTGATCCGCCGCCATCGCGGATCAGGAGGACGCCATCCCGTCGGCTGGGGCTCAGAGTGAGAGCCCCAGCTTCCCTTGATGCTGAGACGCGCGTCCAGTAAGACGCGCGCTCAGTGACGTCACGCACCCGTTCGCGCATGCGCGAACGGGTGTTTCATGAATATTCATGAGCCCAGTTAAAGGGCTATTTATTAAATTAACCCCTCCCTTGCCAATTGATCAGAGGTGTGTCCTGATCAATTGGTAGTGTATTTAAACGGTCATTTCACAGGTTACCTTTGCCTGTGATAGTGCCTTGTGTATCTCACTAGCGTTTTGACTCCTGATTGACTCCGTTTATCTGTTGCTGACCCGGTTCGTCCCTATATTCTCCATCCGTTTGTTCCTGCATTCCTGATTATTCTGTGTATGACCCTGCTGTTCCTGACTATTCTCCGTCCGCCGCCTGCCTCGATTTCTGCTAGTGACCTGTTTATCCGTATCTCTCCTGTCCGTGACCCGGCCTGTCTCCTGACTCTCCGTTTGCCTGTATTCCTGTACGATCCTATACGGGCTCCACTTGCTGAGTATCCGGTAGTAAGTGTTCCAGCAAAATCCTTGGTGACATACCACCGGCGGCTCAACCAAGGGTGTGTAGTCATTAAGGTGAAGACCAATACTTGCTACCTACGGTACTTAGTGAGTGTCCCTATAGCCTCATCTACACTTGTGGTCCATCTCCTGAACACGACCGTTACATTTATCACAGGCCATAAATATGGATCCCGTAGATATGGCGAGGATTTCGTCCAGACAGGACACGCATGATCAAGTCCTGATGACCCATGCTACACATCTCCAGTCTCTTGAGAGGAAAGTGGATGAAGTTGCAGATCTTCTACGTCAAATGACTGGTTCGTCTACGTCCTCCAGAACCATGGCCGAGACCGCTACTCATTCTGCTTCCTTGGTGAAACCACCAAAAATGCCACTTCCTGAGAAGTATTCTGGTGAACCTCAATTATGTCGGGGTTTTCTAAATCAATGTTCTTTACATTTTCGGACACAACCACAGACCTTTTCTTCACACTTCAACAGAGTTTCCTTTATTATCAACCTGTTAAAGGGAGAAGCTCTTGCCTGGGCCACCCCACTTATGGAACAGAACTCTATACTTCTGGAAGATGCAGATGAATTTACAGCTGCTTTTCGCTCGGTATTTGACGCCCCTGGTCGACGTGAAGCTGCAGAATCAAATCTGATGGAACTTCTCCAAGGGAGAAGAACTGTAGCTCAATATGCAGTGGAGTTCCGCACTTTGGCCTACGAGACCGACTGGAATGCTAGCGCTTTACGGGCTGCATTTCGCAGAGGTTTAAATGAATCCATCAAAGATGCTCTCACATATAGAGATATACCACACGATCTAGAAAACCTGATTGCCTTATGCCTAAGATTAGAAGCTAGAGATCAAGAAAGAAGATTGGAGAAAGATAGAGACAGAGAGAGAAAACCTTCTCGTCCATTTCGTTCACCTTACCCCAAACCCACAACCGAAAGTAACGTTCCCGGTGCAGAACCTATGGAGATAGGTCCAGTTCTTCGGTTAACTCCAGAAGAAAAACAACGCCGACGATCTCTAGGGTTGTGTATGTATTGTGGCCAAAAAGGTCACTTGGTAGCTCTCTGTCCTAAAAAATCGGGAAATGCCTAAGCTTGGTGGAGTCAGGAGGTTCTCCACTGAGCGTTTCTATGATCATGCCTCCAGACAACCAAAGAATGTATGTACCCATTACTCTCCAGTGGAGAGGCCACCAAATGGCCACACAAGCCTTCATAGATTCAGGGGCCGCTGGGAATTTTATTGATGAGACATGGGCTCTTCGTCAAGGGATCCATCTTAATAACAAAACCCAAAAGACAGCTGTCGCCACATTAGATGGGACTCCGCTGGGTACAGGAATCATTTCTTTACAGACTGAACCTCTGGGAGTTGTAGTAGGAATATGTCATACTGAAGAATTACATTTTGATATATTGCAGAGTCCTCACATACCTATCATTTTAGGGATGCCATGGTTACAACTCCATAATCCTTGTATTGATTGGGAAAACAAACAAATTACTTCCTGGAGCAATCGGTGTAAAACATCCTGTTGTATAACCCTCCATAAAGTCAATCTTGTTCTTGATTTACCTACCGAAGATCCCCGGAAAATTGTACCATCTCCATATTGGGATTTCTTAGATGTATTTTCTAAAAAGAAAGCAGAGTCCTTACCTCCACATCGGGCATATGACTGTGCTATTGAATTATTATGTGGATCCAGTCCTCCCACAGGTCATACTTATCCTTTATCAAGTCCAGAAAATCAGGCCTTAGCCCAATACATAGAAGAAAATCTAAATAAAGGATTTATCAGACCCTCAGCATCCCCAGCAGGAGCAGGTTTTTTCTTTGTGGCTAAAAAAGAGGGATCCCTCCGTCCCTGTATTGATTACAGGGGACTTAACAAGATCACAGTCAAGAACAAATACCCTCTACCGCTCATCACTGAACTGTATGATCAATTAAGGGATGCCACGATTTTCACTAAATTAGATCTTCGGGGGGCCTATAACTTGATCCGCATCAAGGAAGGGGATGAATGGAAGACGGCATTTAATACCCGATACGGCCACTATGAGTACCTGGTAATGCCGTTTGGGTTGTGTAATGCGCCAGCTGTATTCCAAACGTTCATGAATGATATCTTCAGGGACTTACTTCTGTCCCACGTAATGATTTATTTGGATGACATTTTAATATATTCCAAAAACCTTGAAGAACATCGCAGTCATGTCAGACAAGTGTTGCAACGTCTTAGGGATCACTCCCTTTTCGCCAAGGCAGAGAAATGCGAATTTGAATCCAACCGAATAAAATTTTTAGGCTACATTATCTCTGCTGGTCAATTAGAGATGGATCCAGACAAGCTTTCAGCTATTAATGATTGGAAGGAACCCACTGACCTCAAAGGAGTACAAAGATTCGTAGGTTTTGCCAATTACTACAGACGATTTATCCATAACTTCTCTCGTGTCATAGCCCCCATCATTGCACTAACCAAAAAGGGAGCCAACCCCAAACATTGGACACCCGAAGCTACTGCCGCCTTCAAAAAATTGAAATTGGCTTTTACCTCTGCACCCATACTTAAACGACCAGAAACCAACCAACCATTTGTATTGGAAGTCGATGCTTCGGAAATTGCAGCAGGCGCTATATTGTCACAAAGGGATCAGAAAACCAATAAACTCCACCCTTGTTCCTATTTTTCAAGGTCTTTTTCTTCCGCAGAGAGGAACTATGATGTAGGTAATCGGGAATTGTTAGCCATTAAATTAGCTTTGGAGGAATGGCGTCACTTACTTGAAGGTACAGAAATCCCCATTACCATCCTCACTGATCATAAGAATTTGCTTTATATTGAAAAGGCCAAAAGATTAAACCCACGTCAAGCTAGATGGGCTCTATTTTTTACTCGTTTTAACTTCATAATTTCTTTCCGTCCTGGTTCAAAAAATACTAAGGCAGATGCCTTATCCAGACAATTTGAGACTCCGTTAACCGAGCATCCTGTAGAAACCATCATACCCTCGTCCAAGATGGTAGCTACTGTACAAAGTTCCTTAATATGGTGGATATCCAAGTCACAAGGAAATAAACCAAAGAACTGTCAATCACCTCCTGGCAGATTATTCGTTCCGCTCCGCTTCAGAAAAAGAGTACTATCCTGGGGTCATAAATCCCCTGTGGCAGGTCATAGGGGCAAACAGAATGTACGATTCTTACTTCAGAGATATTTTTGGTGGCCCTCAATGTTGAAGGATATTTCTCTTTTCATCCACTCGTGTCCTGTTTGTGCTCGTTACAAAATTCCTCGTACTCGTCCTTCTGGATTACTACACCCTTTACCTGTACCCGACAGACCGTGGACTAATATAGCCATGGACTTTATTACTGATTTACCTATATCTCATGGGTACACTACTGTCCTGGTCATCGTCGACTTATTTAGCAAACAGGCTCATTTTATCGCACTCCCCAAGTTACCCAACTCCAGCACGCTTGCTAATATTTTTCTTAAAGAAATCATTCGTCTGCACGGAGTTCCGCAATCGATTGTCTCTGACAGAGGTCCTCAGTTCGTCTCAAAATTTTGGAGGGCGTTATGCAAACTTCTACATATCGAACTTCATTTTTCTTCTTCTCACCACCCTCAATCCAACGGTCAGGCTGAACGTACAAACCAAGCTCTTAAACAATATCTGAGAATGTATGTGTCTGCCGACCAATCTGACTGGTCTGATCTTTTATACCTAGCCGAGTGGTCCTATAACAGCTCTTACCATGAATCTCTCCGGATGTCCCCTTTCAAGGCCGTTCATGGATATGAACCCACCTTATGGCCTCAGGATCGCATTCTCACTGAGGTTCCTGCCGCTGACCTCCAAGTTTTATCTATCCGAGACCATTGGTCTCGCCTGGCCAATATTTTGCGTCAAGCCAAGGTCAAACAGAAGACAGCCGCAGATAAACACAGGTCGGTGGGTCCTGTCCTTACACCTGGTACACTGGTCTGGCTGTCTACAAAACATCTCCGCCTTCGTCAAGCTGCCAAAACATTGGGGCCAAAGTATATAGGACCCTATAAGATTCAATCTCGACTCAACGACGTTTCTTTCTCTTTGTGTCTTCCCAAATCGTTACGCATTAACAACTCTTTCCATGTGTCCTTATTGAAACCTGCCATTACTAACAAATACTCTCATATGCTCAAAGTTCCCGAATCCGTTTTATTCCAGGGGGATGAAGAATACGAAGTTCAGTCTATCTTGGATTCTCGGTTCCGGCAAGGCTCCTTGCAATATCTAATTAGATGGAAGGGTTATGGTCCTGAGGAGAATTCCTGGATACCGGCTAGGGATGTTCATGCTCCTGTGAAACTCCGATCTTTTCATTCCAAGTTTCCTCTCAAGCCGGGTCTTGGTAGCCAGTATGTCTCCCGTCGGGGGAGGGGTAGTGTCACCTACCTTGATTTACCTCCTGATCCGCCGCCATCGCGGATCAGGAGGACGCCATCCCGTCGGCTGGGGCTCAGAGTGAGAGCCCCAGCTTCCCTTGATGCTGAGACGCGCGTCCAGTAAGACGCGCGCTCAGTGACGTCACGCACCCGTTCGCGCATGCGCGAACGGGTGTTTCATGAATATTCATGAGCCCAGTTAAAGGGCTATTTATTAAATTAACCCCTCCCTTGCCAATTGATCAGAGGTGTGTCCTGATCAATTGGTAGTGTATTTAAACGGTCATTTCACAGGTTACCTTTGCCTGTGATAGTGCCTTGTGTATCTCACTAGCGTTTTGACTCCTGATTGACTCCGTTTATCTGTTGCTGACCCGGTTCGTCCCTATATTCTCCATCCGTTTGTTCCTGCATTCCTGATTATTCTGTGTATGACCCTGCTGTTCCTGACTATTCTCCGTCCGCCGCCTGCCTCGATTTCTGCTAGTGACCTGTTTATCCGTATCTCTCCTGTCCGTGACCCGGCCTGTCTCCTGACTCTCCGTTTGCCTGTATTCCTGTACGATCCTATACGGGCTCCACTTGCTGAGTATCCGGTAGTAAGTGTTCCAGCAAAATCCTTGGTGACATACCACCGGCGGCTCAACCAAGGGTGTGTAGTCATTAAGGTGAAGACCAATACTTGCTACCTACGGTACTTAGTGAGTGTCCCTATAGCCTCATCTACACTTGTGGTCCATCTCCTGAACACGACCGTTACAGTTTTGAGGTAGTTTGTCACTAATATAGAATGTGTCGGCAGATAAGAACCATTCGGTCCATCTAGTCTGCCCAATTTTTTTTGAGTACTTTTATTAGTCCCCCGTTCCCGGTCTTATAGCTAGGATAGCCTTGTGTCTATCCCACGCATGCTTAAAATCCTTGACTGTGTTTACCTCTACCACTTCTGCTGGCAGGCTATTCCATACATCCACTACCCTCTCAGTAAAGTAATACTTCCTGATATTACTTTTAAATCGTTGCCCCTCTAATTTAAGACTATGTCCTCTAGTTGTGGTAGTTTTTCTTCTTTTAAATATACTCTCTTCCTTTACTGTGTTGATTCCCTTTATGTATTTAAATGTTTCTATCATATCCC
Organism: Pelodytes ibericus; assembly: GCA_036172795.1. NCBI lineage: Eukaryota > Metazoa > Chordata > Amphibia > Anura > Pelodytidae > Pelodytes > Pelodytes ibericus. Next base: position 264,413,097 of record CM069857.1, read on the forward strand.
CCCTGTTATGTCTTTCCTCCAAGCTATACATGTTAAGATGCTTTAACCTTTCCCAGAATATGCCCAGACTAGTTGCTGTTTGTGTGCTAGAAACTTCAGAATAATTTAATACTGTGTATTCATATATAATAGGTGCCTCAGGGCATGATCTATAACTATATGGGCTGAACTTCTCACAGTCGCGGAAGACTTTAGCACAGAATCCGATAAATGTGAGTAGAATTTCGGATCCCCATATAAATACTTCATGCTAAGTGGCATTGAATTTGGTGATTAAGAATCAGAGTAATGACACATTACTAGAATTCTATCTAAAATTCTTGAAGGATGTCAAGTGATGCTTAGCGGTACCTTAGTGCCAATACAGTGTTTTATACCTCTTTGACCGACTGGACAAGTAGATACAGTACTGTGTAAAAGATTAAGACCAGTGTGGAAAAATTCTGTAAAATAAGAATGCTTTCAAAATTAGAAATTTAGAATAAGAATTGTTAATAGTTTTTTTTTTTTATTAATTAACAAGATCCAAAGTTAGTGAACAGAAGTCAAAATCTAAATCAGATCAATATTTGGTGTGTCCACTCTTTTGATTTCAAAGCAGCTCAATTCTTCTAGGTACGCTTGCACAAAATAAAGGATTTTGTAGGCATATAGTCAGGTGTATGATTAAACAACTATACCAAACAGGTGCTAATAATCATTAATTTAATATGTAGGCTGAAACACAATCATTGACTGAAACAGAAACAACTGTGTAAGAGGAATTAAACTGGGTGAGTAACAGCCAAACTCAGCTAATAAGGGGAGGTTGATGAAGACAGTTTCGACGACTCCAAACAGAATGCAAAGTCATAAAGAACTATCCAGAACTATACAGAATAAGGAATCCTGGAAGTAAAGGGGTGGCCCCCACAGATCCCTGGTCTTAACATCATTGTGTTTGTCTGTGATTACATGAAGAGAGAGAGAAGCAAAATCTGCCTAAATTCACAAACAAACTGTGGTTAGCTCTCCAAGATGCTGTGTATCTAGAAGAATGTATGTTGTTATGAAAAGGCAAAGGGTGGTCACACGAAATATTAATTTGATTTAGATTTTTCTTCTGTTCACTCACTTTGCATTGTTAATTGATACTAAAATGTCTATTTCTGAAAGTTTTCTTACTTTACAACATTTTATTTCACCTGTCTAAAACTTTTGCATGGTGTATACAGTTTAGGAAGCACATATCTTTACACCTTTACCTCTACAAGAATACTGCCAATATGTATGTGTATATATATATAAATACATACACAAATTATGTTTCCAACTAATTTAGCACTAATGTCTCTTTTAAGTCATACTGACAACTAATCTAATTAATTAATCACCAAACAGCAAAGATGTAAGCCACTAAAGAAAACGTTAAAAATGAAAGGAATGTTTATTTACTGTGCATATGAATAACTGCTGCCATCTGCATTATATAAGAAATTGGTAGCTTAGCAAAAAAAAAAAAGGCTTGATCCTGACCAGCTGAGAACAAACATTTCATCTCAAGGTGATGGGCCAATGAGCAATGTTTACCCACAATCCTCTTAGAACTCCAGAAGGGAAACAGCTGAGTGAAACAGCAAATCGCTCAAGGTTTTTGTCCATGTCATATTTCTCCATTGAACGCCTCCACGTTATGCCATCTTTTGTTAACGCTACTTGTCTCATCCTCCATAATTTGCAATGTTTTCTAGTAATTACTTGGCAATCTGTTATAACAAAGAAAAAACAACTGACTGGATTCATTGCAATGCAGAAAAGGTATCTATGAAGCCAGAAATCTAGCACAGTATTGTACTACAGCCAATGACTCACGCGTTTGACGTAAAAGATAGTACAGCATTCTCTGATAAACAGCAAATCTTAACTCCAGGTATAGCTGCCAACAGATGAGTCCTTACATGGAATGTTCTTCCAGTTAGCTGTCATATACAGATCAAAACTAATCTCAGCCAGCTCTATCACTGTTAACGCATCCCATCTTTCTACTGTATCTCTCCACTGTATCTCTCCACTGTATCTCTCCACTGTATCTCTACACTGTATCTCTCCCTGTATCTCTCCACTGTATCTCTCCACTGTATCTCTCCACTGTATCTCTCCACTGTATCTCTCCCTGTATCTCTCCACTGTATCTCTCCACTGTATCTCTCCCTGTATCTCTCCACTGTATCTCTCCACTGTATCTCTCCACTGTATCTCTCCACTGTATCTCTCCACTGTTCTGAATATCAGTGTATATAACTTCAGTCTTCTTCCAATACGAAAAAAAAAAAAAAAATTCAAGATAAATCTGGCAGCCCAACAGCATGTGAACAATAATCCATATCATTCTCAGCCAGCTTTTGCAGTTAAGGTTTCATTCACATAGTTGCCAACATTTCGGAAAAATTGCATGAACAATCTCCCAAAGCTTTCTCTAATGGGGCATGGTTCAGCACCAGGTACAATTTGAATAACTAGGCTGTCACCTAGTTATTGACAAAGCGCCAAGTTTTGGAGCGAAACGCGTAAACGTCTAGACACACTGGTAGGAGAGCTGTGTGTTGCATTAGCTGTTTTTTCTATTGTGGAATAAATCCATTTTACAGCCCGTCCTGTGTCTGGTATTTTTTTTTATATCTTTCTCCTCCATTCAAGCCATCACCGAATGTTCCTCTGAAGCTTCTTCTTTTCTACAAACTAGGATGTCACACCAAACTTGCTCAGAGAAACTGACACATATAACATACCCTACATTACATTCAAATTTATACAGCGCCCACAATTTATGTAGCGCTAGTTACAGAGCATACAGGAGGACTACATGCTAAGTTAGACGAACAAGAACAGACTGATACATGAGGTAGAGAGCCCTGCTCGCAAGCTTATAATCTAGAGGGAGTGGGGGGACACGAGACACATAAGGGAGTGAAAAGGTTAAAGGGAAGGTGGTGATAGTAACAATATGTAGAATAGTGATAATATAGAGTAATATAGCTAAGCACATTTCATTGTGACAATTACAGCAGTACTGGGTGATATTTGATAATGAATGAGATATCGACTTGTTTAACAGTGCTTTTGGGGGGGGGGGGAAATCATAAAAACCTGCTCTATTCAATGCTGAAAAGAACCAGCTGTTCGACTTTGTAAAGCAAACATTTTATTTATATATTTTTTCGTAGCGTGAAAAACATACTCTGCTAAATCTATCAAATTGAGCAATTTTATGGAAATGTACTAATTTAAATATAAAAAGTGAAATCTTATAATATCTCCCAAGTCCTTCACAGTGGGATCACTGATTAATATACTATTATTTTCTGCCAGTACAGTAACTACCATGTGAATAGGCATACAAGACTAGGCCAATAACTAAATATATATTTCCAGCAAGACACACACAGTCACCAATTACAGCTAATACATGGATAAATGGGTTTCCGCTCCCACGCATATCTCCATTTAAATGCCTTTTTCAATGAAATTTATGATTCAGAAAGCTTCCGGCAGATAAGTAAATAGTTATTTGGAGACAACCAAGTGTTAGACTGAAGCCATTTGTTTTGACTCTGTGTGTTCCTAAGAATTCCACATTCTGTTGTTTGATTGGTTGCATTAGAAGGCCAACAACAGCGACTTACTAATGGGATTTTTGTAAATCAGATTTTTCCGGTTCTGCTTCCAGTGGCCAAACAACTCTGAATATTTTCTCAGATAAACACATTAAAAGTCATCGAAATTGATACAACTTATTAGTGTCTTCATGAAGTGACCCGCTCCTGGCTTGAACTATCTCTTCCCTGCTTGTGTACCTTTCAGCATGGGGGCACATCCAGAATGGGCGGTGGCAGGGCAGTGCGAATTTGGGGCGATAATTAAAATGACCAGAGTTGCAGAACCCCCCACCCTAGTGTGGTCCCTCGTGTTCCAATAATGTTTCTGGTGTTTTTTTGTTTCTTAATCTCTGGCAAGTTTAACTACCTCCTATGTGTATGACCTGTATGACTCCTCTCAGCGTTTTGTGCATTGGATCCTCTGATTGCCAGCTCTGTGTCCATTAAGGGCCGCCGGATCAGAAAAAGACTATTAAGATAAACACATCTATATTGATAATATCAGTGCTGTATTTACCGCGAGGCATCCTAGGCGGATGCCTAGGGCGGCAAACTTTGGGGGGCGGCAGCGTCCCCCCGCACTGAAAAAAAAAAATTAAGAAAAAAAAAATTAAAAATAAAATCTGACCCTTTCAAAAAAATAAAAATAAAAACGCGCTTGCAGGTAGAGACGAAGGTGAGAAGCGATCGGAAGACCCCCCCTCACCTTCCCTCTGCCGGCAGGCTTCACGGGGAGCCGTACAGGCAGCACAGAGAAACCTGCGTGCTGCCTGTTCGGCTCCCCATGCAGTGTGACACGGAAGTGCTGACAGTCACGTGACCGGCGCGCTGACGTCATACGCTCGGCGAGTCACGTGACCTGTCAGCACAACCGCCTGGGAGCCAAACAGGCAGCATGGAGGAGACCATGCTGCCTGCCACTAGCCACCAGGGAAAAAGGTAAGTGCTGGGGAGATGGGGGAATTTGGGCAAATTGGCTGGGGCTTATTAAATGGCAAATAACACTGGCATATTATTGGGCAAATTGGCTGGGGCTTATTAAATGTCAAATAACACTGGCATATGATTGGCCAAATTGACTGGGGCATATTAAATGGCAAATAACACTGGAATATTGGGCAAATTGGCTGGGGCATATAAAATGGCAAATAACACTGGCATATTATTGGGCAAATTGGCTGTGGGATATTAAATGGCAAATAACACTGGCATATTACTGGGCAAATTGGCTGTGGGATATTAAATGGCAAATAACACTGGCATATTATTGGGCAAATTGGCTGTAGGATATTAAATGGCAAATAACACTGGCATATTATTGGGCAAATTGGCTGGGGCATATTAAATGGCAAATAACACTGGCATATTATTGTGCAAATTAGCAGGGACATATTAAATGTCAAATAACACTGGCATATGATTGGGCAAATTGGCTGGGGCATATTAAATGGCAAATAACACTGGCATATTATTGTGCAAATTAGCAGGGACATATTAAATGTCAAATAACACTGGCATATGATTGGGCAAATTGACTGGGGCATATTAAATGGCAAATAACACTGGCATATTATTGAGCACATTGGCTGGGGCTTGTTGATGGCAAATAACACTGGCATATTATTGGGCAAATTGGCAGGGGCATATTAAATGGCAAATAATACTGGCTTAATATTGGGCAAATTGGCTGGGGTATATTAAATGGCAGAATAACACTGGCATATTTTTGGGGAAATTGGCTGTGACTTATTAATGGCAAATAATACTGGCATATTATTGGGAAAATTGTCTGGGGCATATTAATGGAAAATGATACTGGCATATTATTAGTGAAATTAGCTGGGGAATATTAATGGCAAATAATATTGGCAATGTGTATGTAATGCACAAAACCAAGATACACCACTGGATAATATATAAATATAGATACAGTCTTTCTATTATCAAGAATCAGTAACTGGACCCTCTTCAATATGTAGGAATCACTGGATTTTATTCTCAATGGAAATTTTATAACGAGTAAGAAATAAATAATCACTAGTTACATCTCCACTTTTTTGGGATTGAAGTATTTCATAGAAGCCTATTAGAAACCATGAATAGATGATATCATTCTATTGGGAACTCAGTTTTGTATCAGATAGTTTTTAGGCAAATCAAAAGATCATTTTCTGGGGTTATCTTTACACTTTCAAGGAGCATATATTACAGCCGATGGCAGACTTATATAACTGATATTACGGGGGTTTCAGCAGTAAAAAAATCCAAGATGCAGTGCTTTAGGGGGGATGCCCTCAGTATTCAGGGACTGTTCCCTCGCCCTGTAGTTCATACCAGTTTTACACTGTTAGAGAAGAGGGAAGAAGGATGTCTTAGAGCTTGTCCCCCCTAGAAGTGTACAAGGTTAAAAACCTCCACTATCCAACTTCTACATCAAATAAGCAGCCTCAGAAAAGCTCTGTTGGGGTCCAGCCTCAGGAATATCCAGGGCCTTTAGAATCTCACCACTGCCCATGAAACGTGGTATGCGTCCTCAAGACAGTTCCTTTAACTGGACCAACCTTGGAAAAATCGACAGATAACAACTGACTTGGACATGTTGTTGGCCAAGCTGTTGTTCTGAGGACTTCACTAAGACTTCACAACTGGTTGACTGTAACAAATGAAATCACTCCTTCTGCTCAAGCTTAGTGCATATGCATTTCTGCTTTCTACTTATCTAAGCTTAGATATTCTGGCAGTTCCCATCTTGAGAGAGTTGTTGTCCTACAGCAATGTTGTTCTTATTAAATACCCAGTCATTCTGAAGACGTTCACTGCATTCTTAATAAAGAATGGCAGGGAATGTAAAGGAATACATCATTTCTTGGCATTAATATTAGTATTGTTAAGAAAAGGATGATTCTTACAATTTTGCCACAGGCATATTTACTGAGCCTTCATTGTAAGATACAACCACCAAACGCCAACCTTAGAGGAAATGCTTGGAAACAAATCAAGACTCTGAGGTAAATATATCATTATAAATTTGAAAGTTGCTTCAGAATTGCAAATCTAGTTCTGTCTGGTTCTCAGAGACATAACTGAGCATGATATTTGGAATGGAGTCAGTCAACTAGGTACTAAGTATGTACTAAACATTTAATTATTTTAACCTCTTAAAGACAAAGGTTTACTTGGGATCTTTTTTTATGTGTGTGTTTAACTGTAATATCTCAAAAACAGCCAATGGCTCGGCTAGGACCAGGGATGCTTCTGATTGGCTGACAGGGTAAGGCAATTAGATTCCTCCTTACAGCATTTGTAATACCAGTCATAAGGGGCTGAGATTTCAGTCGGCATCCATCCTCATTGGAGGTTGGATGCATATATAGGTGTCAGGTTTTGTTGGTGTTTATTTTAATGGCACAATGTTATATGTGGAATATTTTTTTCTGTTAACCTCTTTCCTTAAGTTGAAAATGTACACTGTCACTTACATAAGATGTAACTAGATTACCTGTGCATTTAAAACAAACACATATCTAACACATATGCCACTGTTTGTTTTTTTCTTCTATGTTTGAATTAATTCCATATAAAAGTAAAAACAAAATTAGGTGTTTATCTCCAGCATCGATTTTGAGAATTGTACCCATGATGCAACATTCTTCAAAATCTTCCATCAAGTCTCACTTTACAACTGTGGCCAAAGCCTGCATGATGATGTCGTAAGATATACCCCTGCCCTCTTACTGGCTCCTGTGTATCATAGTGGGCAGGACTAGGTGGCTGTGTACAACTTTTTTTTTTACCTGCCTTCCAACACAAAGAGAGGTGATTGACCTGATCAAACAGGATCATAACTCCGCCCTCTTGTGATGTAATAGTTACATTACCCTCCCATTCAATACAAGTCTATGGTCAGAATTCAGACTTATAGACTGAATTCTGTGTCCCCAGGCCCAAAGTGAGATACTAGTGCTGTGAAATCTCTAGGGGGTGGCAGGGCTGGCCCTGTGTGGGCCTCTTTCAGTGGTGGATGCTCCATATGTGCTAGGTGTGCACTGAACACCTAGCACGGAGCACCCTCGTTGTGTATTTATGGGGTTTGTGTGAGAGCACACAAACCCCAAAAATATATCCGAAAGGTGACGCCAGCTACGAATTCGGCAACAGAGTCACTCACTCTGTTGCCAATTCGACAAGCACTAAAAGTATATGAATTTTTGCCAAATTCGTAGCTATCCTCACCTTTCGGATGTAACTCATGTATTTCCAGGGGTTTGTGCGTTGGCTGTTTTCAAACCCCTTGATATACACGAGAGATGTCATGCCTCCGAATGACAGGAGTGCTCAGGGGCACGATACGCCCCTGGTCTCTTTCCTCTCCCTTCATGTATGTGTCTCTCCCGTCCCATGCATTATCACTAAGCATGGGGAGCGCAATTAGCACTTACTCATGCTGCCCGCTGCTCCCTGTGAAGGAGACGCTGCTCTGCTTCACAGGGTAGGGGCGGAGCTACACCTCTCAGCCGGTGAGCTCCGCCTCCTCCCCGGATCAAACAGTGCTTGCTGAGCAGAGGGCTGGTGAGGGGGGATCTTTTGATGTCCCCATCCAGTGCCTCTACCGGCAAACTTTTTTAAAAAACTTTTTCTTATAATTATTATGTGGTGGTGGGCGGGCACCCCCTGGGGTTTTGCAGCCTGTGCGCTCACCCTGAGGGGTGGCACCCAAAAACACTAAATTTCACAAAATGGCAGTCGCCCCAGTCACACTTGTTAAGTAAAATATTACATAAAATAAACTCACATAAAAAAGACAAAAGAAATATGTGAAATCAACAATACAAAACCCCCCCCAAAAAAACTCTTTTAATTTTTTTGGTGGGAGTGTCCCTTTAATTATTGATAGTCCAACTCGACCACTAATAATGCATAGCAATTTTTCATGTAATCTATGTAGGTCGAGGTTGAGTTGGATTTACTATCAGAGAAAAGGGCCATCCAAAAAAAAAATCTCACATACAAAATTGTGCCAGTAAAAAAAAACAACAAAAACACCCAACTCCTTTACATGCATCCACCCTCTACAGAGGATGGACGCCGACTGAAATTTTACCATCTTAAGGCTTGAATTAAAAACGCCATAAGAAGGTATGTAATTGAATTATTCTCGAGATGGAGGTAAAGTTTTGGTGAATAGCTCAAGGTAGTCGAGTTTAGGAGTTCCACCTTAAAATAAACGTTAATCTTAGTGAAAAGACCCCAGTGAGTTACACCCTCATCCCTTTATGTGAAGGTGCAAAGAGCAAATTAGGACTTTGGACACACCTGGCTAGTAGGGCACAAGTGTTGATGTTGAGACTCCTCCACTCAAATCAAGGCTGTTGACACCTATGCATTTTAATGATTTCCTCATGATGTCAATCATACTTCTTATTTTAATATCAGTCACTTGCAGTCTGTGCAAATAATAAATTATCATGGCTTTAGGAAAGAGCCTTAAACTTTGAAAATTATGCATCAAAACAGGGATAATTTTTACTGTACAATTTGTTTTGCAAAATCCAGTGAGTCATTTTCAAACCTTTAGTGGTACTTAAATGAGCTATAACTGGACATTTGGTGTCAGCCCATGGCACTCTGCTGTTCCTCCTGTATGCCTCCTTACTAGGAAATCTAAATCAATTTGTTTGAGGTCCGGCACTGCCTATACTCACAAATCCAACATGATCCAACTCATGTCACAACTTACTAACTGGATGAAAACAAAAGTAGTAATCTTCCCTCCACCCTTGTGCTTGATTTCTCTATTACAGTCGAAAATGACACAATTTTTTCCCACTAACCATGCCAAATATTTTTGGGGTTTTCTTGAATTAGCACTCTCCTTTACCCCCATGTTCAATCACTTGCCAAATTCTGTTATTTGCACAAACATTGTTTATGTGCCCATTCTTCGCTAAAGAGGCCTCTAAAATGCTAGTACATATATTTTAACATTCTCCTGATTGACTTGCCTCTTGCTTAACTCTCTATCGGGGGATAGGATGGTTCATTCGCGGGTGCTTGAACGCAGACGCTTCACCGTGACCTTTCGCCCGATGGTCAGTTCATTGCGCAATAGGTCATGGCTGGACCTTTCTTCGCAGGACAGTTCGTTGCAGGATTGCACAAGGTGAGTATTATTAGGGGTTGGGTGTTAGTATTAGGGTTCGGGGGGATAATATTAATGTTCGGGGGTAGTGTTAGTTTTAGGGTTCGGAGGGGTTGTGTTAGTATTAGGGTTCGTGTTAGTGTTAGAGGTATTAGTGTTGGGTTTGGGGGGGTTAGTATTAGGGTTGGAGGGTTAGTATGGGGGTTCGGGGTAACTTTTTTTTAATTTTTTTATTTATTAGGTGGGTGTATGTTTGTAAGCGCTGACAGTTCAGTATTCAAACTGCTGCGCTGAACTGTCGGTGAAGCAACCATGAAGAAATGTCCTAGATGCCCCTATCAAGCAATCTATCCAAAATTATGTTGCAGTCAGATTAATCTTTTGCCCGTTCTGCTACATATCTTCTGTTCCACTTTGTAAAGCTCTCCAATGCCTTCCCATCCCTTCTGGGACTAAATTTAAAATACTGAGTGTACTCTTCCTCTAAATACTGACTGTACTCTTTCTCTAAAACTTGGAGATTCTTGACCCTAGAACAAACCATCCCTCTCAAATGACATCTCAGAATATTTTTCACTCAATGTCACCCCTGATGTCTCCCCTTCAACCCTCTGAAATGCACACAGGGCCTATATTAGAGGCCGAGTCATAAGTATTGCCTCATACCACGAGAAACATAAAACTCAAGAAATCGATACACTCACAGAAGGCTTCCATACGTTGGAGCAACAACACAAGTCTTCACATAAACCGGCTCGTCTCAAATCTGTAATCCGCACAAAAGTAGAATAAAACCTCCTCCGCAGACTACATCCTCATGACACCGACTTCCCACTGACCTAACTTCCCAACCTCCACACCACACTTAATCACTTTGCTAAACTATCAAGTAATTAAAATCAGTTTTAACTTTTAATTGCGTGAAACCAAACTCACATCACTTGGCATAAATCTCACCCAAATCATAGCAATAATATATGCAGCAAACTACACTCCATTTTAGAAAAAAACTAAAGCAGGATCTGATGGAATGGAAGAGATACAATTTATTGCTGATGAGCAGAGTATAGGCTCTCAAAGTGAACCTACAACCGAGAATCCACTATCTATTTCGCACACTTGCACTTTTAATTCGCACACATGACATAGAGGGACATGCACTCATTCATCTGGAATTCAAGCAAGCTCTAGTCCTCACCTACTTTCCTATTAGAGGGCCGGCCATCTCTCCCATCTGAGACCACTACATCATAACCTTCAGATTGAATCAAACATGCCCACAAGGTCCCCTGAACCCATCTCATGTGGATTCCACAAACTAAAATTCAATATCCTGACTGAAGCTCAACCATTAACCGCCTCCTAATGCTCTGAAGTAAAATTAAATTCAAGTGCCAACTCACTACTCCACATACCAGAATGGCCCCCCTCTGCCACAAGAAGGTCTAAACCATGTAGCCTTTTCCTGGTGGACCACGGATCCACCAGGAATTCTTCCAACTAGAGCACCCATTCAGTAACCCCGGTCAGATTAACCTAAAAGTCCCATACTCTTCCAACTGCAAGTCTACTTGCATCACCTACTTTTTCATCACCGTGTTTCTCCTGCCCATCACTGCCTCTAGATTGTAAGTATAGAAGCAGTGCTCTCAGTGTTATGTATCGGTCGGTCTGTGTTCGTCAAACTTGGCCTGTCACTTCCCTTGATGCGCTGTATAAGTGCTGAGTAAAGTATTGGTGCTATATAAATAAATGTTAATGTAATGTACTGGTTTGTACAGCAAAACAAGCAGAAGTATGTATATATATATATATTTTCATCTGTGTAACTAGGTTTTTATTTTTATTAATTAGTTAGTTGAGATAAGTGGTTAATGTTGAAAAAGTAGTTTAAAATAGCATTAGAAAATAGTGAAAAAACATGTTTTTTCCCCAAAAAAATTTCTTCCCTTTATATGGGTTTTTAATACCAAGTTATAGATTCCATAAAATATGTGGTATCTAAAACACCTAACACATTGGCTGTTTTAACATTTCTGCGGTGTATTGTGTTTAGCTGTTTTTAAAAGAAAATTAGTTTAAAGGACACGTAGCAAAAATTAAGTTGTGTTTATTTGAAAGATTGCATGAAGTGTAGGCATTTTATATAGAAATTCTTTGATGAAAGAATACAAATAATGTATCTTATTGAGTTATCTGTATTCCATATAGCTCCACCAGGAGGCAGACATTTTGTTTAGAATTTTTGGTCTGATGGGACCTTTCTTCATCTGAACCAAGTTGAGTGATGGTCTGACCCAAGATTCTAAACAAGATGTCTGCCCCCTGTGCGAACTATATGGAGTAAAGAAGGCTCAATTTATTTGTAATCTTTTATTAACAATTTTCCTTAGACATCAACTACACTTGATACAATCTTTTAATTAAAACATAAGTTCAGTTATTGCTACAGTTGTCCTTTAATGTACCCTCACATATTACCGTATTTGCTCGATTATAAGACGACCCTGATTATAAGACCCCCCCCCCAAACTTTGTATATTCCTTTAGGAAAAAAACTAAAAGCCTGAATATAAGACTACCCTATAGGAAAAAAAAAGTTTAACTTGTATATATGTAAATTGCTTTTTAATATGTAATAAAAAATTGATATTATACAAATGTATTTCTTGTTTTTATTTCCTTGCGGCCTCTCTCCCTCCCCCCTCCAGTGTAGTCTCTCTCTCTATCTCCCCCCTCCCTCCCCTAGTCTCTCTCTCTCTCCCCCTCTCTCTATCCCCCCCCCTCTCTCTCCCCCCCCCCCTCTCTCTCTATCCCCCCCCTCTCTCTCTCTCTCTCTATCCCCCCCCTCTCTCTCTATCCCCCCCCTCTCTCTCTCTATCCCCCCCCCTCTCTCTCTATCCCCCCCCTCTCTCTCTCTATCCCCCCCCCTCTCTCTCTCTATCCCCCCCCCTCTCTCTCTATCCATCTCCCCCCTTTCCCTGGTGGCTAGTGGGGGCAGCTGGGGGATGTCTGCACTATACGTGCAGATATCCTCCATGCTGCCCGACACCTCCGTCTACTATGACGGACAGCTGGTCCGTCATAATAGACGGAGGTGTCGGGCAGCATGGAGGATATCTGCACGTATAGTGCAGACATCCCCCAGCTGCCCGCTTTTCCCTGGTGTCTAGTGGGGCAGCAGAGGAAGTCTGCGCGATGAGCGCAGACCTCCCCTACTGCCGCCCGGCACGCTCGCCGGGACTTCTGTGACGAAAGCAGAAGTTCCCGGCTTCTTCACAGAAGCCCCGGCAGTCGTGCCGGGCGGAAGCAGGGGAGTCTGCGCTCGTTGCGCAGACATCCCCTGCTGCTAGAGAGGGGGATCCAGGTCCCCTGCAGCTCTGCTGGGGACCTGGATCCCAGTCTTATAGTCTGACCTCAATTTGAGGTCAGATTATAAGACGACCTCGAATGTAAGACATTTGCTCTGGAAAAAACCTCGTCTTATATTCGAGCAAATACGGTATATACTGTTTTTATTACCATAAGAAGGGTTTTCTTTAGATAACATTATTTTCATCATATCATGTAGTACAAAAAATGATTGAATATGACAAAAATGAAAAACAAAAACACATTTTTTCCAACCTTGACTTGCATTTTTTGTTACACAATTACAAATGGTAAAAAAAAGACCCTGTCTAAATAGTTTCTAAATTTTGTCCTGAATTTATAAATATGCTGTCATGGTTTTCTGTTGTTTTTTTTTTTTTTCAAGTTACAGAGCAAAAACCAAATGTTGCATTTTTTGTTTCGTAAATATTTTCTAATACAGTGACCTTTTGCACTAGATGCATGTACATATTTTTCTTGCTGCTGTTTAACCACCAATATTAACCCCTTAAAAAACAGTTTTTGAAAGACCAGAGCAATTTTTCCATTTTTTTTCCATTGAAAAGCAGTTCAGTTGCATATCAAGCCATAGGTGATGTCATAAACAGGAGACTCCACAGATACATTTCAAACACATTTTTCTTCTAATGTATGCATTTGTTTGCAATTCTGATAACAAAATGTGTTAGATAACTTTCAATCACTATTTAGTCTCTACATTCACAGTATAAGCAATGTTTAGATGATTCAGTCCCTTTAAACACCCATTTGAAGAGCATGTAGATGCACTTGGTAAAGTTCCACAGGTTGTTTTTGTTTTTCAAAATGGTGTTGAGGGAGAGGGACTGCTGTGCTATCTTCAGTCACCATCAAATTTACAGATACAACATACCACATTTGGAAAACTTGCAGCAAAAGAAACAGTGCTAAACATCATCTAATATTGTCCCTGTAGTTGTCAACAACAGATGTTAGTCCTTTGCGTGAGGCATAATGCCAAAATTAGAGAAATTAATACATATTTTTCTGTGAGGGGAAATGTTTCACTTTGTTTTTAGATTCTAGTTTAGTGTTATGCAACTTTTAAATATGGAGAAGAGCAGGCGGAGACAGTAAGACTTCTGAAAATGAGCGTCATCTTGGAGGGGAACCGTTTCCCTTAAACAGAAGGAGTTATTCCACTGATATAATTGATGCTCATTTTTGTAAAGCACATATAAATGCATACCTCCCAACATTTCAAATGGCTAAAGAGGGACTCTTTGTGGGAGTGGCTTGAGTTGATGCTGTGGGCGGGGCATCACTGGAACATTTTCAGCTATTCTACGGCCAATTGATAACTATTTCGGTCATTTGGTAATTCGCTTTGATTAACCCCTTCCCGACAATGGATGTGCTTGGCATGACCTGCGGTGAATCAAACTGTTTTCGCTATCAACGATCGCAAGGTAATAGCCAGCACTGGAATTTCTGATCTGGGGCACCCACGATCGCCCCACGGAGCGACCGTGGGAGCCATACTGATGGAGCAGCATGCTCCGTCAATATGGCTATGCCCTCTGCAGGTCTGAGCTTCGGAAGTGAAAGTAACTTCACTTCCGTCGCTCTGAATATGCTACTTGACTGCCCCTAGTGGTAGTTAAGCAGCATAGCAATGTAAAAAAATAAAAATAAATATTTAATTAACTTAAAACTTGTTATATAGTTAAATTAGCCTATAGGGTTAAAATTAAACAATTTTTAGCATAAGGGATAGGGTTAAAATTAAATTAAAATTAAAACATATTAAGGGATAGCATTTGGGGTTAAATTTAGTGTTAGGGTTACATTTTAGGTTCGGGTTGGGGTCAAAAGGTCAAAATAGGAAAAAAAACAAAAAACACTATTTTTGGGTTTTGCCCCATAACACTCAAAAAAATACTGAAAAATATGGAAACATGCATATTTCTGAACTCAGGGAAACATTTAGAAACTATTTAGACGGGTCTTTTTTTAATGATTTTATTTGTGTAAATTATATTTTAGGTCAAAGTTAGAAAAAGTGGTGTTTTTTTAATTTTTCATCATATTTTATAATTGTTTTGTAGTAAATTATAAGATATGATGAACATAATGGTATCTAATGAAAGCCCTTCTTATGACGATAAAAACAACATATAATTTGTGTGGGTACAGTATGTGAGTAAGAAGAAAATTGCAGCTAAACACAAACACCCCAGAAATGTCAAAACAGCCATTGTCACCAAGGGAAAGTCAAGGTGAAAATGTCTTGTCTCTAAGGGGTTAAGAATAAAGTATTTTACTTACACTAAGTAATATATAAAACATTTACTTTATAGTGAGTGTTATTGCTGCAGAGTTCTGTAAAAATTCACAGGGGGATTTGGATGTAAAATAGGGACTGTTCCTATTAAATAAGGACACTTGGAAGGCATACAAAAAACAAAAACTGTCTGCACATCTCACCCTAACAAAGTTGGCAACAAATATATAAACAAAATATAATATAATCTAATTTTTATTATGTTTAAATATTTGTTGCCAACTTTATTAAGGTGAAAAAGCAGACAGTTTTTGTTTTTTTGTATATAGTCTGTTTGGTAGGCTTCATTTTATACATTTTGTATTATTTGAGCCTGTGATTGGCTTAGCGCACAGACATTTTTCTTTTTCCCGCTTAAACTTGGGAGCTAAGTAAATGAATAGCCAGAAACATTGAAGAATTTATCTGCAGTCCTTTTTGTACTACATGCAACTGACAAAAGAATACCACGAGATAAGTAATCAGGATTGACTCTATAGACTTAACACTGGCCGTAAAGCTATTTGTTTGGGTTTTATTTACCAGACTGAAGGTAAAATACTGGCTATCTGGAAGCCCTATAGACACTGTGCCTAAGTTAACACTGTCACCTGCTTTACTGACTAGGTGACAACCATACATATTGGGATGATGGCTGGACTGATTTAACCATTATGCAAAATAAGCACAAGGGAAGGAGGTACCACAATTGTTTTTCCAGTGCCGTTTGGAAGATGCAAATGGCGCCGTTTAACCAAGCACCACAAAAAGGGGGCTTCACAATAAATGAAGGAAGCTAAAATAAGTTTACTTGTCCTTTAAATATATATATATATTAAATTTGTGTGGGTAAAGTAATTTGTGTGGGTACAGTAAATGAGAAAGAGGAAAATGACAGCTAAACACAAACATCACAGAAAAAAGTCACAAAAAGTCCAGTCATGAAGGGGTTAAAATGCTATTTTATTGGAAATCTTCAGTAATGAATAACACCCATATAAATAAGTATGTTACTGTACCAGAAACAAAGCTAACAATAATAAGTGCTACTTTAATCTGTTAAATTAGATACAGATCCTTGGAAATCTTGGCCCTGTTTTTCGCCATAATGACTGCTACACAAATTCTTTGATGAATATTGATGGAACCAAAGTCGCATTCTGAGCAGAATTCAGCCGCAAACATACCAGCACACAGACCCTAAATATACAATGTTTG
Organism: Pelodytes ibericus; assembly: GCA_036172795.1. Lineage (NCBI taxonomy): Eukaryota > Metazoa > Chordata > Amphibia > Anura > Pelodytidae > Pelodytes > Pelodytes ibericus. The sequence goes on from CM069857.1 coordinate 264,429,763, forward strand.
TAAACCATCATCCTGCAAACGACTATTGTTAAACATGTCTGGATCTCAAGGCGGTGGGCACATCACCATTCCATAAAATCTCCATCAAGACCTTAGTAGATCACGAACTATTTTCCAAACAAGTAATAACAATGTTAGCAACTGCAAACATGGCATGCGACTGGAAACAAAAACATGTGGTTAATAGTGAGAGATTCATGCAGCCTGGCCTAATAAGGCCATTTGTAAAAGTTATTTAAAAAGAAAAAACTGTCAAGTTATATTTGGGCCTTTGAGTAAAACAGAGGCACATGCTCTATTTAGTGGTCGGATGTGCTGTGAAGAGGTTGCCCATACAGCCGTTGGGAAAAATATGTTTTGTTTTAAGGGAATAATAATTTAGACATAACAAGGGAGAAATAAACAGAAAGGAATTTTTGTGTTGATTGCTTCCAAATTTCTAACTATGTTCCAATACCACTGTATACTCCAACCTAACATTGACTAGCATACAGAATGCAGACTGTTGGGATAGGTATTCCACTTTTTCCATATGTATGTGGGCTAATGTGCAAAAGTTGCTGCAGAATTCTGAGTAAACAGTTGTATTCTCTTTAGAGGGCATGCGCAGTACATTCTCCATTGTAAATAATTGGAGAGTCCCCAAATGCATGCACACTGTATATGTATTCCCTAGTCACGCCAAAGAAATAAATGAGGCTATTCAGTGTTCACATGTGAGGCTATGATGCTACATGTATGTGCCAGTCCCAGATCTTTTTTTATGGACATCATTTGATTATCTGTGGATAGAGGGCTGAGATGCGGAGGGGGAGAATCCAGCGCTCCGTCTTTAAAATGACCAACCTTTTTTCATGCATTTTAAAGTAATTATGAAAACATATGCATTTATTAAAATGTGAATATCTGCATTATCAGCAACATTATAAAGTTTTTGGGTGTAAAATACAAAAATAAAGTATCCAAAATGCTAACTATACTGTGTGCACGCACATATTGTACAGGAGGAGCCATACAAAGCACACTTCTGCAAGTCTTATCCTTCAGGTGTACAGCTAGACTTGCTAGATCAGTCGATTTTTTTTGCAGGACACATATAACCTTTACATGCGCCCCTGTAGAATATAGAATGCAAAATGTATCCAATAGAAACCCGTTTATCAAGGAGGGGATCCCATAGGAACAACCTTAATTAATTAAACTGATTTCCCTCTGAACACATATGAATTAAACATTCTACAGGACTGCATGTAAAAGTTATTTGTCTCCCTGAAAAAATGGCAGAGCATACATACGTATGGATGGAATGAAAAGTAGGAGGAGTAAATGTATGATCTATTCAATTTAATAATTCAAAACGTGTGGCTACTTAGGGTACACGTGACAAAATTGTGGAGAACATTTTTTTTTTGGAGTGAACCATTAAAGATTTGTTTTCAAATGTGTGTATTATCTTTTATGAGGTAAGGTCAAAATAGTAGCCATTTAAGGCAATCTCAATGGTTTTCTGGATTACCTCAAATGTTTACCAGGGTGATTTCGGTAAGCCAGATGAATGAGCAAGAAAGCAAGGGTAATATACTATAGCGAGAAAAGAGTAATGAGTACATGGAATATTCATAGAAACTATTCCCCAATACTTAATGATAACACAGTGTTTAATAGACATGTGCAAAACTAAAATTTTCGTTTCGTTTTCGTCCATTCGGACGAAAATGTTATTTATTTCGTTTAAAACGAATTTCGTTCATTAGTGCAATCGTTTCAGACGAAATTCGTTCATTATTTTCGTTTCGTTAATTTTTATTCGTTCGTTTTATAGAATACAATGTAATACTATTGGCTTTCTATAAACCGAACGAGAGCCCCATTCATAAGAAATTCTTATGAATGGGGCTCTCGTTCGGTTCATAGAAAGGCAATAGTATTACTTGTATTCTATAAGCCGAAAGTCTATAAACCGAACGACTTTCGGTTTATAGACTTTCGGCTTATGGAATACATGTAATCCTATTGCTATTCTATAAACCGAACGACTTTCGGTTTATAGAATAGCCATAGGTTTACATGTATTACATAAGCCGAAAGTCTATAAACCGAAAGTCGTTCGGTTTATAGGCTGTCGGCATTTAACTAATAAGAGACAGAGTCTCCATTCATAAAATTATGAATGGAGACTTTGTCTCCGTGTAGTAAAATGCCGACAGCCCATAAACCGAACGTTCGGTTTATAGGCTGTGGGCATTTTACTACACGGAGACAAAGTCTCCATTCATAATTTTATGAATGGAGACTCTGTCTCCGTGTAGTAAAATGCCGACAGCCTATAAACCGAACGTTCGGTTTATAGGCTGTCGGCTTATGGAATACATGTATTCCTATTGCTATTCTATAAACCGAACGACTTTCGGTTTATAGAATAGCCATAGGATTACATGTATTACATAAGCCGAAAGTCTATAAACCGAAAGTCGTTCGGTTTATAGGCTGTCGGCATTTAACTATACAGAGATAGAGTCTCCATTCATAAAATTATGAATGGAGACTTTGTCTCCGTGTAGTAAAATGCCGAAAGCCTATAAATCGAACGATCGGTTTATAGACTTTCGGCTTATATAATACATGTAATCCTATGGCTATTCTATAAACCGAACGTTCGGTTTATAGAATAGCAATAGGAATACATGTATTCCATAAGCCGACAGCCTATAAACCGAACGTTCGGTTTATAGGCTGTGGGCATTTTACTACACGGAGACAAAGTCTCCATTCATAATTTTATGAATGGAGACTCTGTCTCCGTATAGTTAAATGCTATTGTATTCTATAAACCGACTCTATTTCGGCTTATAGAATGCAATAGTACTACGAATGGACGAATGAACGAATGATTTTCCTTTATTAACCATTCGTTCATTCGGCTTTAGTTAGCTTAGCATTTTCGTTCTTCGTTTTTCGGGCGAATGGACGAAAATGCAATTTTCGGACGAAAATGCATTCGTCCGAAAACGAATGCACATGTCTAGTATATATTCACATGTAAATTGCTTTTTTAATAAAAAATTATGATATAAAAAAAATCTTGTTTTTATTTCCTTTTATGTGACAATGCTGCCTCTCTCTTTCCCTTGCCCCCAGATTTGTCGCTCTCCCCCCCTTAGTGTTGTCTCTCTCTCACCCTCCCTTTGGCTCCCCCCTCGCTCCCCTTGTGTCTGTCTATTCCCCCCTTCCCTCCCCCTGTTTCTCTCTGCCCCCCTCCCCTTGTTTCTGTCTCTTCCCCCCTTCCCTCCCCTTGTTTCTCTCTGCCCCCCCCCCCTTGTTATTCTGCCCCCCCCTCACCTGTTTCTTGCTCCCTGGTGGCTAGTGGGGGCAGCCGGGGGATGTATGCACTCTACATAATAGACGGAACGACAGCCAGGACTTTTATGAGGAAGCCGGAAGTACCCAGCTTCATCATAGAAGTCCCGGCGGTCATGCCGGGCGGCAGCAGGAGAGGTCTCGCTCATCGCGCAGACATCCTCCACTGCCTCGCTAGCCACCAGGGAGAATCGGGCAGCTGGGGGATGTCTGCACGAATCGTGCAGACAACCTCCATGCTGCCCGACACTTCCGTCTATTATGTATAGTGCATACATCCCCCGGCTGCCCCCACTAGCCCCCAGGGAGCAAGAAACAGGTGAGGGGGGGACAGAATAACAAGGGGGGGGGGCAGAGAGAAACAAGGGGAGGGATGGGGGGAAGAGACAGACACAAGGGGAGCGAGGGGGGAGCCAAAGGGAGGGTGAGAGAGAGACAACACTAAGGGGGGGAGAGCGACAAATCTGGGGGCAAGGGAAAGAGAGAGGCAGCATTGTCACATAAAAGGAAATAAAAACAAGATTTTTTTTATATCATAATTTTTTATTAAAAAAGCAATTTACATGTGAATATATACTAGACATGTGCATTCGTTTTCGGACGAATGCATTTTCGTCCGAAAATTGCATTTTCGTCCATTCGCCCGAAAAACGAAGAACGAAAATGCTAAGCTAACTAAAGCCGAATGAACGAATGGTTAATAAAGGAAAATCATTCGTTCATTCGTCCATTCGTAGTACTATTGCATTCTATAAGCCGAAATAGAGTCGGTTTATAGAATACAATAGCATTTAACTATACGGAGACAGAGTCTCCATTCATAAAATTATGAATGGAGACTTTGTCTCCGTATAGTTAAATGCCCACAGCCTATAAACCGAACGTTCGGTTTATAGGCTGTGGGCATTTAACTATACGGAGACAGAGTCTCCATTCATAAAATTATGAATGGAGACTTTGTCTCCGTGTAGTAAAATGCCCACAGCCTAAAAACCGAACGTTCGGTTTATAGGCTGTCGGCTTATGGAATACATGTATTCCTATTGCTAAAGTCTTTCGGCTTATAGAACAGCAATAGCATTACATGTATTCTATAAACCGAACGTCGTTTGTTTTAAAGACTATCGGCTTATAGAATACATGCTGCTATTGGCTTTCTATAAACCGAAAGAGTCCCCATTCATACGAATAGGTCAATTGACCTATTCGTATGAATGGGAACTCAATTTCGGTTTATAGGAAGCTAATAGCATTACATGCATTCCATAAACCGAAAGTCATTCATGTCGGTTTATGGAATGTAGTACAATGCTATTGGTATTGTAAACCGACTCTATTTCGGTTTAGAATGCCAATAGCACGAATGGACGAATGGACGAATGAACGAATGATTTTCGTTTATTAACCATTCGTTCATTCGGATTTTGTTAGTTAAAATTTTCGTTATTCGTTTTTCGGACGAATGGACGAAAATGCTATTTTCGTCCGAAAATGCATTCGTCCGAAAACGAATGCACATGTCTAGTGTTTAACCTGTTCATTGTGCCTTTGACATATTTAAATGTCGGCGACAAAGCCACATGACTTTGACATGTGAGGTATATGATTGCTGTGATTGGTTATCACAATGATCACATGATCGAAAAGAGTTAGGAGCAGGCTCCCAGGGGACTGCTTTGTTTTGAGGCAAATTCCTGTTCCGGTAGCTGGCGCACCCACTGCTCATTTATTTTGCCAGGGAAAGAAGTTGTGAGAAATGCTCTTTGTCAAGGTCCAGCACTGTTTTTATCACCAAATGTAATGGAACTCATTTTATCTACCTTGGAAGGATGAAGGGCTGTGTGCTCCGTGATGACTGGAGAACAGTGTAACCGGGTTGTCCTTGAGCCGAAATAAAGGGTCAGCTTGCCGGCTTCTCCGAGTTTCCACAGTAGGCACAAAAGATGAAGGCCCTTTTAAAAGTATTTTTGTTTAATACAATTACCTGTAGTAGATCCCTTCACACAGCCTCTTATTCACATGTGCGTAGGTGCGTGTCTATGAACTGCATGTCATGTTGAGTCATAGTACTATGTGTCAAGTGACCACCGCTTGGATTCATCCTACATAATCACTGGCTTTGAAAGTTAATTGCATGTCTCTGTGGGATCTGCCACATCTAGGTTTGAATTTATATGATGTATATGATGTCTGGTGCATTATTCTACTATACCCCATGGTGCTGAGATTCCAAATGCATGCATTTGTATGTGTATTTTTCTATGTCTCATATCATTATTATCTACTGTGCTGGACACATTCATAATTATAAGGACAAATTAAGGAATCAGTTGAATTATTTTGGGGGATTAAATTGACTGCTTCTGTAGAAATGCGGATTCACCAAAAATAAATATAAAAAAACAGACATTTTTTCCTACTGAGTCTGATGTCTTGGGGTTGTGTTTGACTCCGCTCTCTCCTTCGTCCCCCATGTTCAGTATCTGGCCAAATCCTGCCAATTGCACCAAAGGAACATTGCACAATAAATCCTAGTGCGCTCACTTGTGATCTCTCATCTGAACTTTGCAGAACCTGCAGAACCTCACCTCTCGCTTCCCTTGTGGTTTAGTAGAAAATGTTAAATCTATTTTTAACCTACAAAGCCCGCCACTCCTCGGCTCCTTAGTACATTGCCTCCATCATTAACTGATACTACCCTGCATGAACTGCTACTCAATCACCTCTTCCTATTCATATCAGTGAGACTTGACCTGAGCTGCCCCTTTTCTATGGAACTCACTTTCGCAGGCCATCTGTCAGGTTTATGAGACCCGGTCTCGGCAGCCAATCCATGGACTTAATGGAGGCGCTTCAGTAACGCATGGCGGGATTACATCTATTCTGAAACTGGTTGTGGTTCTCCTGTATGCTGCATTGTTGATGTTTACTCCTTTGTTAGACTCTGGCTCGTCTGATTACCAGTTCTGTGATATTTCCTGATTTGCCTGACTACCTTATTCGTGTATTGACCCTGGCTATTCCCGACTAATCTTATTGGCATCTCCCTTGGCATTGCACTACAATGTCTCCTACTACATGTAAGTACAATCTCTGTGTTACACTCTCAAATCTGTTACTATATCCTGTGACGTGCAAGCTCTGTGTTACACTCTCCAGTCTGTTACTATATCCTGTGACGTGCAAGCTCTGTGTTACACTCTCCAATCTGTTACTATATCCTGTGACGTGCAAGCTCTGTGTTACACTCTCCAGTCTGTTACTATATCCTGTGACGTGCAAGCTCTGTGTTACACTCTCCAGTCTGTTACTATATCCTGTGACGTGCAAGCTCTGTGTTACACTCTCCAGTCTGTTACTATATCCTGTGACGTGCAAGCTCTGTGTTACACTCTCCAGTCTGTTACTATATCCTGTGACGTGCAAGCTCTGTGTTACACTCTCCAATCTGTTATTATATCCTGTGAAGTGCAAGCTCTGTGTTACACTCTCCAGTCTGTTACTATATCCTGTGACGTGCAAGCTCTGTGTTACACTCTCCAGTCTGTTACTATATCCTGTGACGTGCAAGCTCTGTGTTACACTCTCCAGTCTGTTACTATATCCTGTGACGTGCAAGCTCTGTGTTACACTCTCCAATCTGTTACTATATCCTGTGACGTGCAAGCTCTGTGTTACACTCTCCAGTCTGTTACTATATACTGTGAAGTGCAAGCTCTGTGTTACACTCTCCAGTCTGTTACTATATCCTGTGACGTGCAAGCTCTGTGTTACACTCTCCAGTCTGTTACTATATCCTGTGACGTGCAAGCTCTGTATTACACTCTCCAGTCTGTTACTATATCCTGTGACGTGCAAGCTCTGTGTTACACTCTCCAGTCTGTTACTATATCCTGTGACGTGCAAGCTCTGTGTTACACTCTCCAATCTGTTACTATATCCTGTGACGTGCAAGCTCTGTGTTACACTCTCCAGTCTGTTACTATATCCTGTGACGTGCAAGCTCTGTGTTACACTCTCCAATCTGTTATTATATCCTGTGAAGTGCAAGCTCTGTGTTACACTCTCCAGTCTGTTACTATATCCTGTGACGTGCAAGCTCTGTGTTACACTCTCCAGTCTGTTACTATATCCTGTGACGTGCAAGCTCTGTGTTACACTCTCCAATCTGTTACTATATCCTGTGACGTGCAAGCTCTGTGTTACACTCTCCAGTCTGTTACTATATACTGTGAAGTGCAAGCTCTGTGTTACACTCTCCAGTCTGTTACTATATCCTGTGACGTGCAAGCTCTGTGTTACACTCTCCAGTCTGTTACTATATCCTGTGACGTGCAAGCTCTGTGTTACACTCTCCAGTCTGTTACTATATCCTGTGACGTGCAAGCTCTGTGTTACACTCTCCAGTCTGTTACTATATCCTGTGACGTGCAAGCTCTGTGTTACACTCTCCAGTCTGTTACTATATCCTGTGACGTGCAAGCTCTGTGTTACACTCTCCAGTCTGTTACTATATCCTGTGACGTGCAAGCTCTGTGTTACACTCTTCAGTCTGTTACTATATCCTGTGACGTGCAAGCTCTGTGTTACACTCTCCAGTCTGTTACTATATCCTGTGACGTGCAAGCTCTGTGTTACACTCTCCAATCTGTTACTATATCCTGTGACGTGCAAGCTCTGTGTTACACTCTTCAGTCTATTACTATATCCGGTGACGTGCAAGCTCTGTGTTACACTCTCCAGTCTGTTACTATATCCTGTGACGTGCAAGCTCTGTGTTACACTCTCCAGTCTGTTACTATATCCTGTGACGTGCAAGCTCTGTGTTACACTCTCCAGTCTGTTACTATATACTGTGAAGTGCAAGCTCTGTGTTACACTCTCCAGTCTGTTACTATATACTGTGAAGTGCAAGCTCTGTGTTACACTCTCCAGTCTGTTACTATATACTGTGAAGTGCAAGCTCTGTGTTACACTCTCCAGTCTGTTACTATATACTGTGAAGTGCAAGCTCTGTGTTACACTCTCCAGTCTGTTACTATATCCTGTGACGTGCAAGCTCTGTGTTACACTCTCCAGTCTGTTACTATATCCTGTGACGTGCAAGCTCTGTGTTACACTCTCCAGTCTGTTACTATATCCTGTGACGTGCAAGCTCTGTGTTACACTCTCCAGTCTGTTACTATATACTGTGAAGTGCAAGCTCTGTGTTACACTCTCCAGTCTGTTACTATATACTGTGAAGTGCAAGCTCTGTGTTACACTCTCCAGTCTGTTACTATATACTGTGAAGTGCAAGCTCTGTGTTACACTCTCCAGTCTGTTACTATATACTGTGAAGTGCAAGCTCTGTGTTACACTCTCCAGTCTGTTACTATATCCTGTGACGTGCAAGCTCTGTGTTACACTCTCCAATCTGTTATTATATCCTGTGAAGTGCAAGCTCTGTGTTACACTCTCCAATATGTTATTATATCCTGTGAAGTGCCAGCTCTGTGTTACACTCTCCAATCTGTTATTATATCCTGTGAAGTGCAAGTTCTGTGTTACACTCTCCAGTCTGTTACTATATCCTGTGACGTGCAAGCTCTGTGTTACACTCTCCAGTCTGTTACTATATCCTGTGACGTGCAAGCTCTGTGTTACACTCTCCAGTCTGTTACTATATCCTGTGACGTGCAAGCTCTGTATTACACTCTCCAGTCTGTTACTATATCCTGTGACGTGCAAGCTCTGTGTTACACTCTCCAGTCTGTTACTATATCCTGTGACGTGCAAGCTCTGTGTTACACTCTCCAGTCTGTTACTATATCCTGTGACGTGCAAGCTCTGTGTTACACTCTCCAATCTGTTACTATATACTGTGAAGTGCAAGCTCTGTGTTACACTCTCCAATCTGTTATTATATCCTGTGACGTGCAAGCTCTGTGTTACACTCTCCAGTCTGTTACTATATCCTGTGAAGTGCAAGCTCTGTGTTACACTCTCCAGTCTGTTACTATATCCTGTGACGTGCAAGCTCTGTGTTACACTCTCCAGTCTGTTACTATATACTGTGAAGTGCAAGCTCTGTCTTACACTCTCCAGTCTGTTACTATATACTGTGAAGTGCAAGCTCTGTGTTACACTCTCCAGTCTGTTACTATATCCTGTGAAGTGCAAGCTCTGTGTTACACTCTCCAGTCTGTTACTATATCCTGTGACGTGCAAGCTCTGTGTTACACTCTCCAGTCTGTTACTATATCCTGTGACGTGCAAGCTCTGTGTTACACTCTCCAATCTGTTATTATATCCTGTGACGTGCAAGCTCTGTGTTACACTCTCCAGTCTGTTACTATATCCTGTGAAGTGCAAGCTCTGTGTTACACTCTCCAGTCTGTTACTATATCCTGTGAAGTGCAAGCTCTGTGTTACACTCTCCAGTCTGTTACTATATCCTGTGACGTGCAAGCTCTGTGTTACACTCTCCAGTCTGTTACTATATCCTGTGACGTGCAAGCTCTGTGTTACACTCTCCAATCTGTTACTATATCCTGTGACGTGCAAGCTCTGTGTTACACTCTCCAGTCTGTTACTATATCCTGTGACGTGCAAGCTCTGTATTACACTCTCCAGTCTGTTACTATATCCTGTGACGTGCAAGCTCTGTGTTACACTCTCCAGTCTGTTACTATATCCTGTGACGTGCAAGCTCTGTGTTACACTCTCCAGTCTGTTACTATATCCTGTGACGTGCAAGCTCTGTGTTACACTCTCCAATCTGTTACTATATACTGTGAAGTGCAAGCTCTGTGTTACACTCTCCAATCTGTTATTATATCCTGTGACGTGCAAGCTCTGTGTTACACTCTCCAGTCTGTTACTATATCCTGTGAAGTGCAAGCTCTGTGTTACACTCTCCAGTCTGTTACTATATCCTGTGACGTGCAAGCTCTGTGTTACACTCTCCAGTCTGTTACTATATACTGTGAAGTGCAAGCTCTGTCTTACACTCTCCAGTCTGTTACTATATACTGTGAAGTGCAAGCTCTGTGTTACACTCTCCAGTCTGTTACTATATCCTGTGAAGTGCAAGCTCTGTGTTACACTCTCCAGTCTGTTACTATATCCTGTGACGTGCAAGCTCTGTGTTACACTCTCCAGTCTGTTACTATATCCTGTGACGTGCAAGCTCTGTGTTACACTCTCCAATCTGTTATTATATCCTGTGACGTGCAAGCTCTGTGTTACACTCTCCAGTCTGTTACTATATCCTGTGAAGTGCAAGCTCTGTGTTACACTCTCCAGTCTGTTACTATATCCTGTGACGTGCAAGCTCTGTGTTACACTCTCCAGTCTGTTACTATATACTGTGAAGTGCAAGCTCTGTGTTACACTCTCCAGTCTGTTACTATATCCTGTGAAGTGCAAGCTCTGTGTTACACTCTCCAGTCTGTTACTATATCCTGTGACGTGCAAGCTCTGTGTTACACTCTCCAATCTGTTATTATATCCTGTGACGTGCAAGCTCTGTGTTACACTCTCCAGTCTGTTATTATATCCTGTGAAGTGCAAGCTCTGTGTTACACTCTCCAATGTGTTATTATATCCTGTAAAGTGCAAGCTCTGTGTTACACTCTCCAGTCTGTTATTATATCCTGTGAAGTGCAAGCTCTGTGTTACACTCTCCAATCTGTTAATATGTCCTGTGAAGTGCAAGCTCTGTGTTACACTCTCCAATATGTTATTACATCCTGTGAAGTGCCAGCTCTGTGTTACACTCTCCAATCTGTTATTATATCCTGTGAAGTGCAAGTTCTGTGTTACACTCTCCAGTCTGTTACTATATCCTGTGACGTGCAAGCTCTGTGTTACACTCTCCAGTCTGTTACTATATCCTGTGACGTGCAAGCTCTGTGTTACACTCTCCAGTCTGTTACTATATCCTGTGACGTGCAAGCTCTGTGTTACACTCTCCAGTCTGTTACTATATCCTGTGACGTGCAGGCTCTGTGTTACACTCTCCAGTCTGTTACTATATCCTGTGACGTGCAAGCTCTGTGTTACACTCTCCAGTCTGTTACTATATACTGTGAAGTGCAAGCTCTGTGTTACACTCTCCAGTCTGTTACTATATCCTGTGAAGTGCAAGCTCTGTGTTACACTCTCCAGTCTGTTACTATATCCTGTGACGTGCAAGCTCTGTGTTACACTCTCCAGTCTGTTACTATATCCTGTGACGTGCAAGCTCTGTGTTACACTCTCTAGTCTGTTACTATATCCTGTGACGTGCAGGCTCTGTGTTACACTCTCCAGTCTGTTACTATATCCTGTGACGTGCAGGCTCTGTGTTACACTCTCCAGTCTGTTACTATATCCTGTGACGTGCAAGCTCTGTGTTACACTCTCCAGTCTGTTACTATATCCTGTGAAGTGCAAGCTCTGTGTTACACTCTCCAGTCTGTTACTATATGCTGTGACGTGCAAGCTCTGTGTTACACTCTCCAGTCTGTTACTATATCCTGTGACGTGCAAGCTCTGTGTTACACTCTCCAGTCTGTTACTATATCCTGTGACGTGCAAGCTCTGTGTTACACTCTCCAGTCTGTTACTATATCCTGTGACGTGCAAGCTCTGTGTTACACTCTCTAGTCTGTTACTATATCCTGTGACGTGCAAGCTCTGTGTTACACTCTCCAGTCTGTTACTATATCCTGTGACGTGCAGGCTCTGTGTTACACTCTCCAGTCTGTTACTATATCCTGTGACGTGCAAGCTCTGTGTTACACTCTCCAGTCTGTTACTATATCCTGTGACGTGCAAGCTCTGTGTTACACTCTCTAGTCTGTTACTATATCCTGTGACGTGCAAGCTCTGTGTTACACTCTCTAGTCTGTTACTATATCCTGTGACGTGCAAGCTCTGTGTTACACTCTCCAGTCTGTTACTATATCCTGTGACGTGCAAGCTCTGTGTTACACTCTCTAGTCTGTTACTATATCCTGTGACGTGCAAGCTCTGTGTTACACCCTCCAGTCTGTTATTATATCAATTGAAGTGCAAGCTCCGTACCACATTCTCCTGCCTCCTTCTATTCTCTGTGAAGTGCAAGCTCTGAACTACTTGTTGCAGTGCCAGTCCACTGTCTTCTATTACTATCTGCTGTAACTTCCATTTACAGAAAGACATTGTCATTCATGTGCCTTATTCAGTGGCATCCCGAGTGCACGTTTCACTTGTAATGCACCCTATTTAACAGCACTGTTTTTACTCTGTCTTTAGCCTATGACTAAGCGTGAGTACACGCGAAACGCGTAAGGCGATTTATTTCCACCCTATGCCTTGCTGCTTCAATTTTCTGTATTATTGGATCACCTGCTAATAAATTGTTTATTCACTTTTGAATTGGGAGTGCAGACATCATCTTTTCTTCTTATAGCATGTAGTACCCTTCTAGACCTGTTTGGAATATTGATAGGTATGGAACAAAGAAACTTTGATAAAAGTTGAGTTGAAGTTAAGTTGAGGTGAGAGGATCATTAGAGTAGTGAAGATAATGTTAAATGACTTTTTCAGTGAACACAAATGGATGTTATTATAATTAAGGATTGTGTGGTTAACTGTTGGCATATGAATAAGTTATCTACACAAAACGCAGTACGACTTTAGCTGGGTGCCAATTGCCCTGGTATTTCTCAAGATATCTACTGACTTTATTCTATGTGTCATTATGATTATAACGAGGGACAAAATCTTTCATAGCAGTGTTTATTCAGACAAAAGTTAATTGCTTCTAGGGAGCACCATTCAAAAGGGATTAAAACATTTTTTGGAAGCTTTATTTTTGAGGCCTCCAGACTGCCATATCATAGAGCTGCAGCTCTGTGACTGGTAGTTCTGATAGGTGTGAGGAGCCTGGGATGGCTCAACACATCTCCAGCCCAGTTATTGTCTATGTTTAGGTTTGGCTCCTTTTTTGCAATAAAAAATACCAGACGTTCTTCATAGAATTAGCATTGGACTGAAGCCTGCCCATAAAATACTGGCTGGATGGCAACCCTAGCTGTGTGTAGCTTGATTTATGCTTTGCGCAATGCCATTACATCAAAAGGCAACCCGATCAATTAGGTGAGCCGTTCAAATGAAGCAGAAGTGGGCTTCTGTCTTGTCATTGTTATTAAAATGGTGGCTGCAGTGAGTCCTGTGGGTGGATTTCCTTTCCTTACACCAGCCATTTATGCTCCTCAATCTGAAGGTGAACCAAAATGTGAGAATTACTGCTCTATTTGACACTGGAACGGATGTAAACACTTCAAACGATAATTCCGGATCGAATGCTGCAACATACTGTGGAAAACAAAACCATTCCAGCAAATCATCAGGGTTTTATGACCCATCAATATTGCCAACATAATCCTTTGGCCTTCTTTGAAGTGATATATAGAAATATAAATCTAAGCAGTGTTAAGCGTTAGGAAAGTAGTCCTACAAGATAAACGTTATTTATGAATAGACAAGCAGTCACAAAGAGGCAGCTGAGACGGACCATACATGGAACATTTTAGCATGTGCTTGTGGAACATTTCAGTGATTATTTATAGATTTTTGGTTTGGTTGTGGAGAACTGTGATTAAAGCCTACCCTAGATTTGTAGGGACCCTAAACCTCCTAAATATTTTAAGGGGCACTTTAAGAGAGACGGCAGCGCCAGGTGCCATATGTGCATGTGTGAGTGACTGTGTGTATGTGGCTGTGTTTGTGTATATATGTGACTGGGTGTGTATGTAACTGTGTCTGCATGTGTATATATGTGTATGCATGTATATGTGGGTATGTTTGTGTGTGTGCATGATTGTATGTAACTGTGTGTGTTTGTGTATATATGTGACTGGGTGTGTATGTAACTGTGTCTGCATGTGTATATATGTGTATGCATGTATATGTGGGTATGTTTGTGTGTGTGCATGATTGTATGTAACTGTGTGTGACGGTGTATGCAACTGTGTGTGTATATGCGTGTGTGCATAAGTATGTGTGACTGTGGAGAATCCAATCTAGAGATAAACCTGGTACTTACCTGGTCTGCCTTACCTTTTCAGCATGTTCTTCTACTACAGCACCTCTGATGCGGTGTCTCTTCCCTCTTTCTCACTGTCTACTTGGAAATCTTTTGAGTGCTACTTTGCAGACGTACCTATTAAAATTCATATTAGTTTTCTAATAATCATAAATCATTATGATACTTATGTTCACATTTAAACATATTTATGAACTTGTATTTTAATATATCCTTTTATATACTATTAGATAGAGCTCCTTAGATCAATGGGAATCCTACTCAAGCTGGTTTCTTGGCATTGGCAGCACCGTCTATGACTGTGAATGTAATGTTCCCACACTTTCATTTTTTTAAATACGAGATGTGAGCAACTCTTTGCAACCTATTGCTCATATTTTTGCCACTGGATGAGTTTTCAGTCACTGGAGCTCCATCCAAACATCTAGCGCTTGAAATATGTAGGCCGAAACAATATTCATTAAAAAAAGGCTAGGGCTCTGCATATATTTTAATTTTTATTTATTACTGTGGGACTCTCACATACTGCACATTACTGTGAGTTGTATTACTGTGGGGCTCTGATATACTCTCACACACTGCACTGCACAATACTGTGAGTTTTATTGCTATGGAGCCATGTGATACACTCTCACATACTGCACATTACTGTCAGTTGTATTGCTATGGAGCCATGTGATACACTCTCACATACTGCACATTACTGCCAGTTGTATTGCTATGGAGTCATGTGATACACTCTCACATACTGCACAGTACTGGGAGTTTTATTGCTATGGAGCCATGTGATACACTCTCACAAACTGCACAGTACTGGGAGTTTTATTGCTATGGAGCCATGTGATACACTCTCACATACTGCACATTACTGTCAGTTGTATTGCTATGGAGCCATGTGATACACTCTCACATACTGCACATTACTGTCAGTTGTATTGCTATGGAGCCATGTGATACACTCTCACATACTGCACATTACTGTCAGTTGTATTGCTATGGAGCCATGTAATACACTCACATACTGCACATTACTGTCAGTTGTATTGCTATGGAGCCATGTGATACACTCTCACATACTGCACAGTACTGGGAGTTTTATTGCTATGGAGCCATGTGATACACTCTCACATACTGCACAGTACTGGGAGTTTTATTGCTATGGATCCATGTGATACACTCACACACACTGCACAATACTGTAAGTTGTGTTACTGTGGGGCTCTGTGATACATGCACGCACTACATGAGGCTGAAAATCAGTTCCAGTCCAGACACTCAGGGCTGTGTCCCTGCACCTTCAGTGCTTCATCACCACTCGCTAGGGTTTCCGACCTTTTCTTCAAAAAAATACCGGCCATGCTTCTTCCTCCATAGACTTAACATTGTGGTGAAGCCAATTTTTTACCAACCTGCCAGTAAAATATGAGCCAGGTGGCAACCCTAGCACTCGACCCTCCCTAGTGACTCCTCTGACAAGGTTATTTGCATATTGAGGTGAAGGGTTACACACTGGGGCATTTAGGGAATAGTGGTGGAGAAATGTAAAAGTATTTATTCAGTGGCAGACAAAGGAGTGCATCCCCAGGAAAAGTTAGCCTTACGCGTTTCGTGCCATAACGAAGAGCTTAGACAAAGGCATAATTCTGAAAGTGGATATCCGCTTTATTTATGTCCCACAATCCCCAAACATTTAAAGTGACATTGCAAAACATGTAAATATAAAATATTACAGCTAAAATAAAATGTAATGGGTGGAAACGAGAGCCGGGCTCAGGAAACAAAATTAGCTTTTTTGTTGCTCTGTCACTTCAAATGTTTGGGGATTGTGGGATATAACTAAAGCGGATACTAAATGCCTCGTTATGGCACGAAACACATAAGGTTAACTGTTCCTGGGGATGCACTCCGTTGTCTGCCACTGTAAGTGAATAAATACTTTTACATTTCTGTGTTTGTTACCACTACTTTGGACGATTAAAGGTCATCTATGGTCCGTTCATAGCATTGACTTTGACTGTTCTTTCAGAAAGGAATGTGGGAAGACATGTAACATAATGTGCATATTATGTTTACGCCACAAACATAAACCAAAAACTGCATGATCTGTGGGAAATATGCTAAGAAAACGGATAAAAAAACCCAAAAAACTCTGTCAGGTTACCTTAACGTACGAGGCTAGATGAGTCAGGAATGCTGTGCATTTTAGATGGAAAAATAAGAAATTGGAGCATTTTTATTTTTCTCTCTTTATTAAATAAGCAAAGTCAGGAATTTTGAAAGATGGCAGCTGATAGAAATGACCTTTCCCATACTTGTGATGGAACCAAGCCAGGCATGTTGTTATTGGCTGCTCCTTTGCAGTAAAGAATCGCCAGTCTCATGGATGGGCTCTGTGACCTCACTAACACAAGCTTTGTACCTAAGGTTGGGTGACCAGACATCCGCTTTAAAGAAAGGTATTTTTGGAAAATAAAAATACTGGTGAGGCTTAAAATACTATGCATGTGCTTACTAAATGCTGCTTACTACACACGTGTGAGCATGCTGCAAGTACAGTGTAACTGGCTTTATAGTATGTAATAAATCGTACACAAAAAGATTTATCATGATTTGAACAGCTCTTATCATTAAAACCTAATTATCTCTATGTAATTGTTTCACACTTGGTTAGGTTGGGCACAGTTTTTGTTATTGGATCTTTGTTTTTGGTAACATGAGTAGATCTTACCAAATTGCAGGATTGGGGTCCTGAATTCTAATTGTCCTGGATAATGAGGGATAGTTTGGGGGCAGGAGAGATTTATCTCCACACAGGAGTGTTGTCCAGCTCTTTTAATGGACGGGACTGCATATAATGCAGAAGTTTTAGTTGGGGGGGGGGGGGGGGAGGTTATGTGCCAGAATTACTAATTTCATTAGGTAATAGAATAAAATCTATGGCCATTTAGTCACAATAAGAGCTGCACACAAACCCTGGAGGGCCACATTCAGCCCACGGCCACCTTTTGCACAACAATACCATATAGCATTAAAATACATGTGAAGACACATAATAAGGGTCTACTCAATAATGATAGAATTGCAGGGAATTGAGAAGGGAATTTCAAACTTAAGGCCAATTCTCCAATGCAGCTGAATGGGAGAATTCCCCTGTAATTCTCTATTTACTGAGTAGACCCTATATTAATGTAAGTATGTCTATTCCTTGTGTTTGCAGTACTTCCAATCGCTGAAACATAGAATGTGTCGGCAGATAAGAACCATTCGGTCCATCTTGTCTGCCCAATCTTCTAAATACTTTTATTAGTCCCCCGTTCCCGGTCTTATAGCTAGGATAGCCTTGTGTCTATCCCACGCATACTTAAACTTCTTTACTGTGTTTACCTCTACCACTTCCGCTGGAAGGCTATTCCATACATCCACTACCCTCTCAGTAAAGTAATATTTCCTGATATTACTTTTAAATCTTTGCCCCTCTTATTTATGACTATGTCCTCTAGTGGTAATTTTTCTTCTTTTAAATATTCTCTCTTCCTTTATGTATTTAAATGTTTCTATCATATCCCCCCTGTTACGACTTTCCTCCAAGCTATACATGTTAAGATGCTTTAATCTTTCCTGGTAAGTTTTATCTTTTAACCCATGAACCAGTTTAGTAGCCCTTTTCTGAACCCTCTCCAGAGTATCAATATCCTTCTGGAGATACGGTCTCCAGTACTGTGTCCAAATGAGGTCTCACCAGTGCTCTTTACAATGAACACTTCCCTCTTTCTACTGCTAATACCTCTCCCTATGCAACCAAGCATTCTGCTAGCATTTCCTGCTGCTCTATTACATTACCTACCTACCTTTAAGTCCTCTGAAATGATTACTCCTAAATCCCTTTCCTCTGATGTTGACGTTAGGATTCAAATATTGTCACGGTTATTCTGGGTTTGTGGCTGTTTTTGTCTTCAGCCTCTAGTGGCCGCTATTGTGGTGTTCTCATTCTACTCCTGTTGTCAGCTGCCTCGTTATCCTCAGCCCTTCCCTATTTAAACCTGCAGCTTATGGCAATCAGTGCCTTTGCATTGCTTTGGTTGCAGCCTGTGAGAGTGTCTTGTTTCTAGTTCTAGCATTTATATATTGATTATTGATTTCCCGGTTCTGACTCCTGCTTGATTTTGACTCCGCTGTTTTCTGCCTGCCTCGACCATTTTGCCTGTCTAGTGACCTTGCCTTCTGTATTCCTACGTTGTACTTTGTTCCTGTTTCGTGTATGACCCGGCCTGCTGACTATCCTTCTCGTCCAGTACTCCCTGTGTATCTCTGCTTCAGTGTGCGGTTGCAGTCAGTGTACAAGTCCTGGGTGGTCATTTACCTGAGGCTCAACCATAGGGTATAATACCATTCAGGTGAATAACACTGCTCTGTTTCCAAACCTGTTTCAGTAGCTACCAGTCCTGTCTCAGTTTGGTCACATTTACCAGTCCTGTCTCAGTTTGGTCACAGCTACCAGTCCTGTCTTAGTTTGGTCACAGCTACCAGTCCTGTCTCAGTTTGGTCACAGCTACCAGTCCTGTCTTTGTTCCAGTCTCTGTTACCTGTCCTGCCTCAGTTCCAGTCTCAGCTACAAGTCCTGCCTCAGTCCCAGTCTCTGCTACCAGTCCTGCCTTAGTTCCAGTCTGTTACCTGTCCTGTCTCAGTCCCAGTCACAGCTACCAGTCCTTCCCAATTATGCATCGTGGGGTGCAGACAGACCCCACACCCTGCCCTGCAACGAGGCTCCTCCCTGGCCTGTTATCCCAGGTTGTGACAAATATTGTATATTCTGATTTTTGTTTTTTTTACTCACCTAGCTGAATTAAAACCTCTTCCTCTGTAAACTCACATGTATCAAATGACTCATTAGTCTTTTTCCCTAAATTAGGTCACTTTCCCTCATTTTTATTTGTAAAAACTGAACAGAAATATTCATCAAGGCAGTCTGCTAGGCCTTTATCCTCTTCTACATTGCATCCTTCTTTTGTTTTTAACCTAACTTATCCTTGTTTTACTTCCCTTTTCTCATTTATGTATCTAAAAA
This sequence comes from Pelodytes ibericus, assembly GCA_036172795.1. Taxonomy (NCBI): domain Eukaryota; kingdom Metazoa; phylum Chordata; class Amphibia; order Anura; family Pelodytidae; genus Pelodytes; species Pelodytes ibericus. The sequence continues at coordinate 264,449,241 of CM069857.1, forward strand.
AAATGATCCCCCCTTTTTCCCCCCATAAACTGAGAGCAATGATTAATTTCATAGCTTCTAAATAATCAATCTGAAAAGCTATCTCCCTCACTGTGCAGTATACACATCTGTACATATTTTTATATGAGGGTCTACTCAGTAATAAGAGAATTGCAGGGAATTTAAAACTTTTGGCCAATGTAGCCGAGTTGGAAAAATAATTTAGCCTGAGGCTTAGCCCGTGCATGCGCAGTGGCCCTGTCACCTAAACTGACTGAACATGTGCACAATTCTGCACATAAGCAGGATGAATTCTAAAATGTCTCAGACACCGAAGTATGAAATCGTGACCACAGGATTGAGGTTCTGAATCCCAGTATACCACCAAACTGTACCTCACTCCTGATTAGTGGGACAAAATTGTGACGGAACCCTTCATCACTGGGGTTCTTGGAGAGAAATAATGGCCCACCTCCTCTCTATAGATTATGGTCCCTGGCATTGAAAAGGGGTTGTGTTTTTCGGGAGGTGGGTACAGTGGGTAAGTTTCCACTTTGCATTGACTTTACTGATGTCCCCAGTTTGTGCCCTCTGTAATCCTGACTCACTCCGGCTTATGTGCTATAACTGTATGTTTAATGTGGTTATTTAGTCAGACTGTGTTTTTTATATTGCTTTATATCTAATGCAAAATTCTGCCAGGAGACCATTCTGAAGGATTACAGTATGTCACAGGGGACTCAGGGACAATGATTGGTAGTTACTTCCTAATCCATTGTTCGGTGTTAATTGATTATACTGTTAAACTGAATATAATGTGTTTTTGTATATCTGGAGCAGGTCTGATTAATTGTTGTTTGGTTTCTGTTGTGTAATGTTAATATGTGGGTTGAGTTATGTTAACTTGATTATGTCTGTATATTAGACTCAGTTTCTGTTCTAATAAAGACAAAAAACAAAGATGTGGGATCCCTCTCAGCGAGAACGGGCAAAGGCTGAAATAGCCGGCCCTATAGGTTGTAACCTACTCGGAAGAGGAATCACCGTTTTTTGCTCGCTTGCACCTTTAGAGGAAACCTCTCCAATAGCACATTAAACTGGTTCCACCCATAATGGCAGTCCAGATCCAAATAGCCTGGCAGGTCTCCTCTGCACGAAGAATACAGCAACCACAGACGTACGTTTCGGCCTTCAATGGCCTTGTCAGTGTAGTACGGCTGGTATCCCTCTAGGTGCAGCGAGCTAGGGACCCACGTCTGAGCATACCCTGATTACTCAGGCCGAAGCGTACGTCTGTGGTTGCTGTATTCTTCGTGCAGAGGAGACCTGCCAGGCTATTTGGATCTGGACTGCCCTTATGGGTGGGACCAGTCTGATATGCTAATGGAGATGTTAGTCTTCATCCTACACTAAGTGCTTCGGCTAGGGGTCTGGATGGCTGGAGTGATCAAGACTTAAATCACTGGTCTCAGCCCTTGTAAGAGCTGAAGGTCCCTAGAAAGCAGAGACTGACAGAGGTACCCAGCCTGGGTACCAAGGGGTTCCTTCAAAGATAGAGTTCAGCAGGATTGACTGCAAAAATTAGGAATGTTCCATGCAAAGCAGGACAGCTGGGAAGCATGGCATAGATTAGTGAGGGGTGTAAATGTGTATCTGAACTGTGCATGAACCCTTCGGCATTCAGTATAAGCAGGGTACTTGCCTCAAAGGGTGTTTTTATTAAAGGTTTTGGAGCATTTTTATAAGTACCCCCACATGGGCAAGTTATAGGTAGGGGGGTAGGTAGGAGATATATTTAATTTATTGATTTATTGTATTGTGCCAGGGGCATGTGGCCAGCTCCTGGCACAGTGGGGTGGACGGGGTGCAGGGCCAGACTGATTAGAAAAACCATCCCTGAAAATAATTGTATACCAGCCCCATAGCATAACATCATTATACCAGCCCCATAGCATGATATCATTATACCAGCCCCATAGCATGACATCATTATACCAGCCCCATTGCATGATATCATTATACCAGCCCCATAGCATGACATCATTATACCAGCCCCATAGCATGATATCATTATACCAGCCCCATAGCATGACATCATTATACCAGCCCCATAGCATGATATCATTATACCAGCCCCATAGCATGACATCATTATACCAGCCCCATAGCATGACATCATTATACTAGCCACATAGCTTAACATTATTTTCTTGTTCATAAAAGGGAAAACCATGCATTTCAAAGCACATTTGAAGAGTGTATTATTTATAGATTAAACTGATATATGACCCTGCCTAGGGCAATATATAACCCCAATATGTACACAAGGTTATATAGAACACAGTGCCCTAATATATACCCCATGCACAGGGCAATACATGAGCCCCAGTATATACACAAGGTTATAGGAATTGCCAGTGCATGGGGTATATATCAGGGCAGTGTGTGAGATATAAACTTGAAAACATACTGGGTGGATTTATTGATTTACCCCAGCACCCAGACTGCACTCACAGAACATGCCCAGCACCCATGACCTATCATATTGCACTTACAGGACTTACCCTAGCACATAGTTTGCACACACAGGACTTGCCCCAGCCAGGACTTACTCCAGCACATAAATTGCACTCACATGACCTACCCCAGCACTCAGGACTTATCACAGCATGCAGACTGCACTCACAGGGCTTGCCCCCAGCACACAGGATTTACCCCAGAACTCCTATTGCATTCACAGGACTTGCCCCCAGTGCTGTATTTACCACGAGGAATCCTAGGCGGATGCCTAGGGCGGCAAATTTTGGGGGGCGGCAGCACCCCCCAGCACTGAAAAAATAAAAAAAAAATAAAAACAAAAAAAATTTAAAAAAACGCGGCCCTTTAAAAAAAAAAAAAAAAAGACCGCGCTTGCAGGCAGAGAAGGAGGTGACAGGGGATCGGATCCCCCCTCACCAATGCTCTGCCTGCCAGACTGCACGGGGAGCCGAACAGGCAGCACAGAGAAATCTCTGTGCTGCCTGTTCGGCTCCCCGTGCAGTGTGCCGACAGTCACGTGACGGGCGCGCTGACGACATACGTGCGCCCAGTCACGTGACCTGTCGGCACAATCGCCGGGAAGCCGAACAGGCAGCATGGAGGGACCATGCTGCCTGCCACTAGCCATCAGGGAAAGGTAAGTGCTGATGGGAGTCAGAGTGTGTGTGATGGGAGACAGTGTGTGTGACTGAGTGTGATGGGAGTCAGAGTGTGTGTGATGGGAGACAGTGTGTGTGTGTGTGTGTGTGTGTGTGACTGAGTGTGATGGGAGTCAGAGTGTGTGTGATGGGAGACAGTGTGTGTGACTGAGTGTGATGGGAGTAGGAGTGTGTGTGATGGGAGTAGGAGTGTGTGACTGAGTGTGATGGGAGTGTGTGTGTGATGGGAGTCTGAATGATGGGGCATGTCTTAGGTGTGTAACGTGGGTGCGCAGCTTGGGTAGGGCGGTGCCCGGATTTTGTCTGCATAGGGCAGCACAAAATCATGATACACCACTGCTTGCCCCAGCACCTAGGACTTACCCCAGCTTGTAGATTGCACTCACAGCATTTGCCAAAGCACATGGATTACACTCACAAAACTTGCCCCAGCACCTCAGAAAGATGATTGCACTGACATGACATGCACATGCTCCAGCACTTAGAATGCACAGGACTTGCCCCAGCACTCAGGACTTATGCCATCACTTAGAATGCACTCACAGGATTTGCCCTAGCACCCAGGACTTACCCTAGCAAAGCTGATTGCACTTACATGACATGCTCCAGGACTTAGAATGCACTGACAGGACTTGCCCCAGCACTCAGGACTTACCCCATCACTTAGATCCCCGGACTTGCACCAGCACAGAAGACGTCTATCAGGCTCCAGCACCGTGGATGTGGGAAAAGGCGACAATATCACATTGGCTGCAAGAGTGCTCTGGCACACAGCGGACATTGCACTGCTACTTTTCCTGATATTGTTTCCTAATTGATACGCACAGACATAAACCCTTATACACACACAATCACAGACACACCTACAGTCACACTTACAGACATACACACAGTCACACTTAAAGACATACACACAGTCACACTTACAGACACACTTACACATGCAGACACTCGCACACAGTAATATGTACACTCTCACAAAACGCAGACACACTTACATATACACACAGATTTTTTTTTTTAATGCTGTTTGCAAGGGTGTGGCTGGTTCAGACCAGGCGGTGTACACACATGCAGAAATACACAGGCAAACTTACATACAGTCACACTTACACACAGTCACATTTACACTTATACATACACACAGTCACACTCAGAGGCGTCACTCCGGTTGGTGTCACCTGGTTCGGTAACTCATGGTGTCACCAACCTGGATTTCCTCCAATACCATGCCAAACAGATTCCTTACTAATGCCAGTCAGATGGCCCATTAAATATGCCACATACAGAAGCCCCACAAATTATGTCACACACATGAGCCCATTAACTATGCCACACACAAGAGCCCCATAACTATGACACACACAAGAACCCCATAAATTATGCCACACCAGAGCCCCATAAATTATGCCACACCAGAGCCCCATTATTTATGCCTCACTTTGGAGCCCAATTAACTATGCCACACCCACATGTGCCCCTTAATTATGCCACACACAAGCGCCCCATAATTATGCCACAAAAAAGAGCCTCTTAATTATGCCACACATGGGGCCCAATAAATATGCCACACATGGGACCGTCATTAATTATGCGACACACATGATCCCCACGAGGTGACAATTGTACAATTGAAAACAATACATATCTATACACACAGACATCTCTCTCTCTCTCTCTCTCTCTCTCTCTCTCTCTCTCTCTCTCTCTCTCTCTCTCTCTCTCTCTCTAACTAGATGCATTTATACTTTTTGAATTTTTTAATATTAGATTCAACTCTTTTTTTAAAACTGTTATTGAAAATTGCATTTCTTGTTTTTATTCCCTTCCTCTGCACCCACATTGCACCTAAAGGACTTAGCACAGCACCAAACAGTACCCACTGAACTTGCCATGCACCTATATTGCACCCACAGCATTTGGCTTGCACTCATATTGCACCTACATGATTTGGCATGCCACAGTGTCCCTTTGCCCCAAGGAACAAGCCAGTGTCACTTTCTTCATAGTACATGTTATTTTGCTCCACAGACCATGCCACAGCATGACTTTGCCAATTAAAATAAACCAGTTTTCCCATTAATATGCGAGTGTTTGCCCATAAATATGGCACAGCCAATTTGCCTAATAATATGCCAGTATTATTCTGCCATTTAATAAATTCCAGTATTTTGCTATTTAATATATTCTAGTATTTTGCCACTTAATATATTCCAGTATTATTTTGCCCTTCAATATGCCATTCAATATTGCAGCATTTAACCCCTCAAAATGCCAGTATTTTGTCACTCAATATTCCAGCATTTAACCCCTCAATATGCCAGAATTGTGCCACTCAGTATGCCAGTATTTAGCCATTTAATATGCCAGTATTTTACCATTCAATATTCCAGCAATAAACCCTTCGATATGCCAGAATTTTGCCATTCAGTATTCCATCATTTAACCCCTCAATATGCCAGTATTTTGCTCAATTTATACCACCCCCAGGAGGCCCCCTTTTGTTTTATATTGGGAGTAACATTTTCACACAGATTCCAAAATAACATCCTTCTTTGTTCTGTTTTCAAATGTAACTTATATAATAATCAGTTATTATATTGACATTTTATGGTACATTATATTTACTTTTTACTGTGCCAACTTCAAGGTGAACAGTGAAGCAACATGGTTCTATATCAAGAATGCACCATTGGCTCATTACTGGTATGTATGTAGAGTGAGACAATTGTTCTAATTCTGGGATATAGATGTATATTCTTCCCAGTTTTGAGATTCACAGAAACATTTAGAACTGGAAGAATATTCCTGCAGGTTTGATTTCGTGGAAGCTGGTATAGTGACAATGCAGCTGTTCTTGCAGAAATGCCCAGGAGGGTTTTTCCATCATTCTTTTCATTACTAGTATCACACACTGACGTATTTCTTCGCTCGGGTTAAATATCTCTCTATAATTACAATTTTTCATTTGGTATGCATTTTCCAAGCTTCATGCATTTATGGAATTTGTAGCCATTATTTAGACCACACTGAGACTGTGGTCATTTTTGTACGAAGTTGCATAGGCTCACAGGTTAAAAAGTAAATATATATATATATATTTATTTACTTTGTAACCTGTAAACCTATGCAACTTCGTACCAAAATAAATAAATAAATATATATTTAGTGATTTTTTCAGAAAATACTATTTTATATATTAAAAAAAATGAAACCCCAGATATATATATATATATATATATATATATATATATATATATATTTTTATAGTTTTTTCAAATAAATGATTGAATATGTGTTTAGAGAGTCATTTTTTAATATAATAGTTTATACTTTTGTCTCTTACTAGATAATTTGAGTGTTTTGCAGCAGAAAAATATCTAGGTATCATTTAACACACATGGCTTAGTTCACATTGTTGTTCGATAATAGATCGATAAATTTGATCTTATCTATAAAAATCCTGGTTATAACACGCCAAACTAGCATGCAGGTTAATTGGCATGTACCTTATTTTTTTTAATCAAAGTTTTTTTGGGGATATTTAAGACACATGAATGATAAAGAAACATGTTTCCTTGAATTACTGGGATGGCCATATTCACTTTTCGAAAGATTTAAAGGCTGTAGAAATAGCCAAAAAGAAGGGAAGAAAGATCAGGGCGCAGGGAGTATAGAAATGCTAGATGTTGGGGAAGGGGAATTAGGAAGGGAAAAATACAATAAGTTGTGTATGTTTACTGCCAAGGATGTAGCAGAAATGATGAAGGGTCAAATACGGCACCTGAGTTTCACTTAGTCTCAAAAATATCTTCAATCATTTTGCCTCCCTTTGCTTTCAGTGGGGAAGATTCCAACCTGGGTTATTTTTCTTTGTCAAACTCAGGTGCCAAATTTGACTTGGTCTCAAAAAAATGAAAGTCGACCTCGAAAGTCGAATTTTAATGAATAGACCCAATAGGGTACCAGCAACTGGAGTATAAGGAAAACTTAGGGGATCACTGACCAGCTTGTGAAATCGCCCGTGAATCGAGAGGTTAGGAGACCAAAATATAATACAATACTAATAATACCAGTCAGTGTATACTATAAAGATAAAAAAATATTTAAACCATTGTATGAGGAGTCACAGTATTAAATGTGCAGTCACCCAATGTTGGGGAGATCTGCAGAAGGTATCACGGGAAGTACCTGACTTCTAGGCGTATGTCCAGGGGGAAATAAACAATCCAAACAGATAAAAAGGTTTTGCTGCAGGGAGGGGATATTTCTTCTGTAGCCAGAAATTCTATTCTTTATTACATTGCATTACAAACACCAATTTAAATGGCACCAGCAAATTGACCGGTGCTTGGTGCAGAGCGTACAGAGAAAAATACCCCCAAACACTAATAAGTGTAAGCCAGGAACCATGTATAAATAAATATTTCACATCAATGTGTACATGTATGAGAATTTAAGAAGACGCTGGAATATATGTCTGAGACCTTCAAAGCTGTCACTTAATAACCATGTCTCAACGGATATTGAGATAAATGTTGCAGGCACTGTAATAACCAGTCCCAAATTAATAAGTCCCATGTTCACAAAGCAGTTTAGATTTGCATATTGAATTGGGGAGTCAGTTAAGATCCCATGTAATTAATTGGAGGGAGGAGTTTATATTGATAGAAGTAGTCACCTAAAGTTTAAATTTTTATTGCATCTTAAAAATACCACTGGTTTTGCCGAAAATGGTCGGGATCAGTACCAAGTACCACTTTTACTAATTTGTGAATAAAGAAACAGAAACTTTTTAAACAACAAATGGATTACAATTAGAGATGTCGCAAACTATTCACCGGCGAATAGTTCCCGGCGAACATCGTATGTTCGCGTTCGCCACGTCGGGCGAACATTTGCGATGTTCGAACCACCCCCTATACTTTACCATTGACTAAATTTTGCCCTGAACCTGTACCCTGTACCCTGAACTGAACGTTTAATATTGGCTTTCACTACACGGAGACTGTGGGTTTTTTAATTCGTCTATGGCGGTTCGCAGAGTTCGCCTGTTCGCGAACATTTGCGAAAATTCGCGTTCGCCGTTCGCGAAAGGGACATTTTAGGTTCGCGACATCACTAATTACAATCAATGTTTTATTCTTCCCTGCTATTTGCATCTTTTCTGCATACTGCCCAGTAGGATCCTGACTCCTACCACAGCTTTACATGAGACTTACGGTATTCATTTTGTTTGGATTGGGACAGCCCTTTGGGGGCTACATTTCGTATGCAGTAGACAGCGGCTGACGTGGCTTTTTTTAGTTTGTATAAACCTTTAAGAGACAATGGAGTTTCCAACAGATGGTAATGTGCGAAATTTTACAACCCAACTAAGCAGCAGTGGATTACTGGACCGACAGATCTAAACTTTTTATTCTATAACCAAAATGTGGACACATTTAGCCATCATTTAACTCCCAGACAAGTACTGTGCTACCTCATTCCACCGTGACACTGACACATGTCAGTATTTTTGGCTTTTGATGCCTTTCTTGCGAGGTTGAATGGCAGAAGAGCAGATAGTCTGAATCACTTTGGCAGAAGAATATATTCAACAAATGAGCAACAACAAAGAACTCAAGGAATTAATTTATTTCCAAAAATAATTAGTTTACATTATTAAATTGGGATTGAATTGAATAACTGCCATGAAGAATAAAAGAATAGAACATAAAAAGCACATTGAACAGTAAAGGAACATTCATATGCATTCACTGATTTGCTTTGTAAATCTCTAGCCAAGTTTACTTGGCAGTAATGAGCCGTGTTGTCACTGGCAGGATTCTCATTATGTGCGTCTCTGCTGCTGGAACTCTGTGCCTGCTCAGCAAAGTGTAACCAGAACCGGCCCTTACACCGGTCCCAGTGGGTCCAAATGAACCATGTGGCACTTTGACAATTGTATGATTGTGATATTTTTTCATATGCAAAAACAATTAAAACTGAAAATCTTTTTTTTTTATTTAAGAGCAAATTTAAAGAAATGTAAAAGTTACAGGCCTTGCCTATTTTTTTTATTTGTTTTTTTTACTAGAGCTGCTTTTGGAGGCCTGTCTGTTAAAGCAAGCAGCAGAATGACATGTCTTCATTCTCTTCAGTGTATTATCTGGTTTGTGACGATGACTGGAATTCTAGACATCTTCCTATTGTTGTAAAACAGAAACGAGCCAATAGGATTCCAGCTGTGAACTCCAGCCTGTCAGAATATTTTGTTCTGTGTTTCTCTGACAAGATAATATTTTTTTGGGCCTAAAAACACTAGGGGTCATGTATAAACATGGCGCACATGCTGACAGTGTCAAGTAATGGCATTACCCGCGTGTGCCATTATTGCAAAGTGTCAGAATTTAAAAAAAAAGGCATGATTGCTGTCATACGTCACAAACATCGATTGCACCTTTTTAGACTTCTCCCAAAGCTTTGCAGTGTGGGAGATTTTATTCATGATCCTCATTCTTATGAAGCCATTTACATTAACATGCTAACTATATGATGACAATGATCTGCAGATGTAATTCTGCTGTACAATATACCTTATTTTCCGGTGTATAAGACGTCTGGGCGTATAAGACGACCCCCCAACTAAGTCATCTTATAAGCCGGAAAAATCGCATCTATATTTTAACCTTTTAGGTTAAAATATAGAGTTTTCCACACTCCTCCCCCTTTCCCCATTTCCCAATCCCCAGTACTTACCTATTTTATGCTCTGTCTCCCGCTGTTAAGCCGGTCCGTGGCTGTGAGGGAAGCGTTGTGAGCTCCCCTCCAGCCGCGCGGTCAATAAAGTTTTGTTTAAAAAAAAAGTTTAAACAGACTTTATTGAAGCCGCGCGGCCTTAGGGGAGCTCACAACGCTTCCCTCACAGCCACGGACCGGCTTAACAGCGGGAGAGGAGACAGAGCAGAAAATAGGTGAGTAAATCCCAGTACCCGGCGTATAAGACGACCCCCCAACTTTTGAGAAGATTTTCAGGGGTTAAAAAGTCGTCTTATACGGCGGAAAATATGGTATGTATATGTCTCTCAATTGGAAAACTTTGACTTTTTGGTTTTTTGAAACAATTCAAAATTTTGCTATTCCCCCTATCCCCCCCAGGAAAATTGGAGGGTCAGTAGAAGGTGCAAACCTGATGTGTGTAAATTGAACATATTTAGAATACTGCACACATTTTGGTAATTATTTAAGATAATATGCATGAAAAATGATATCTAAACACTTATTGATTCCACTAAGTCGTGTTATTACATGGGGGGGGGGGGGGGTTGAAAATAAAACGCATATATGTTGAATTATTTGTGGATGGAGAACCATCAGAATACACAGTGTGTAACATTTAGATTGTATAAATTATGTCTCTGTTAACAGAGTGATATAGAAGTTTACAGAAGATATCAAACAGTCCGTGAATATTGATGGAAGGAAGTTTTCAGCATATTCCTTTGTCACAATATTAATCTGCACTATATATTACAGGATACAGTTTCTAAGGTTTATAGAAATACAAAAACACAACCGCTCATAAATGAAGACAGCAAATTTTCCAAAGGTCAAACCAGTCAGTGAAAAATGTCAAGAGTTTATATGAGGGAAATGGATTTTGACCGTAAAGGAGAAATTGTGAGGAATTTCATTTCATGTTATTCTATATATTGTTGTTAAGGTAAATTGACAATGCCTGGGAGTTTAATGGTAAATCCACTGAAAGCTTCCCAGAGTGGAAATAAATCATACAGGTAATGAACAAACACATGGAAAATGCCAAGGTTTAGGCTGAACAGATTTATTTACATACCAGTGGTCATGCACAGGGAACAAGGGTAATCATACATGTTTAATGTCATGTCATAATGCCTATAAATGTCATTTCTATAAAGCAAACTCTAATTGTGTTTGCATTACTGTTAGTCATCTTTGTGCATTACCTGCACGTGTCCTATATGTGGTAGCTATTGAGTTGTGTGCTACATTGAGTGCTGGTGGTGCTAAGTTGAATGACTTCTACTTGGTGGTCATTAAGGAAGCACCAGATAAAGATGACTAGGGAGTGTACAAAGCTGTTATTTACACCTTCATAGAATGAAACCTCTGTTGGGTGTATTCGATAAAATTCGACTTTGGAGGTCGACTTACATTTATCAAATTTGGCACCTGAGTTTGATTTTTTTTTAAGTTAACAGGGTATGCCCCGACGTGGGTCCCTATCTCACTGCACCTAGAGGGATACCAGCCGTACCACACTGACGAGGCCATTGAAGGCCGAAACGTACGTCTGTGGTGGCTGTATTCTTCGTGCAGAGGAGACCTGCCAGTCTATTTGGATCTGGACTGTCCTTATGGGTGGGACCAGTCTGATATGCTAATGGGGAGGTTTCCTCTGTAATGGTGCAGGCGAGTAAAAAACGTTGATTCCTCTCCCGAGTAGGTTACAACCTATAGGGCCGGCTATTTTAGCTTTGGCCATTCTCGCTGAGAGGGATCCCACACCTTTGTTTTTTGTCTCGCCGAATTTGACTTAGTTCAAAAATTAGACAAAAAAAAAGTCACCATTAGTTCAAAAAAAAGACAAAATTAAAGTCACCTCCAAAGTCGAATTTTAGTGAATAAACTCATCTGTGTTTCCAGAAAGACAAGGCTGGTTCCCTCATGGACAAGCATTATGAGTTGTCCCATTTTTCACTCCATAACGCTTATTGTGTATGTTTTAAGGATGATTAGGAAAACCCCATAAAAAAGCTGCATGATCTCTTTCAAACTTGGAGCCAGAATAAGTGATTTATTAATCTATATACAATAATTGGCTTATATTACCTATGTAGTGACTAAGCTCTGATAATTCTCCAAGCACCCCTCCTATCATGGATGATCGAACTCAAGGCTTTGCAATAGAAGCAAGTTTGTCAAAAACGAATCTTTTTGTTTGTATGGTTTGCTAGTTTTAAGATATTTATATTTACTTTCATGTTTACAAAAACCGTGTGAGCTTTATCCATTTGCTGCATGTGTTTTAGTCGGTATGGAGTATGTATTGAAAAAGTGGAAAACTACCAGGACAAGAGGATATATTCTTAAATCAAAATCCTAATCTGAAACTTGGAGTGTGTGCATGGCCCAGTCACAGTCCATTTAAACAGTCGCACACAGAAATAGAACCAAAGAGTGAAGCAATAACTGCATGCGTCAATTCATAAGATGTCAGGAGTTAGTACCAAATTCTTCAGTCCTGCACTGTAAGGCAGCCTGGGTATTTTTTACCTATAAATGTCGGTATTTTTATTTTATTTTTTAAAGTCACAGCATTATGTAAGACATGGCAATTGCTTTACATATATACTTTATATATGTAATCCCCAATGATCTTTTCTGTTAGGGGAAAAAAACATCATTCTCCCCAGTGAAATCTATAACATTTTTGTCCACCCAGTAATCCATTTATAGTATATGTTTACTATAAAACAACTGCAACTGATAGTACATCACTAAAACAAAAAATACAAACATTAAGGGGCACTAACATGAAATGTTTTATTATCCTATTTAAAGGAAAACTCTAACGCTATATAAAAAAAAAAGACATGAAAATTAAACTTTGTATTCTTTTTTTTACATTTTTATCCCTACTTTCTATTCTAACCTTGTTCCCATCTGAATTGCAATACCTGTGCTGGAAGGGAGCAGTTGGTTCTCTGGTCCCTTTTGTTGGATTAGGTCTAAATGTGTTATATATAGCATGCTTCACTAAATGCACACAAATAAGTTGTAGTGGACCTTTAATGCTTGTACTGAAGATGATCTCACCAATTTAGCTATACATTGTGCAGGACCAATCCTCGAATGTTTGCTTTGGTGGGGGTGAAATGTTCATCTCGCCTCATCTCACCTTTTAGTGCATAGACCCATCTGTGTCTGCCTTTATTTTTTTCTTGAAGTAAGAAATCAAACAGGACTGGGTGGGTGCCGTGTCTCCGAAATGTTGGCTGTGTATGCAAATAAATTCCACATATAATGGACCTGAAATTCCCGGAATGTAGAAATAAAATAAGTAGATCTTGGCTGTTGCACTCAGTCTACATATTAACATTCCACAAAAATGTATGCCAGCCAAATGTGTGAAACAATCTACAACACAACCGGTATATTTCATCCTCAGCCTTCTAAGTGCCAGACAAGCTTTAGAATTGGCTAAAGTTATAAGCCTCCTTGACACTTTAACCCTTTGTGTTACACACTGCACAGACATGTAGTTGAACCTTGGATCTTAAAGAACAATTCTAAATTTAACTTATGCTTAACTGAAAGACTGAATCAAGTGCAGATAAACAGAAATGCTGTAAAGAACAACTATCAGCAAAATAAATTAAGTGACGTTTAATTGAAATATTGCATCAAGCAAAGGCATTTTAAATTGAAATGCTTTAATGAAAGAATACAAATAAAATACCTTATTGAGTACTCTTTCCTTGTACAGCGCTGTCAGGGAGCAGACATGTTGTTCAGAATCTTAGGTCATATGAAGGAATAACTGAGACAAGATGTCAGCCCCCAGGTAGAGCTCTAGAAGTGGAGGGGTACCAATAAGGTACTTTATTTATATTCTTTCAATAAAGCATTTCTAATTAAAATGCTTAAAGTTGATGCAATCTTTCAATCAAACTTAATTTATTTTATTGTCAACAATTTAACAATTGTTAATGAAAGAATATCTTAATGAGTCCGTTGTTGCTCTAAAGACAGATAAAGGAAGATCTGACCCAAAATTCCAAACAACATGTCTGCCCCCTGATAGAGCAACACAGAGCAAAGACAGCTCACGGCAGTACTTTTTCATTTATAATGTACATTGTGAGTAAATTGGAATCATTAATTTATTTTGAATCAATACTTGACCAGCATCACCTCCTATGTCCTTCCGCTTCTTTATCATTTAGTTTTGTATAGTTAGTACAGGTTGGGTATACCTTATCCAAAATGCTTGGGACCAGAAGTATTTTGGATAACGGATTCTTTTGGATAACGGATCATTTTCACCAATCAGATATATTCAAGTCTCTCAGTCAGCACTCATGAAATACACTAGGGTCAATGCAAATACTGTATAGAGCAAATACATCACGTTTACTGTGATGTAGCTGTGATGTGAGGCATTGTGGGTAACCTGCCGTTGGCATGTCAGGCCTGCACACTTGCCATTGTATTAACTTTTGTGGACATGAGGGTATCTGAGCATGCATGCAAAGGCTTAAGGGAACTGGACATTGGATATACTGTTGTGTGCTTGCATTCTGACAGGTGTGTGTGGATTTTGAAACTTTATCCAAAAAAGTTTTGGATAACAGATCATTTTGAAAAGCAGATTTCAGGATAAGGGATACTCACCCGGTATAGTCATTTCCTGCTTTTTTACTTCCTACTGGCAATGAGGTTTATTTGTGTAACAGTGAACCATGGTCAACTGACAACGATAGAGCAAAAATAAGGCCAAAATAGTTGAGTTCCCCAAATTGTCTGTTTTTAACTCAATTCACCCCAGCTCAGTACCACATACATAGTTGCCAACATTGGCCATGTTTCCAGGGACATATATTTGTTCCACGGAAAGAGCATGCAAAGTGCAGCCCTGCAATCTGTAGGATGGATATACGCACAGACACTATCCAATTAATTAATCAGGGTAGGTCCTATGAGATCTCCACCCTGTTTAATTAATTGGATACTATCTGTGTGTATATCCATCCTACATACTACCAGGCTGCACTGTGCCTGCTCTTTCTGCAGCATCTGGAACAAATATGTGTCCCTAGAAACATGGCGGATGTTGGCAACTATGCACATATAGCCCATTTACCCATTTATAGTGTTTACACATTTTTCGGTTCACTATATTGGTCTGTAAAAAGTGTTTTTTTATAATACATACTAGACTGAATGTTCAGATGCCAGCACCTTTTAATGCAATTATGCCACATTGGTCATAAACAGTATTGATGCCCTTTATTTTTAAATATCAAAAATCTTTAATAAAAATTGTTTACATTTACAAAAAAAAAGCAAATTAAAAAAATAATCCAACAAACACAAATTGGTATTGTTCATATAAAAATAAATTATGTATTAAAAATAAAAGGAGTTCTGTCAGTCAATGTATGATTTCTATGCCACTGGAGGGGAGATTTTAACTCTTGGAGATAAGGCCTGTTTGAAACGTCTCTTTAAATCTTGCATGTTGGGAGATTTTGGTCGCGGTATAATAGATCCTCTTCTCCTTTCTCCAGAGCTTGTGCTTTGTAGTTTGCTAATCTCTTTACAAAGGTGCTGGAACAGATCACAAACATCCTGGCAATTCTCACTTGTTGAGATTTCCACAGAGGAGCATCCTAGCTCATTGGCCAGTTGTATCCCTGAGTCTGATGGGACCTGCCGTACATGAAGAAGATCTCCCTTGTTGGCTACTATAATTATAGGTATCTTGGAGTCTGAATGCATTTTTCGGATTTGCTGGTACAGATAACGGACATATTCATAGCTCTTGTAGTCCGTGATTGAGTAAACAAGGAGGAATCCTTCGGCCCACTGGACACATCTTAACATGTCTGAAGTTTGAGACACATCATCTTCCTCCTGCAAACAGACAATACATAGAGCTGTTAGGCATCGTTATACATTATAAATGCCACAACACATAAATGCAACAATACAAAAATATTTCGCTGGTAAAATAAGATGAAAACATTCCACTGTGTGTCACTTCTGTCACTGTGCAAATGATGCCCATCAGCTGTCTGCTTGCATCACTGTACGGTCTGATCCAGGATTAACAAATACACTTAGACAGGAATATTTCCAGATACCAGAAGGTGGTTGGTCTATAATACAATTTTCCCCTATTAAGACTTATTTTGGTAAACTTCCCAACCAGATAAAACAGGACTTTTAATCAATAGATTATTAAAACTCTGGAGCATATATCCATGGAAACACACAAAAATCACCAACATGTGAAGTATTAAAAAAATCACCTGTGACAAAGCCATCTATGTTGTAGAGTTCTGCTATTGCTGAACTAGAGAATACATTTTATATTCCACTTGATAGTTGGGCAGCTGGTGTGTATGGGTAATAATGATAGACACATATAAAATTAAACCTACAAGTATTTAGGTGCATTTGTGTCTATCATTATTACCCATCAACACTAGCTTTCCAACGGTCAAGTGTAATATACAATTTACTCTCAAATGTAATAATCAGTTGATTCAAAGTTATGTTTTAACTGGTTTGAGAGGTTTTCTACATATGGGTTAACCTTGTTCAACCTTTCAATTAATTTGTGGCAGGCGTTATTATGCCCTTTTTTCAATTTGTAATCCCCCCTATGTTTTAATCCATTGTAATTATATCAATACTTATATTTCACTTGTGATTCTAATATAGAAGCACAAGTGAAATGTCCATTGCCCCTAGTGTGATGATAAACTGGAGTGTACTTTTGATAGTACACGCCAGTTTATACTCTGACCGACAGCTGCCATGATTCCATAGGAAGAAGAAAGCCGTCTGGTCAGCGATCGGCTCTCTCTGCTAACATAGAGAGAGACCCTCGTTTTTGCATGGGATCAACAGGGGGGGGGGACCTTAACTAGCCCCTCCCCCTGATCCTATGTAAAAACAAGGGTCTGTCTCTGCGCTAGCAGCGAGAGACCCTCGCATTCAGCATTCAGAGCGGGGCGAGCCCAGGACAAACGGAAACTGCTTTGTCTCAGATGTGAGACAGAGCAGATAGTAAACCTGCGTGTGTCTATTAAGATACATGTCGGGTTTACGGCAAAGTCTCGGGACCCTTCAAGGAAGCAAGGGTTAAAAAAACTTGTGCAGTGATCCTTTAATAATACTATGATGTCTCTGTAGAGATAACTAGGTTTCGAAAGGTATTTACCTTTAGACAGCCAGGTGTGTCTTGAATCTGCAGATGTGTCTGTTCCCCTTCAATATCCATCAGCCTGGAGTACAGGTTTCCTATTAATAAAAATGGAGTCGTGTTATGCTCTGCACATTTACCTGTATACTATTGGACACAGTGATACATTAGACTGCACACTTACCAGTATTGGCTTCATAGTCGCCGATGAATCGTTTTGTTAGGAATCGGACTATCATTGCTGTGGGGATAAGAAAGGAAAATTTGTGTTAAAGGCTGATGTATTATAACACCACATGTGCATATGGCCAATATTACATTTGCTTGGAGCAGAGGCAATTGCAACAATCTATTATACACTAGAATATCAGTGATCGCTAACCTTTGGCACGTCAACTGTTGTAGACTGGCCGCCTGAGCAGCAAGAGAAAGGTTGGAATGGCAAACATTAGCCAGCCCTGCTATATGCCAAACCAAAATGTGTAATTCTCCAATCTGCAGAAGCAGGCCAGCGCTATACAGTGACAATCTCTTGCTATGCACACTGAATATACATTTAATGTTGTGTGCAGCGTCTTCTCTGTACATCAGTACCCAGTGTAGACAGTTACACTACCTTTTGTTAGAACAGATTATTAGTAGTAACGCTTATCTTTAGAGTGCTGAGACGTTACACAGTAGCTGATATGGTGCCTATAGGGTATTCTAAACTAATACATAAAGGTATCTTGATGCATGATTATGCATCTCTCATCCACAAGGAATTCCACAAATGTACATCCCAGCACTGCAAATTCAATGACAAATATATCCAGTGATCTTTCCATTGCTGGTTAATTGATAAAGCGCCAACGTATGTACAGTGGGTAGATAGAACTTGCCAATAATTCGAGCCGGAGCCTGTCTGACATACTTTCCATTCTCTGAAATGTTATCAGCTGGATTAAATGTGTTGCTCAAAATCTTGGCTAACATTTCAGAAAGGATTACAGAGAATTTAGATCCAGCTGTTCGAATGCCACCTAGGAAGCATGTTCGGACCATTACCTTAGTCCTAAAGATAGAATGAGTCTCTTGTCTAATCATCAATGATTGAAAATTGAACTGTGTTCAAATGAGTTACAAGCAAATATAGTCGATATAAACTGCACCAGCGCAGCTGACAAATCATGCCCAATCACTATACTTCTTGGACAAGCCCCGGACTAGGTGTTTGTTTCCTTAATCTCGCTATAAGATGCAAGTTTAAATTTAATTCTTAAAGTTTAGCAACAAGTATTTACATGTTTTATATTGAAACCATAAATCAAATTTTTATTTTAAAATGTATGGCTTTTATATTCAAAGTCCTATGTTGCGATTTTGGAGAGATAGAAAGATGACGGCTTGCCCCCTTTCCTTGTGTGCAGAAAGTATTGCCAGTCACATATTGCCTATTAAAGAGGCTGACCAGTCATAAATAAACTACATAGGGGGTGATCTAATCACCGTGAATTTTCCATTGGTTTCCATGGTGAATGGACCAAGTTTAGAACTTTGCCCCACAATTGGCCTTTGTACATAGATGGGGTAAATCCCCACTACTAACTTCCACCCCCATCTTTATACCGTACAGCGGTGCTCCCCAGACGATGTTACATGTGCCATGGGACAAGGAGAATGCGTAATAATTTGGCCAGTGGTCACCGCTACTATCAGTTGCGCTTGCAAGTAAGTCTATGTAATTTCTGTGTATGCACTTGACCTGATCACTAATAACAATTACAAATATGTAATTATTTTTGTTTGTCGTGCAGCGTAATTCTGGTGTGCTATGGCTGAAAAATTGACACTTTATAAACAATATACCACTTCATAAATAAACTACAATAATACAATTTAAAAAAAAAAACAATCATAGGTAATTCTTTTATTTTAATAGCCATGGTAGACTAGTGCTCATCAGATCCTAGAAATATGATGAGTTTGCTCCTAATAGCAAATATACTAGAGATGCTAAATGGTCCATTTACCTGCATCCAATAACACTAACAGAGTGTCATGGATATTTTTTTAAAAACTATGACCATAAAAGTATAATTACAACTGAACACTAACAAGATAGGTCACTTACCAGTTTTCCCAACTCCACTTGCTCCAAACACAGCCAGTTTAATGTCCCTGGTGGTAAAATAGTCTGCAGTCTCTGGTATGGGTGCTAAAAGGAAGTTGCTTGACATATTGGGCAGACGCATGGGGACCAGATCAATACATCCAATATGATAGCACACAAAGCACCCGCCTCCTGCCTGGAGAGCAAGGGATGATCCTGAGACGGGTGACTGTATGGAAGAATGGGGGTCCAAAATGCTCTGGGTGGGTCTGATGCTGGAGATCACAAAGGCACTTCCATCCAGTGAAAATAATAATAATAATTATCTATGTTTGCATTCAATCCCAGGTGATGTCTTATTATGCAATGTATCCTGGTCCAGTGCAATGTGTCAGTGGATGCTGACAGGTACCTGAGTTTAGCTGGCTGTGTGTCTGTGATGTGCTTGTTGAATGCACCCTGTACCTTTTAAATGCTGTGCCGCCTGCTCCCTCCCACAGCACAGCCAAGTAAGGCAATGAAGGCGGCTCAGGGGGGCAGGCGGCATTACGCACAGTGACGTGCTGCCTGCTGCTCGTCATTGCATCAGGGATACATAAAACACAGACGGGGGATCTGCCGAGGGACAATGGCTGATAATGTGCCCCGCCTGACCCCAGACGACAGATATCCACAGGCCTGGAGGAAGCGGAGGAGTGCGGATAATGCACTGTGTGAATAATGAGGATCCCCTGGAATGTCCTCATTGCCACACTGGAGGAATGCACTTCTCTATATGGTAGAACAGACTGCTTCATGCAGTGCACAGAGATCCCTACAGGGGGCAGACATAAACTAACACATATATTGGGGGTACGGACATTTAATATTTGACATATATGAGCAGAGGATGGTGGATATAATATCCAATATCATAATCTAATGTCTTTGTTGATGTGTGATGGCTCAGTGAGTCAATGCACCAACTGTACAAATTATGCAAATACTTAGGGATGCAGGACTCATATGAGCCATTCATACTTCTGTGGTTGATAAAATGAGTATCATTAAGAGGAGTAACAGTAACATCCCTAGCAGGTGCTTCAGCATGAGACTGTATTGAATAATTCAATGAGACATTGAATCATTCCTGTTTGAATAAGTGTTATTATTAAATATATTGAATTTACATTTAACTCATCTGTGTAGAGATGAATTGGTACAAAGGATAATGTAAGAGGGTAGTAAATGGGATAGTTACCCAGAAAATTACTCAGATACACATTATTTGGAGGAAATATTGTCAAAATAACGTACAATATATGAAATGACCATAAAGAACCATCTAAATGTAATATGTCAAAAACAACTGCATATCAGATTAGGTTAAAAAAAAAATTATTATGGCAGAATATACCAATTGGTGCGTTTGTCTATTTTTTCTGGTTCCCTCATCCATTCACAAATTTTAAATTGTGTTGTATTTTTAGTATAGAAGGACAAGGGGAGGTGAAAGGAACCATGCTCTCTAGATTGTAAACATGGTTCTCCAGCACATGCATCGGTCTGTCCCTGTTCATCTAACATAGCATGAAGTTCATCTATGCATTTTCTCTGTGCCGACTGCAATTGATACCTCTGTTCTCCCAGCTGCTATACATTCTACAAGCGCTGGCAGAAGTAAACACACATCTGTTCTTTTAGATAAATATTTCAGATTTCTCCCTTTTTATATATTTTATTTCCTTAATATTCACACGCAGGTTGTCCCACTTATGTTACTAACACCTGTAAGTATAATTTTTCCCCATAGGTATAAAACATAAACAGTGTTTAACCAGTTTTGTGATGCATGGTGCTCGTGTCCCAGCAGACACAAGCTCCAAAACACAATTTTTTGTCATTTGACAAGTGGCAGCTGGGTCCAAGCATGCAGGCCCGTCATCAGGGGGTGACGGGCGATACTGGCGTCCCGGGCCCGGTGGGTCCAGGCGGGCCCGGGTCACGTTAGGAAGAAAAAAAAATTCTTGGCTGTGAGGGAAGTGTTGTGCGCTCCCCTCCAGCCGCGCAGCTTCAATAAAGTTTGTTAAAAAAAATAAAAATGCGACCGGAGTTACTCTGGTTGCATTTTTTTTTTTTTAACAAATTTTATTGAAGCCGCGTGGCTGGAGGGGAGCCCACAACGCTTCCCTCACAGCCATGGGCCTGCAGATCACTGGGAGACAGAGCAGGAAGGAGGTAACTACTGGGGAAGTGGGGAGGAGGGTGGCAAACGAGCATACTGAGGGGCAAAATCCTGGCATATTGAGGGGCATTATCCTGGCATGTTGGCATTATCCTGGAATATTAATTGGCATAATCCTGGCATATTAATTGGCACTATCCTGGCATATTAAATGGCTAAATCCTGGCATATTATTTGCCATTATCCTGGAATATAAATTGGCATTATCCTGGCATATTAAATGGCTAAATCATAGCATGTTAATTGGCTAAATCCTGGCATATTAAATGGCATAATCCTGGCATATTGAGGGGCAAAATACTGGCATATTAATTGGTAAAATCCTGGCATATTAAATGGCAAAATCCTGGCATATTAATTGTTAAAATCCTGGCATATTAAATAGCAAAAGAATGGCATATTGAGGGGAAAATACTGACTTATTGAGTGGCAAAATATTACTGGCATTTTGAGTGGAAAAATATTACTGGCATATTGATCAACTGCTCCCAGCCACCCTCCATATTAAATTAGACCGGGATAACATGCTTGTGAGGGTAGGTGGGGCGAGTGTAAGATATTGTCGGGGAGGGAGGGGGCCCAGAAAATTTCTTCAGTAAAGGGCCCTGAAATTCCTGGTGGCGGCCCTGCAAGCATGAGCTGTTAGCCAAAGGACGTTGTATAGCATCCTAGCGTCTTTTGGGACCAGAAAAATAGGACGGCATAGAATGTGAGTCACAAAGGGGTTAAATAAGAATTACGAATGTAATTTTTTTTATTTTCACAGCCTGGCTGTTTTTTAATACCAGCATAAACTACTGTTCCCCTCTCATTCACAGTATAATAAGTAATGTATTATCTTTATGATGGATTGAGACAGTTCTTCACGGCCAGTTCATCATTTAGGGTTAGTATTAGGGTTCTAGGTTTAGGGGTTAGTATTAGAGTTAGTTTGAGAGTTAGGTTTAGGGGGTATTTGTAGGGTAAGAGGGGTTATTTTATTATGTGGGGAGTTAGTACTAAGGTTTGAGGTTAGTTTGAGAGTTGGGGTTAGGGGTACTTTTAGGGTAAAAGTGGGTTATTTTATAATGGGGGGGGGGGTTAGTATTTGAAGCTGACAGTTCAGTGCCGAAACAGCCAGCGCTCTAACTGCCACGGTGACCCGTGCACAAGCAAGTGTCCTAGACCCTCTTTAGGAAAAAACCCCACCCTTATCTATTTATTTCTCAGCACTTTTTTTCCACCTATCCTCGTGTAGTCAAGAATCCCAGTTATAAATCTGGATATCCCTATTAATTGATTATAATAGTCTTCAATAACCCAGAAATCCTCTAAGAGTTACACATTATACCCATTTTCAATATAAAGATTACACATTATTTGTTTCACCTTTTTTTCCCTTTGCCTTATTTCTACTGATCCTTTTACTGTTACTCTTTCTATTTCACACTTTCTCTCTCATACTGCAGCAAAAGTCATATTAACCATCATTTATTGACTGCTGTGGTTAACAACACCAATTATTACAGATACACTTTATGTATGTTCCACCAAAGGCACTATAGGATACAAACTATGTATTTAGAAAAGAAACATCAACTGCACATACATGTCATTATGTACATCTGCCAGATTTTGCTGCTATCATAAAATGGGAAGGTGTAAGAGGTGGTAAAAAGGACAAACAGCAGCAGAAGTTGAACATCCAGGACACAAAACTGGAAGGAACAGTACAAAGAGGAAGTTAATAAAGTGCCTGTGATTGTATATTCTGGTTTACACAAAAAGTTTACTTGAATACAGAGTAATATTAATGTAAAAAAGCGGTTGTGTAAACACAGGTAAAAGTTGGGATCAGTGTGCCCAAAATAGGCAATAAACCTAACGCGATTTGCTGAACTGGGCTTCCTCAGAGGTGCATAATATAAAGTGTAATAAATAGACCTAAAGAGGAAAGAAGAAAAAAAAAAAACAGGTTTGGGAGAGGTAAGGGATAGGGGGATGGGAGATTACAGGTCCAAAATGACAGGGCATAATAGTTTAATATTTGGCATGATGGCAGCAAAGAGGAAATAAATAAACCCCTGTGCAAGGAAGACCTATGACCCCAACACAAAATAAAGTGTATTAAAAGAAAAAAATACTTACAGAAAAAGATACAAAAGGTGAACAATGAGACTTACTTAGAATATGCCGCGTCGAGGGAAAAAAAACAAAATATATGTGAAGTAAGTAAATATAAATGAGAATATAGTTTAAAAAAATGCAACTCACAAATGGCTTCAGTAGGATATATGGAGCAGTATAAGCACCAAAGGTAACCACATACACAAAATGGGTTCTAAAATAAGGTGGTTTAATGCATGCAGAAATTCCACACACAATGGACAGTAAGCAGATAGAAACTAATGTGGGATGGCTTGCAAGGTAGTAGAGGATACTTACTATAAGATCGGCTAGTCGAAAGTAGTGGCTTCAGAAGCCGAAATTTGATCTGGAAATTCCATTGACAGTGTAGCGGTTTGGTCATTCACTATTTTCGACTCTAGCCGATCTCATCCTATCCTGTACTACCCATATATCCTATTGGAGCCCCTTTTCTGAGTTGAATTTTCTTACACTTCTATTTCTCATTTGTATTTAGTTACTTCACTATTATATTTTTTTTTTTCCCCAGACACTTCATGGGTAAATCTTTTTTATTATCACCTATTGTATCCTTTTTCTGTAAGTATGTCATTCTTGCACAGGGGTTTAATTCATGTCCTCTACTGCAATCATTGAGCTATTATGCATTGTTATTCGGGAACTATAAATCTCTTACCTCTTCCAAATTTTTTATTCCATCTCTGAGGAAAACTGGCACAGCAAAAGGCATAAGGTTTATTGACAATTTTGGTCACTATTATACCAACTTTTATATGTTTTCACACACCATCTCGTGTACCTTTTTTATTATTACTCCATATTCAAGTGTACCATTGTTTATATTTGATGCTTTGTTTTTATTTCACACCTATTCCGCTCTATTATTTTTTTTTCAAGCACTCACACTTATTCTGCCAAATTTTTGTATAAATCAGAATAATATATTCACAGGCACTAAGGGAGCAAAGCTCCAGAGATAGGAACTCTAGTAGCAGTATTACAATGATTGTGCTTTATTTATAGGCTTGGGTGTGCAATGTTGGTGATGGGGCATATCACGGGGTGCACAATGTGGGCGGTGGGCAGGGCCTACCAGGAAAATGGCCTGAGGCTCCAGCCACTTTAAGGACAGTTTACTGCCACAAGGTTGTGAAAGCAGATCCGATGTCGGATAGGACTCATATCCTGCATCTTTTCAGTCCTGCATGCAGCCGTGATTGTTCAAAGTCCTGGTTAGGTGCTGGGGTAAGTACAGTGAGTGCAAACCAGGTGCTGGGGTAAGCAATGGCCCCACAATTTCTGGCAGCAGCCTGGACCCCAAACACCTGCTTTGAAACGACCACACGTTTAAATGCCATGCTGTCTTTTTATCGGATTCTTTTAATTTAGCTGTGCTTACAGCAGCACAAAACCAAACGACATCTATGGCAATGATACACAAACAGTCCCCTTTGTATCAGCCTCAACATTTTGACAATCCGTGCAGAATGTATGCTCCTATCGCATATGGTGTTCAGAGTTTGCTAGAGCACATGTGTTTGACACAAAGGAACATTGGAATGTGTATGTACTACTTTCCAAAACTTACATGGTGTTAATCTTATAACCTGCATTCAGCAATGTATGTATACATCTTATGTTGGCCAGTTCAACTAGCTTTGACTGAACAGTATACATTTGAGATTTTTAATGTGAACACATTTATTTTTAGCTGTGGGGACATTTGTTCCTTAACATTTATTTGCACACTTCTAGTAACTTTCAATGTTTTGAATACAGTACAATTTAATATTTTGTGGCAAGATTTTAATCTAAATGCAGGTTGCCCTCGTGTGGTTAGAGCTGGTACTGCCCACAGACAGCATGCCCACAAGCTTTAGTACTAGTTTAACCATATTGAGCATACTGGCCATCTCAAACAGAACAGGTTGGTATTCTAACAGCTATATGAATCTTTATCCCACCCTGTTGGGGACAGAGGTTTTTGGTTCAAATTAAAGCAGGGTGAAAAAAAAAGATATACTGCTGAAGATTTTATTCAGAAGACTATCAGATACGGGGTCATTAAATTTATTAAAATCATCTACACTTGATAAATCTTTCAATTAAACGTATTTTTTTTGCTACAGTTGTCCTTTAAAGGAAGTTCAGTTTAGACTGTATCAACCCTCAATTACACTGAAAAAGTAGTGTTTTGCTTGCATTCATTTGTACGCTAGTCAGCTGTGAGATAATGCATCATATTATGTCACTGGGTAGCTGCAGGCTATTTGTTTCTAACATTTCTCTAACCGTCAGGAGTTTAAAATATAAAAAGTATATCTGGTGCAGGTCACAAGCCATAAATCAAGGAGAAAACCAAACCGTTACAGAATGCAATAAAATAACCAGGCAGTGGTCCATTCCAAAAAACAAAAAGGATTTTTATTTGAGTCAGTTATGCCATGAACTCGTATGGGATTGGCTCGAGCAGCTCTGGTTCTTTGCCGAAGGTACGTACAAAGTGTGCTTCTCTGGGGTGGGCTGGCTGCAAAGGGAGAAGGAAAAAAAAATTACTTTCCAAAAAACCATCATGTAGTTAAATCATTAGTTAATAGAAAACAAAATGCTCTCAGAACCGGTGAAATAATTTACTCATATTTACTTATGTAAATAGTTAGGAGTAAGATCATCACTGAGCATGTAACGAGGGTTCCCAACCAACTCACCTGACGTTTCAGTTCTATCCAGGTTCCCTTCTCTTTTGCCTCCTTTTTCTTCTTCTCGTTCTCCTTGACACGCTGCAGGAAGCTGTCTCTGCTCTTGGAGTGACGAATATGCTCAACACGGACATTGATTCTCTTGGCAAGAATCTTACCCCTTCACACAGAGAAAAAATGATTAGAAAAATGT
The DNA here is from genome assembly GCA_036172795.1 of Pelodytes ibericus. NCBI lineage: Eukaryota > Metazoa > Chordata > Amphibia > Anura > Pelodytidae > Pelodytes > Pelodytes ibericus. The sequence goes on from CM069857.1 coordinate 264,475,709, forward strand.
TAAAATATATTACCATTATTCTTAAAATGTAAAAACCATTGAGGTATAAAACATCCCAGCACAAGATTTTGCATAATACTTTGTATACAGGGATGAAGTCTGCAGTAAGTTCCAACCAAGCACAAGTTAAAGTAGAAGACAAGATTCAGGCAGTAATAAAAAAATTTTTTTTTTTGTGTTTTTTTTAAAGAAGTATATAATTGTTACGTGGACTAAACCACAAATCCTTAACCAGAAGATCAATGGAGCCTTTTTAAAACCTGCCATAACAGATTTGCTTTTAGGGCAAATTTGAAGATAAAACTTACTGAACTACATTAAATTAATCTCATTTAATGTCGAGTGAAAGTGTTTCCTCTGACAGGACACAAGTCAAATATAGTATTTGCTTGGGTTTTAAGAAGAATTTCTGTAGCCCTCTTGAATGACCATTATAGACATGTCAGAATCTACATGGTAAAGTGAAAGGGCTTTGTAATAACCCTGTGTTGCAATAAAAGATAGCACTTACTTGATTTGCTTGTTCACAATAATTCCCACAGCATGCTGAGTGACATTGTAAATCCTTCCGGTCTTGCCATGGTAGCATTTGTGGGGCATGCCTTTTTGAATTGTGCCCATACCCTGAAAAGGATGCAATTTATGAATACATTGTACAATGTCTAAGTGGAAAAGAGTAAGTGAACTGGACATTGCAGCATAGAAGTTACCAACAGGTAAACATTGATAGTCTTGGAATTTAGGTTTTGTTTTTGCAAAAATAGGGGAACTACATGGTTTCATGGATTTGCGGGTAAATAAGTCTTACAGACCATTTAATGGAGAAAGGAAAAAAAAGTCAAAAGTTTGAAGTTTTTACATTTAAAGAAATGCTCTCAGAACCGGTGAAATGATTGACTCATGTTCACTTACGTAAATAGTTAGGAGAAATATCATCACAGAGCATTGATGCGGCTGAATTTAATGGTGATGTGACCTGTTCAAGTGACAACTGACCACCACACCAAATGACAAGTCAGGTATGTCATAACACAGAACTTGTTACAGTAGTGATACAGTGCACAGCTAAACTACTGGATATGCTAAAAACGGGCACAAGGAAACAGCGTTTACATTTTAACTCACTATTCCACAGCAGCAGTTGGGTCTGACAGTTTTGTTTGGCTAAACTGCCATTTATACTGAGAAAAAAAAGTGCTCCTTTCCTAAATATATGTATAATTAAGCATTTCATGAAAATACATTACTGGAATGGTACAATTACACAGAAACATTACCTTAATGTCCACAATATCACCCTTTTTGTAGATGCGCATATAAGTTGAAAGGGGAACGACACCTAGAATGACAAATTACACTCAAATTAACCTTAAATGCAACAATAAAGCAAGCATTTATACAGCCATAAGTTTTATCTTAGATAAAAATTACTTGGCTGTAAATCTTTCAGAACAGTCCATATGAGTGGCCGCTAATTGCTAGGAAGCATACGCGTTAGTGTAACTAGCAGAAGAGAAGACTGCATGTGAAAAGCTCCTTTTTCACATGAATTTCAGTAAAAAAAATGGCATGTAGAAAAACTAAATTGACCAGGTGTTTTGCATCTGAACATTGTGTTTAGCATTTATTTGACTACACCATTTGAGCAACATTACTGTAACTTATATTTGGCACCACAGAGTACAAGGTTTTACATGCCACCCAAGCATAGGTAGTGTACCTTTGCTTTTGCAAAATTAATATATATTTTTATTATGTGTCATGTAGTCCATTATTATGAATACAAGTAAACTACACCACCTATCCCCTTCCCAATATTAGACACAAATGAGAACAAATGTGATCCTTGCAGGTGGTGTGTGTACACACACAGCCGATCTAAAAGAACAGCGCATGATCAGCCGCCGGTTAACTGTAGATCATTTTCTCTAAACCAATACAGTCCTCCAGGAATCTACTCTCTGGCATTTAATGTTGTGATCAACGTTCACAGCAATCATATGCCTCACATGAAATCAAGAGTTTAAGCAACACATTAAGGTAATAGTTTTAATGCTCTTAAGCTAGCCATTTGCATGGTGCTGCAGCTTGATTATGGCTGAAAACTTAGCTACACTGTTACCAGTATCATTGGATACCCAATTTCGGATGAAAGTCTAGAAACTAATTTTAAGTTGTTCTCCAACACCTCAATTACAATAGAAAAATAAAACTTGTTATATCATACTAGTATATTAAAGTATAAACATAATATACTACTAATAAATGCATGTCATATCTATAAATATTTGCATATCCCAAATTGAGGTCACACAGTAACCCATTAGCAACCATCATGGTACTGGTGCTGTAATCCAATAATGTAAAATATTACATTACAAATGTCAGATCAGTAATATTTTAGGACAGGTCAGCACTTCAAATAACAAATATTATAAAACAGTAAACATTCAAGACATTTTGTCCCATAGAATAATCACGGTATCTTTATCTTTTCATAAAGGGAAACCATTTCAATAAACTAAACACATTCATGATACGTACCATGTTTACGGAAGGGTCTAGAGAACATGTAACGGGTTCCTCGCCTTTTTCCTCTTGTGTTCGTCATTTTTGCGATTTACTATTGACCAAACAGGAGACAAGGTTAAATATATGGGATCATATACCATTTGAAACAGTTTTACAAAGTGTTACTCTGCAAATGTTCTGAATAAATGCATTCAGCAGTATTTTACAGTTATTATGAGGAGAAAAACAACAGCTTTCACAAAATCTTGATGAAAAATTAAAAATTTGCACTGCAAACACAGGGCTTGACAAATGTTTGTAGACTTTAGGAGTCAGACAAACCGACCAATTCAAGAACCAGTCAAGTCATTTTTTGGAGTCATGGAAATTGAACTTCGATTAAGTTCTATGTGTAAAAAAAACACAAAAAAAAAACTTTAGGAGCCAGCAGCAGGAATTTTAGGAGCAGTGGATCCCTAGATTTGCTGCAGCAACATTTGTTTAATTGCTGCTATCATGGTGAGTTTAACACCATGGCAACTATAAAATACCAGTAAGGTTATATTAGAGCATGGTTTATTGGGTAGGACGTCTTATTGCTAAACCAAGCTACACAATTATGTAAAAAAATAAAAAAGTGACTTGATAGTTTTACGTTGAAATCCATACCGAACTATTAAAATGCAACTACAATTCGCGAGAATAACTTCACAACAGTAGATTAGCCTTGCTCAAATACAACTCTGTGTCAAGAGCATGGCATTCCCATTCTTTAATAGCTGCGCACCAAGAGCCCTGTAATATATGTGCAATTAATCCGATTAAAGCCAGGTAACTACCTATGGTTAAGCAATTCAATACAAATCGCATTACTGATTGGAAACTGTAAAGATGACGAACTGGTATCCACAGGGCTCTGGACCTACTCTATATGCTATTACTAGACCAGGCACAGGCCTGGAACACTGGCGACTAAAACATCCCAGGCCAGCGGCTGCGGACTATAACTCCCATGATGCTCGGTTGCCCGAGTAGCACGAGAAACCTAATTCAGAGCACTAGAGGAGCCGAGCTAGCCATCACTAGCCCGTAACGAACACGGGAGAGTCCACGCCGCCTCTCACGGTACAATCATCCAGGGCCAGACTTTCAGTGTCCCTGTAAGACCCTATAGCACCCTACTCCCCCGGATTTCTCCACGAAGTGACATCCAGGGCATTCATCTATCATATACTGCCGCTTTTTACTACCAACTATCGGATTAACGAGCTATTTTGTTCGAGTGAGAGGAGACCGAGGTGTCATGCTGCTACCTGCAAGATGGCGGGTCCGGCGGAAAGAGAGAGTGCTGGCCCCGCCTCTTCGTACATGAAGCGCTAGCGTCTGTCTAATGCACTGCCTGACTGGAATCTACCTGACATGTAACCATAAAACACGCTGTTAGCGTCATTAAAGCGAACCTCTATTAAGCGCAGATGTAATCATTAAAATTATCCAGCGCCAAAGGTATACTATTCGTACCGGCAAAATAGATAGACACCTCGTAGAGACCATATCAAGGCCAAGGGGTATTCTCAGTATTGCATTGCATTATGGGTTGTGTAGTTCAACAGCTGAAGCATCCATGTGCTGTCTGGAAACTAGCAATGGCTAACCTTTGGCACGCGTAATAGCCAGCGTGCCAAAGAAGAGCTATCACTGCTATGTATTTTTTTTACATAAGCATTTTTGTAGAGTGAATTGCAATACACATGAATGGTCGCAGTGCCAGGACAGTCAGATATTTTGAGAGGACTGTCATGACAAATTCAAGTCTGTTGGCATATATAGGAAGGAGGTCAAATGTGTAAAAAAATCATTTACTTTTTAACCCTTTGAGACATTTTTGCCCATTCTGTTCAATGGCTATTTTAACATTTCTGTGCTGTATGTGTTAAGCTGTAATTTTCTTATTTGTCGTTTGCTGTATCCACACACATTATAAATAGTTTTTTTTATCGGGACAAGAAAGGCCTTCTTTAGATATCATCATTTTGATCATATCATATAATATAATATAAAAATAATAATAAAATATGGTGGAAAAGAAAACCACACATTTTGTGACTTTTATTTGAAATTTTTTTTACTCATCTACAAAAGCTATTGAAAAAACATGGTAAATAGATTCTACTATTTCTCCTGAGTGCAGGGATACCACCCATGTATAGACCTGTCAGCTTGTTTGGGGGGTTAAAAGGCCACATTTGAGAGGTGCGCCCCATCAAACCATATATTTTTTACAAGTAGACAGACTAGGCTATTTCAAATGGCGGTATTTTAACACTTTCCATGCACTAATTCTACCACCAGGTTTTGTCAAAATTTTGGGTACAATTTTTTGTGTGTTTTTTCCATATACATTGTACTTCAGACACGAATTTACAGATTTAGGCAGTGGTGTATGATGGTTTTGTGCTCCCCTAGGCAGACAAAATTTGGGCACCCCCCCCCCCCCCCACCTACGTTGCACATCAAGTAGGTGGAGTTACATTATGCTAATTATATGGAGTGGGAGGAGCTTTTGGGAGTAGGTGTGGTAAATTTTCAAGTAAGTAATTGGAGGCTGAGCTGCAAAGTGTCCCTGGAATTTTTTTTTCAAATGTTGGCAACTATGCTAACAGCACCTCCATAGGAGTGAACACAGTGCTCCATTCTCGTCACGCTCTGAGACTAAGGGAGCATCGCATGGTGTTCTACCTGTGCACTGTCTGAACCATCCTCCTCCCTACAAATAAAGTTAAATCTATTATGATAATAATAAACAAAAGTGTCGGGCAGCATGGAGGATGTCTGCGCCCCCACTAGCCACCAGGGAGAGAGGCAACATTGGAGGAGGGAGGGGGGGGAGAGAAAGATGCAAGGGAGTGGGGCGAGAGAGGCACTGTTGGGGGGAGGGGGGGGAGAGCCAGCATTGGGCAAGTCTGGGGGTAGGGGCAGCATTGGCACATAAAAGGAAATAAAAACACAAAATGCATTTGTTTATATCATAATTTTTATTAAATATGAAAAAGCAATTTACATGTGAATATATACAAGTTAAACGTTTCCTATAGGGTAGTCTTATATTCAGGCTTTTAGTTTTTTTCCTACAGGAATATTCAAAGTTTGGGGGGTCGTCTTATAATCAGGGTCGTCTTATATTCGAGCAAATATGGTCATTTAAACCAGTATAATGTCATCCACCCTGGCAAGTAAGAATATAAAAAAAGGATTTAGAAACTATAGGGCTCAAATAGCAGATTCAGTGGACACTGCAGTGTGTCCACTCGGGGCACTTTCCCCCCATTGCTCAGTGGTAAAAATGGCTCTGAGAGAGCAGACCAAACCATTCTGACAGGGGGACTGTAGAATTAAATAAAAGTGTTTTTTTTTTTTTGCTGCAATTCCCTGACTGACTGGTGTTTTTATGACCTATATGTCTAGTTAACCTGACCTAAGCAGCCTACTGCGGGTCCAATTTCCATGAGGGGTGGGGGAGGGGGGCAAGTGCCCATGAGTGTCAGTGCTGTAACTCATACTGGCAACATTGCTGCACATGCGCATTAACCAGTCTCGCATGTCCCGCTAAGCTCTATCCAAAGAAGTGGGACAGAGATACAGTAGAGCAGGATTGGCTCCCTAAGTCAGTACTGTCCCGAGCAAAGTGAGACAGTTGGGAGATATGCACAACGCAGCCACTGCAGCTCTTTTTATTTGTATTGCTTCATATTATATCACCCAATAGGAACTAGTCATGCCCTTTTACAAACCGCTTACATGTTCCAATTGAGCTTACAATATTTTTTCCTTCTTTTTTTCTTTCCCCTTCTTTCTTATTAAAAACACAATTACACCTACATACAAACAACAGAACGCATATATTCATATCTTTATGCTGCTATAATATTCAAAATATAACATTACATAACAATGCAATACCTTTTTGCCTGCCGGGGTGGTGGAGACTCACTCCTGTATATCTATCCACATTTTCCAATTCCAGGGAGCCCATATACTTTCAAATTTACACATCTTATTAGTATGATAAAAATAACCTTTCTCCATTAAGTATTGGTTCTGAATTTGTTTGTTTTTTTAAAATGTAACAAAGAAATATCTGACTTTTGCCTCCATTTTCTCACTATTACTAATTTTTGGGCCAAGAACACATGCATTATCAAAGCATAACCTAGAGTGGACTAAAGGATGGACTAAATACCTAAAATGTCCTTTATTACAAAGAAGACCTTCTTCCAACAACTGATCACACCTCTACAGCACCACCAGATAAGAAGCATGGATCCCTGGTGTCAGACTCCCCGAAGAAGTAACTCGCCGGAATATCCTAGAATCCAGACGATCACAAATTCCTCCATTCTGGGCACAGTACAATACTCTCCTGCAAAAGTTACTATCCCCTTGACAACGAGCAGAACACGCTACGCACGGCTCGTGACGTCAGGCCCGCGAGGATTTAAAAGGAGACTCTGCATTCAGTATGGCGCTGAGTGATTCTCGTGTATCCTGCCTTATTGCCTTCCGCTTACTTCAGCCGATTTGGATTGTCTTCGTTTACCGCTACCTTGCCTGTGCCCCTGACCTCGGATTTCCTTTGACTACTCTCCTGTGCTTGTGCCCCCGACCTTTGGACCGGCTGACGTTGCTACTCTTCTGGCTCCCATTTACCTGGCGTTTCCCCGGATTATTCTCCTCACCTGTAGTGCCGCTTGTACATTGCTGTATACTACTACTGATTGGACTACATCTTCTAGTGAGACTATCTGCCTTCTGTGTCAGTACCAATATTTCCTGCCAGGTGTGTTCCTCACCGTTATTCCTGTATTGTGGCTCAGTTACCCTGCATATTGGTTTCCACCCCTTGTTTACCTCACACCTGGTGACTTTCACATCTCCAATATTCATGTTTTATTACATATATTTTATGAAGCTTCTGGTGGGCCATATACCACAAATTCATTACTTCAAATTGCAATTCATGTAGTCCCAAACAATGCGAGACTTTAGTCGTACTAATCCAAGCTTTAATTCACACTTCATCTTCTATATTTTATTTAATCATTCTTGACCATTTTATCTTGTTCTTAAGTTCTAATTTGTTATTCATGGCCTCAATTGTTTCCACACATTCATTCAGTAGCTTTTTTTTTTATTGTTGTTTTGTATTAAAAAGCTCTAGAAATAGGGATAGGTTGCGATTACTTTGATTCTTCTTGTCAAGAGACATTTCTAAATAATGTTTAATATTAATATATGAAAAGATCTGACTTGCTGGAATATCAAACTCCTCTCTAAGATTAATGAAGGATTTCAAGTTGTCCTGTATATACAAGTCCCCCAATCTGCTAATACCTCTTTGTATCCAAGGAGTTATTTCCAAGTTCTGCAGGTAAAATATAAGAACCTCCAGAGGCATTGTTCCCACCCATTCAAGATCTCCCAATATTTGTTTCTTGAGGCCTATCCAAAAGGTCTGTATATCTGTCACTATTCAATTTTCAGCTTCCCTAAATTTATCTCCAAGACCCCACATTGACAAAACTTATTTTAAAAAAATTCCAGAATACTCTATCGAATGATTTCTGTGCATCCAAAGAAAGCAACAACGTTGGGATACATTTTACTTCAGCAAAATTCATAATATAAGAGGGAGTACTATTTGCCAATAAGGGAGAATACACTTTGGTATCACCATTAATTTAGGAAATTGGCTGAAAATTTGTCAATTTGGTTATGTCCTTTCCTGGGTTAGGCATCAAGTGAATAATCGCTTGTAGCATCACTCCAGGAAAGACATCTGTCTCTCTGATATCATTAAAAATGTACAATATATGGTATCATAAAGTCATAGTTTTATAGAAATAATTAGTAAAGCCGTCTGTGTCATTATTAGCAGCTCATTAATCTGCTTTTTCGTGTTCTTTATATCTAACATTACCTTTGGTTCAACTTGGGACTTATTTCTAGATTCTAGTTTGTAAAGTTTAATATATATATGTTTCTTCTTTATATAGCCCCCCCCCCCCCCTATAATTAAGAGGCCTCTCGCCACTACCTTATACATGCACCAAACATTGGCGAGGGACGTGTCACCTGTCATATTTTCCCTAAAAAATAATTTTAGTTGCTTCCAGCATCTCTTTAACATACACCTCATCAGACAGCAAGCTGTCATTTAATCTCCAGGACGTTCTTGATACTTTCATAATTTTCTGCTTTTCTTCGAATCGTCTCTCACTAGGTCACCCAAGTCCAACGCTGATAAAAGTTTGCATAGATATGTTCTCAAATTTCCCTGATGGAGCTCTTCTTTGATTCCCCTAATAGGCAAATTTTTCCTGGTTAATCTATCCTCTAAATCAGTTATTTTTTCCTCCAGATTTTCAATCTTCTGTTTTTGTTCCTATAGGGTAGTCTTATATTCAGGCTTTTAGTTTTTTTCCTACAGGAATATTCAAAGTTTGGGGGGTCGTCTTATAATCAGGGTCGTCTTATATTCGAGCAAATATGGTCATTTAAACCAGTATAATGTCATCCACCCTGGCAAGTAAGAATATAAAAAAAGGATTTAGAAACTATAGGGCTCAAATAGCAGATTCAGTGGACACTGCAGTGTGTCCACTCGGGGCACTTTCCCCCCATTGCTCAGTGGTAAAAATGGCTCTGAGAGAGCAGACCAAACCATTCTGACAGGGGGACTGTAGAATTAAATAAAAGTGTTTTTTTTTTTGCTGCAATTCCCTGACTGACTGGTGTTTTTATGACCTATATGTCTAGTTAACCTGACCTAAGCAGCCTACTGCGGGTCCAATTTCCATGAGGGGTGGGGGAGGGGGGCAAGTGCCCATGAGTGTCAGTGCTGTAACTCATACTGGCAACATTGCTGCACATGCGCATTAACCAGTCTCGCATGTCTCGCTAAGCTCTATCCAAAGAAGTGGGACAGAGATACGGTAGAGCAGGATTGGCTCCCTAAGTCAGTACTGTCCCGAGCAAAGTGAGACAGTTGGGAGATATGCACAACGCAGCCACTGCAGCTCTTTTTATTTGTATTGCTTCATATTATATCACCCAATAGGAACTAGTCATGCCCTTTTACAAACCGCTTACATGTTCCAATTGAGCTTACAATATTTTTTCCTTCTTTTTTTCTTTCCCCTTCTTTCTTATTAAAAACACAATTACACCTACATACAAACAACAGAACGCATATATTCATATCTTTATGCTGCTATAATATTCAAAATATAACATTACATAACAATGCAATACCTTTTTGCCTGCCGGGGTGGTGGAGACTCACTCCTGTATATCTATCCACATTTTCCAATTCCAGGGAGCCCATATACTTTCAAATTTACACATCATATTAGTATGATAAAAAATAACCTTTCTCCATTAAGTATTGGTTCTGAATTTGTTTGTTTTTTTAAAATGTAACAAAGAAATATCTGACTTTTGCCTCCATTTTCTCACTATTACTAATTTTTGGGCCAAGAACACATGCATTATCAAAGCATAACCTAGAGTGGACTAAAGGATGGACTAAATACCTAAAATGTCCTTTATTACAAAGAAGACCTTCTTCCAACAACTGATCACACCTCTACAGCACCACCAGATAAGAAGCATGGATCCCTGGTGTCAGACTCCCCGAAGAAGTAACTCGCCGGAATATCCTAGAATCCAGACGATCACAAATTCCTCCATTCTGGGCACAGTACAATACTCTCCTGCAAAAGTTACTATCCCCTTGACAACGAGCAGAACACGCTACGCACGGCTCGTGACGTCAGGCCCACGAGGATTTAAAAGGAGACTCTGCATTCAGTATGGCGCTGAGTGATTCTCGTGTATCCTGCCTTATTGCCTTCCGCTTACTTCAGCCGATTTGGATTGTCTTCGTTTACCGCTACCTTGCCTGTGCCCCTGACCTCGGATTTCCTTTGACTTCTCTCCTGTGCTTGTGCCCCCGACCTTTGGACCGGCTGACGTTGCTACTCTTCTGGCTCCCATTTACCTGGCGTTTCCCCGGATTATTCTCCTCACCTGTAGTGCCGCTTGTACATTGCTGTATACTACTACTGATTGGACTACATCTTCCAGTGAGACTATCTGCCTTCTGTGTCAGTACCAATATTTCCTGCCAGGTGTGTTCCTCACCGTTATTCCTGTATTGTGGCTCAGTTACCCTGCATATTGGTTTCCACCCCTTGTTTACCTCACACCTGGTGACTTTCACATCTCCAATATTCATGTTTTATTACATATATTTTATGAAGCTTCTGGTGGGCCATATACCACAAATTCATTACTTCAAATTGCAATTCATGTAGTCCCAAACAATGCGAGACTTTAGTCGTACTAATCCAAGCTTTAATTCACACTTCATCTTCTATATTTTATTTAATCATTCTTGACCATTTTATCTTGTTCTTAAGTTCTAATTTGTTATTCATGGCCTCAATTGTTTCCACACATTCATTCAGTAGCTTTTTTTTTTATTGTTGTTTTGTATTAAAAAGCTCTAGAAATAGGGATAGGTTGCGATTACTTTGATTCTTCTTGTCAAGAGACATTTCTAAATAATGTTTAATATTAATATATGAAAAGATCTGACTTGCTGGAATATCAAACTCCTCTCTAAGATTAATGAAGGATTTCAAGTTGTCCTGTATATACAAGTCCCCCAATCTGCTAATACCTCTTTGTATCCAAGGAGTTATTTCCAAGTTCTGCAGGTAAAATATAAGAACCTCCAGAGGCGTTGTTCCCACCCATTCAAGATCTCCCAATATTTGTTTCTTGAGGCCTATCCAAAAGGTCTGTATATCTGTCACTATTCAATTTTCAGCTTCCCTAAATTTATCTCCAAGACCCCACATTGACAAAACTTATTTTAAAAAAATTCCAGAATACTCTATCGAATGATTTCTGTGCATCCAAAGAAAGCAACAACGTTGGGATACATTTTACTTCAGCAAAATTCATAATATAAGAGGGAGTACTATTTGCCAATAAGGGAGAATACACTTTGGTATCACCATTAATTTAGGAAATTGGCTGAAAATTTGTCAATTTGGTTATGTCCTTTCCTGGGTTAGGCATCAAGTGAATAATCGCTTGTAGCATCACTCCAGGAAAGACATCTGTCTCTCTGATATCATTAAAAATGTCCAATATATGGTATCATAAAGTCATAGTTTTATAGAAATAATTAGTAAAGCCGTCTGTGTCATTATTAGCAGCTCATTAATCTGCTTTTTCGTGTTCTTTATATCTAACATTACCTTTGGTTCAACTTGGGACTTATTTCTAGATTCTAGTTTGTAAAGTTTAATATATATATGTTTCTTCTTTATATAGCCCCCCCCCCCCCCCCCTCTAATTAAGAGGCCTCTCGCCACTACCTTATACATGCACCAAACATTGGCGAGGGACGTGTCACCTGTCATATTTTCCCTAAAAAATAATTTTAGTTGCTTCCAGCATCTCTTTAACATACACCTCATCAGACAGCAAGCTGTCATTTAATCTCCAGGACGTTCTTGATACTTTCATAATTTTCTGCTTTTCTTCGAATCGTCTCTCACTAGGTCACCCAAGTCCAACGCTGATAAAAGTTTGCATAGATATGTTCTCAAATTTCCCTGATGGAGCTCTTCTTTGATTCCCCTAATAGGCAAATTTTTCCTGGTTAATCTATCCTCTAAATCAGTTATTTTTTCCTCCAGATTTTCAATCTTCTGTTTTTGTTCCTTTATCCCCCCCCCCCCCCCCCGATTTCTTTTAGCTCAAACTCTAGCCCTTCAACTTTTTCCACATTACTTTTTACCCTCTCCTGAGAGAGATATTATAAACTCGAGTTTCTTGTGAAGATGATAGGGGCCAAATACGCTTGCATTTGATTCCAGATATTGTCTTGTGCCCTTGTAGATGCCATTTTCAGTTAGGAAGTTTGTGATTTTTCCTCCTCTATCTTACCTTCTTTTCCTCATTCTATCTTTCTCTATTTCTTTCAAAAGGACCTTATGCAGACCAATTTTATATTACAGAATTTTCCCTTTAAATGAATGTTTCCAAATAATGTCGAAAAAGAAAAATCCAGGACTCATTTCTTCACCAGCGGAGCCCTGCTTGCATCTTATAAATTATACAATTGGCACTTTATAAATAATACTCCATAAAAGTCAATACTTTCATCAGATCTCAATTGGCTTTCATTTGTAAAAGGTTTTCCCAAAAAAGGGACAATTACAAACCGTTAGTGTACAGCTCTTATTTGGCAGATATTGCAACATAGGCACTGGAGCTTAGTAACTACCAGCAATTAGTGCCTAATAACCTCTACAAGGTATTCACCACAGCTGATTCATATTGGTATACGTTTTCCAGTTACTCACAGTTCTGTGGAACTTTCAACGCCATGAGCTCTATTTTCTTTTCTCTTTTTTCTCTCCCTGTAGTGTACAGAAGGTCATTTTGCAGTAACCAGCCTACATGGCAATTTCACTGTTATAGGGACACTAAACATTTTGTTTTCACTTGCGCTTCTAATATAGAAGCCCAAGTGAAAAGTTAGATGCCCCTAGTATGAGGATAAACTGGCGTTTACTTTTGATAGTAAATGCCAGTTTATCCTCTGACCGACAGATGCCATGCTTCCATAGGAAGCAGGCCGCAGTCTGGTCGCCGACCGTCTCTCTCTGCTAACGCAGAACGAGACCCTTGTTTTTCCATGAGATCAGCAGGGGAACCTTAACTAGGTCCCCCCCTGCTGATCCCATGCAAAAACAAGGTTCTCTAGTTGTGCTAGCAGCGAGAGCCCCTTATATTCAGATGTCAGAGCGGGGCGAGTTGTTAGCACATTTGTTAGCACGCGACATCTACGAACTGCTGTGTCTCGCATGTGTTTAACCCTTGCTTCACACATTTAATTTTCCTTTAAGGACTACATTTTCCCAGACGCCCTACCAGCTCATTATGAGCATCAAGAGAAGTGTGTTTTAGACAGCCGTGAGTTTCTATTCAGTGTAACAAAACACATTGCTTCCCCCTCTCTGCTCCATCTCATTTTTTAATCAATCTCCTATGTCCCCTCTTTTATTCCAGCTCCTCTGTCCCCCTTTTCTTCAATCTCCCGATTCCATTTCCTCGTCTTCTATTTTGTCTCCTCTACCAAGCTCTTACTCCTTTCCAGAAGGGTAATACATTTGATCTATACATTGTGCTAGGGAAAAATGCTATCAATTTGCCTACTGCAATGTACTGTCTTCTCTTTAGCATGACAGTATTTCACATGGTTGCCATTTAAGCCATTTTACTGGTCAGATATAACTTTGCATGGTGTTTTGCAGAGTGTCGAAATCATGTATAACTAGAAGGAAATCAATTAACTAATCAAAGAGTGAGAGAGAGTCCTGTGTGTGTCAGGCCACATCCATTTCTCTATTTACAGTAATAGTGAAGAACCAAAAACAGTTTAAATCAACTTTATTCAAAATTACACATTTATAAGGCTAATGATAATATGGGTAGTGACATGAACGAGGCTGCACCTTGCTGTTTTGTGCAGGTCATTTAACCCATTAAATTCTTATTTGTGTAGTTATTTAAGTGTTATTAGATATATGTAAAGACTGCTAACACTAGTGCAGCTAATATATTGACATCAGTAAGATAGAAACTGTTGCGTTTCAACCCATTCAGTTGCAATAGACAAGGCCGCCATCAGGGGGTGACAGACACACCTGTCGCGGTCCGGCTGGCCCTACCCGGCAGAGACGCTGGCTGGGGATATCAAAATATCTCCCTTCATTGGGATCACCAATGGCTCCAGACAGGGATGCCCATTATCCCCAATTATGTATGTATTGGCTCTGGAGCTACTGGCAGTTACGATAAGGAGGGACACAAGGATCGTAGGACATAAGATCACACCAGACCGGGAGATAAAATTAGCCCTATTTGCGGATGATATCTTAGTTGCATTATCTAAACCAGAAGAGTCTTTACCTAGCTTTATGGAAATACTAGATCAATACAGTAAAATCACATACCACAAGATAAATAAAATAAAATCTCAAGCATTATCATTGGGATTAGATATAGAAGAGGTAGAGAAATTGAAAAAGCTGTATAGGTTTGACTGGAAAAAGGAAAGTATAACATATCTCGGAATAAAACTAACAGCAAACCCGGATTGATTAGTGGAGGAAAACTTAGGGAATAAGTGGAAAATACTCCAACAAGAGATAAGTGCATGGTCAAACCTCTTTCTATCTTGGCTCGCGAGAATAGCAGCTATTAAGATGATGGTACTCCCTAAAATACTCTATATATTTAGAGCTCTACCAGTTGAGATTCCCATAAGTTTCCTAAAAGAAATACAAGGATTTATAAATACATTTATCCACAGAAGGTATAAAACACGTATATCAAACAAGTGGTTGATGCAGCCAAAAAGTAAAGGAGGTTTAGGGATCCCAAATATAAGGTACTATTATATGGCCGCCAATATGGTACAAGCAATTCAAATGCATAATAACCAAGGTAAAATAGCATGGGTAGACGTGGATGACAAATTAATGTCCCCGCAAAGAGCATGTGACATACTATGGGGCACAAGTAAAAATAAAGGTACACCAACACAATATGTGATACCAGTGGCGTCCCGAGGGGGGTGCGGACTGCACCGTGTGACAAATCCAGCGGGGGTGACACCAGTGCTGTAGGTAACCCCCCGCAGCGAAGTTAAGTTAAGCATAAAAAATCACCGCTACCGGGAACACTGCACGGAGACGTCCGGCCGGGGACACGGAGCAGCAGCCAGGCGGTAAGTACTGGGGAAGGAGGGAGGAATGGGCAAATTGGCTGGGGCATCTGAATGGCACAATATTACTGGTATCTGACTGGCACAATATTACTGGCATCTGAATGGCACAATATTACTGGGCTCTGACTGGCACAATATTACTGGGCTCTGATGGCACAATATTATTGGGCTCTGAATGGCACAATATTACTGGCATCTGACTGGCACAATATTCCTGGGCTCTGAATGGCACAATATTACTGGGCATCTGACTGGCACAATATTCCTGGGCTCTGAGTGGCACAACATTACTGGGCTCTGAGTGGCACAATATTACTGGCATCTGACTGGCACAATATTCCTGGGCATCTGAATGGCACAATATTACTGGGCTCTGAGTGGCACAATATTACTGGGCTCTGAATGGCACAATATTACTGGCATCTGACTGGCACAATATTACTGGCATATGACTGGCACAATATTCCTGGGCTCTGAATGGCACAATATTACTGGGCATCTGACTGGCACAATATTCCTGGGCTCTGAGTGGCACAACATTACTGGGCTCTGAGTGGCACAATATTACTGGCATCTGACTGGCACAATATTCCTGGGCTCTGAATGGCACAATATTCCTGGGCTCTGAATGGCACAATATTACTGGTATCTGACTGGCACAATATTACTGGCATCTGAATGGCACAATATTACTGGGCTCTGACTGGCACAATATTACTGGGCTCTGATGGCACAATATTATTGGGCTCTGAATGGCACAATATTACTGGCATCTGACTGGCACAATATTCCTGGGCTCTGAATGGCACAATATTACTGGGCATCTGACTGGCACAATATTCCTGGGCTCTGAGTGGCACAACATTACTGGGCTCTGAGTGGCACAATATTACTGGCATATGACTGGCACAATATTCCTGGGCTCTGAATGGCACAATATTACTGGGCATCTGACTGGCACAATATTCCTGGGCTCTGAGTGGCACAACATTACTGGGCTCTGAGTGGCACAATATTACTGGCATCTGACTGGCACAATATTCCTGGGCTCTGAATGGCACAATATTACTGGGCATCTGAATGGCACAATATTACTGGGCTCTGAGTGGCACAATATTACTGGGCTCTGAATGGCACAATATTACTGGCATCTGACTGGCACAATATTCCTGGTATCTGACTGGCACAATATTACTGGTATCTGACTGGCACAATATTACTGGGCTCTGAATGGCACAATATTCCTGGTATCTGAATGGCACAATATTACTGGGCTCTGAGTGGCAAAATATTTCTGGTATCTGAATGGCACAATATTACTGGGCTCTGAGTAGCACAATATTACTGATATCTGAATGGCACAATATTACTGGGCTCTGAGTGGCAAAATATTTCTGGTATCTGAATGGCACAATATTACTGGGCTCTGAGTAGCACAATATTACTGATATCTGAATGGCACAATATAACTGGTATTTGGCACAATATTACTGGTATCTGAATGGCACATTATTACTGGCATTTGAATGGCACAATAATACTGGCACCTTAATGGCACAATGGTATTGTCTTCTGAATGGCATAATAATACTGGCATCTTAATGGCACAATGATATTGGCATCTGAATGGCACAACAATACTGGCATATTAATGGTCAAATTGACTGTGGCTTATTAATGACAAAATGATACTGGCATATAATTGGGCAAATTGGCTGTTATAGAGAGAGAGAGATGTCTGTATGTATAGATATGTATTGTTTTAGAATTGTACAATTGTCATCTCGTGGGGTTCCTGTGTGTTGCATAATTAATGGCGGTCCCATGTCTGGCATAATTATGGGGCGCTTGTGTGTGGCATATTTATTGGGCCCCATGTGTGGCATAATTAAGGGACTATTGTGTGGCATAATTATGGGGCAACTGTGTGTGTGGCATAATTATGGGGCACCTGTGTGTGTGTGGCATTAATTGGGCAGAGGTGAGGCATAAATAGTTGGGCTCTGGTGTGGCATAATTTATGGGGCTCTGGTGTGGCATAATTATGGGGCACCTGTGTGTGTGTGGCATAATTAATTGGGCAGAGGTGAGGCATAAATAGTGGGGCTCTGGTGTGGCATAATTTATGGGGCTCTGGTGTGGCATAATTTATGGGGCTCCTGTGTGTGGCATAGTTAATAGGCCATCTAACTGGCATTACTAAGGAATCTGTTTGGCATTGTATTGGAGGAAATCCAGGTGGGTGACACCATGAGTTTTCGCACCGGGTGACACCAACCCTAGTGACGCCTCTGTGTGATACCCACTCTTAACCTGACTCAAAAGATATGGAGACAATTTACTAAAAATGATAAGAGTTGTACCCTAGCTACCCCACTGGGAATAATAGAATCTAATATTCCACAATTAGATTTGGGAAACTGGAAAAAAGAAGGAATCCTGTGGACACACCAACTAATTAAACAGGGAGAGATCAAATCATTTGAGGAACTAAAGTCAGAATATGACATCCCTAAAGGGGAATTTTATAGGTATCTACAGATAAGACACTTTTTACAAAGTAATATAACAGCGAGTCAAAAAAAATAAAATAATAATAATGAGATAATTAAACTCTGTATGAATACAGAAAAATAAAAATGCTATCTATCTGTTATGAGCGATTACAGGAGGAGGAATGGCCTGGGAAATTCCCTTTTGTTAGAGAATGGGAAAAAGAGATAGGGATAACTTTTAACCAAGAACAATGGAATACAGTGCTGGCAGATGCCGGGAGCTATACCCACTGCGCAAACCACGCGGAACTCTCCAGGAAAACTATTGTACAGATGGCATCTGGTCCAGACTAAAATAGCACAAATTTACCCCAAAGCAGAAAACAGCTGTTGGAGAAAGTGTAAACAAGAAGTCACAAATGTACACATATGGTGGTCATGCCCAAAGATAACAAAAATGTGGAACTGGATATTTAAAATTTTACATAATAAAATGGAATTAAGTTACCCTGGACTCCAGAAGTAGCCATCCTAAATGTTCTCCCAAATAACATAACAGCGGTAAATAAAATCATAATAGGACAGGTTTTTATAACAGTTAAAACTCTGATAGCGACGAAATGGAAAGAAGAGGAAATTCCCTCCTACGGGGAAATAATACAGCTAGTAGAAAATAACCTGAATATGGAGAGAATGTCCTATAACAGGATAGGGGCGATGGAAAAATATAACCAAATAAGGGAGATATGGCAGAACGATAATCATAGATAAATGGGAAGGGAGAAAGGGGGAAAAAGAGAAAAAAAGGGAAAGGGAGGAGAGTAAGGGCCCTAAGAAGAAGGTGGAGAACTCCAAAATGGACATAGAAGACAAAACCTAAGGGATAGACAGGGAGCGTAAGACCATAGGTAAAAGAGCTGAGGTGGAGGGAAGAACGAATGAGGATGAATGGAGGGGAAAGATCTAATGAAGTAAAAGAGAAGACGTAGAAAGCACATAGGAAATCTAATCCCAGCCCAATAAGCAAAAAGATCAAATAAAGAGCCATAATAATGAATGAAATCTGGGAATATAGAAAACCTTAACGAAACGAAGCGGATGAAGTAAACACACAAGGGAAATGGTAGAGAAGGGGGAAGCAATAAGGAAGAAGAAAAGATAGGACCACACGAGATAACACTGAGTAAATCATCAATTAGAGTGCACTTTGGGTTTAGAGGAAAGTCAGCACAAAAGCCCCATGGGAGAGAGGGAATGGAAAGCAAGAGTATGTGATGTGTATATATAGATTTATATTTATTCTATGTGATCTGTTTTCATAATAAAAAACAAAATTAAAAAAAGATCTCCTATCGCTGCAGTGAGAAGGCAATGCACAGATCACCTTCCATGCTGCCTCTCATGCTACACGTGCACTGATCTGACTTCAGAGTGCCAGGGGTCACGTAACCTTTCAGGTGCTCAAACCAGAGCAGTGCACTGGGAGTGCGAGAGAGGCATCATGAAAGAATGCTATCTCTCGCACAGGGGAGTACTGGGGAACAGGGGAAGAGGGTGGAAAACTGGCTGTGGCATATTACTGGGCAAAGAGTAGCATATTAATAGGCATACTGGCTGGGGCAAATTAATGGGAAAACAGTGGCATAGTATTGAAGAATTATATACAGAATTGCATATCTCCCAACTGTCCTGCTTTGACAGGTCCGATTTGGGAGGTATGTCCCACTGTCCTGCTTTTTGGGACAGAGGTAGAGCTGAGAGGGACAGCAGGACTGAGGACCGCAAACCCGCGGTCCTGATCACATGTCCAGTGTCCCAGAGAATGCTTACGGCTCATCGCAGCCTTGTGCGCATGCGCAGTAGCGATCCTGGCTTCAGAAGCCAGGATAAAAAAATGGGTGACAGTGTTACCACACATGAGCGGCAGCACTGACACCCCCCTCCCCCCCGATGTCCCACCCCTCCCCAGACTTCGCCCCCGATGTCCCACCCCTCCCCAAACTTTGCCCCCAATGTCCCACCCCTCCCCAGACTTTGCCCCAAATGTCCCACCCCTCCCCAGACTTTGCCCCCGATGTCCCACCCCTCCCCAGACTTTGCCCCCATTATGGAATTGTTTTTTGAAAGGGGCCCCCGAAATTTCTGATGGTAGCTTTGGCAATAGGTACCAATGCATAGTAATCTGCTGCAACTTTGAGGATGTATAAACATATACACAGAAATTGTGCATAATAGTGGCACAATCTCAGTGTGCATCAGCATATAGCTATAACTCCCAACAAAAGCATATCTGTGAGAGCTCTGTCCTGCTGAGCTCTACCCCTGTACTGAAAAGCGGGATAGAGGTAGAGCTCAGTGGGACAGCATGACTCAGGACCACAATTTCGCAGTCCTGATAACATTCTCCTGTGTCCCAGACACCGGAGAATGCCTACTGCTCATGCACAGCACCGTGCGCATGCGCAGTAGCGATCCTGGCTTCAGACGCTAGTATCTGAAGCCATAGCAGGACACTGCCAAGTGCATAGTTGCAAACATCGGCCATGTTTCCAGGGACACATATTTGGAAACATGGGAGACGTTGGCAACTATGCAAGTGCTGTCACTCACCTTCCCAGACTCCGCCCCCAGCATCCCAATTCACAAAGGTAATGTTGGGAGGTTTGAAAAAGTCTTGAATTTGCTATTCCTGCTCTGGTTCCGAATGTCCTTGATGCACTTTCCATTTATAACAGAAACAATGCAGATGTGTGCTGAAATTGCACTAACAACCCCTGCCAACCAATGTATGGTGTGGTTGCAATAGCTAAAATAAATAACAACTACTGCACCCTATTTTTATTTAACACTTGCAACTGTGACTCCAGTTAGAAATCCCCACCACTGTGTATCTTCTACAAATTCTCGTTTTATGAATTAATGTGCAAAGCACTGTATTCCTCCGCACACAGAACTGTTGTATTATCTAAATTAAATGGTGGATTTTAACATTTATTTGCAGCTTCCCGTTCTACTCCACATTCCAGATTGTATGATTGTGTGCCATAAATCATCAAAAAATGGTCAATGCTCTGATTGTCACCTCCGCCCCCCTATTGTACTAACCACTGACACAGTAATTAGATGCTGCATCTAGAATGGCGCTCAGCCAGCAATGCAGATACAGTCCACAAGAAATGCAAAAGGTTATCATTTTCGCGCCTCACTAGCAGAATAACAGGCACTGAGAACTCCAAAGTGGCAGAGCCTCCTGTCGGTAGGAGATCTGTGTCATGTGACCACATGAGTCACATGATCCGGTGCTGTCACTCATGACGTCACGTGCCCTTCGTCCGGATGGGAAGTAGTGGTAGTAGCAGCAGCTTTGGCAGTTAACCCTTTGGCCGGCAAAGAGGAACGCTGCAGTCGCGGTCTATAGTTGAGGGGTGCAGAGGCCTGTGACAGTGGTAGGTCATGGAGCAAGTGTTGCGGCCTAGTATCAGGGCATTGCAACAGCCGCGGTAATTAGAAGCATGAGCTAGCACCATAGAGGGCAGTGACTTCTGAACGTCTAGTTTTGTACATACATATAACCCTCCCTGAACAAACTGTAAGTGTAATCACCTAATGCAAAGCCCTGGATTTTAGAGAAAGCAGGTGATGATAGAACAGGGGTGTTGTGGAATTGTATTTGCCATTTTCACAAATGCTTATGAGAAATGCATAGTGCAGAGGTACATTGTGTTTTGTGTTTTTGTAGAAACATTCCAGAGCTACCATGCTATCTATTTGGGCCCTCCCATCTAGAACACGTCATTGGAGCCCAGTTTTTGGATCTAGCTATTGCTCCTGTAGAGATCTAATTCCCTGTGCCCATGAAAGATGGAGATGGGAAAGTGTTAGTATTTCAGTGTAAAAACAGTGCACAGATCACAAAAAAGCTTCTTCTCTAATGCTAACAAACCTGACTCTGTGACCCTACTTTTTAAAAGTTGTAGAATTTACTATCTCGATAAATATCTGCCATTTTAAACCACATAATTAGGTAATGAATGGGATCTATTCACTGAAGTGTAAGCTGACTGTAAATTGCAAATCAGTCCAAAAAGCAGAGTTGGAAAAAATGTTTCAACTAATCCGCTTTTCGTGTTGTGCTATTTTGCCCTGTTTTGTAGTACTGTCTGTTCACCACCGATGTCAGGTTAGATAATAGACTCCAAATGTAATCTAAATGACACCCCAACACAATATTTTGTGTTTGAGATATGTGCTCAGTCATATGGGGAAATACAATTTTTTGCTTGCAGTGGTCTTTTAATGAATTGTGGAGTTCAATATGTTGATGTATCTTTGTACACTGTAGGATGCTCAAATATACATTACCAATGCATTTTTTGGCAGTAATATAGATGTGCACAATATATTTTGTTTGTTTCATGTGGCTGGTAAAATACACCAGCGGGTTTTGTGCATCTTGCTCTCCTCATCCACCAACATATAGTTTGTCAAGAAGAGATGCTTATAAAGCATGGTAAATCTTTTCACTTTACTTTTTCTTTCCTAATTCGTATGTATGCTTCTAAACATTAATCACCCAAACATTGCTTAAACTGTGAATATAGATAATACAAAATGATTGAACATTATCTGGACATTGTGAGAATAATAGCAGAAAAATGTGGAGCCTATGACATCACCTGTGGTAATGACACATTTCCCACTGAAAACCAATTATTTTGCATATCAAGTTACAGATATCTACTGCCTTAATTAGGAGAAAAATGTATTTTCAATCATTTTTTTTTAATTCTCTACATTTGCAGTATAAACAATGTTTAGGTAATACTGTCCCTTCTAATACATTTTTAAAAGCAATGGGATTCCATGGAATATACTCGGAAAAGTTTGGAGCCCAAAATAGTCTTTTTAGAAGCCCGTGTTCCTGGAGTTTGCCTAGGCTGGTACCATGTTGTCTGTCCACCCAGTTGTATTTTCTGCCATACTTATAGGCACCTTGCAAATTATGGGTGTATGTAGAAGAAAGGAGTTCCCCATAAGGGGATAGCCGGCTCCACCCGCAGGAGTGTGGGTGTAATTCCTGTGTCAGGTGGTGCTCTGAATATGCTGTGAACTCAGCAGGTAAAGTAGCAGGATAAAGAGGTTGATTCGAGCACTCACCAGTTTTAGACAAAAGGAACATCCATGAAATGATGGTAGAAAATTTTTTTTTGTGATTTATTCAGTACAAATGCAGGAAAACATGGAGATGTAGGACATGGAAAGGCAGACAGGTCGCCTTACGCGTTTCGTGCCTGAATGGCACTTAATCATAGGCTAAAGCAGGGCTTGACAAATTTAATTTAGTTTTAGGAGCCAGCCAAAAAATTTAGGAGCCAGACAACGGCACATCACAAAATCGCACGGACACAGTGGCATACACCCACCTCACATACACAGCCAGTTACATTCACACACACACCACATACACAGCCAGTTACATTCACACACACCACATACACAGCCAGTTACATTCACACACACCACATACACAGCCAGTTACATTCACACACACCACATACACAGCCAGTTACATTCACACACACCACATACACAGCCAGTTACATTCACACACACCACATACACAGCCAGTTACATTCACACACACACACACACACCACATACAGTCAGTTACATTCACACACACACACACACCACATACAGTCAGTTACATTCACACACACACCACATACAGTCAGTTACATTCACACACACACCACATACAGTCAGTTACATTCACACACACACCACATACAGTCAGTTACATTCACACACACACCACATACAGTCAGTTACATTCACACACACACCACATACAGTCAGTTACATTCACACACACACCACATACAGTCAGTTACATTCACACACACACCACATACAGTCAGTTACATTCACACACACACCACATACAGTCAGTTACATTCACACACACACCACATACAGTCAGTTACATTCACACACACACCACATACAGTCAGTTACATTCACACACACACCACATACAGTCAGTTACATTCACACACACACCACATACAGTCAGTTACATTCACACACACACACCACATACAGTCAGTTACATTCACACACACACACCACATACAGTCAGTTACATTCACACACACACACCACATACAGTCAGTTACATTCACACACACACACCACATACAGTCAGTTACATTCACACACACCACATACAGTCAGTTACATTCACACATACATACATACATACATACACAGCCAGTTACATTCACACACACCACATACAGCAAGTTACATTCACACATACATACACAGCCAGTTACATTCACACATACATACACAGCCAGTTACATTCACACATACACAGCCAGTTACATTCACATACATTCACACATACATACACAGTCAGTTACATTCACACACACACCACATACAGTCAGTTACATTCACTCATACATACATACAGACCACATACGCAGCCAGTTATATACACACATACACACCTTTTTCTTTTTTTTTTTAAAGAACAAAATAATATTTCTTACAGTGTCCTCCCTCCCTGCTGCTTACCTCATTGCAGGGGAGGGTGACATTTATGCTGGAGCCCGATCTCTTTCTGTTCCTGTGCCGTGTTGTCACGTGACAATCGGCACTACAGCGTGTTGCGCGAGGGGGCGGAGCTTACAGTCTGTGTGATCCGCACAGACTTTCTCCCCTCGCGCTGAAAAAGAAAGTAAAAGAAAAACGGATGGCAGCCGGCAAGGGCTCCCTGTGACAAACAGCACCCGGGCGCCAGGTCTGATTTCCTGGTCGCCATGGCGACCTGGCGCCCGGGGTTTGTCGAGCCCTGGGCTAAAGTGCTGACATATGTGGCTAGTTTAAATACAAAATTGAACCAATCGTGTGAAAGGTCAGCGGTGATTGAGATTGACACAACACAGCATGTTGAAAAAAACATATTATAAACGAAAAATGACAGATCTTTGCAGTATATTGAAAAAATATATAGTGTAATACATAAAAAAGTTTGGAGCCCAAAATAGTCTTTTTAGAAGCCCGTGTTCCTGGAGTTTGCCTAGGCTGGTACCATGTTGTCTG
The DNA here is from genome assembly GCA_036172795.1 of Pelodytes ibericus. NCBI lineage: Eukaryota > Metazoa > Chordata > Amphibia > Anura > Pelodytidae > Pelodytes > Pelodytes ibericus. The sequence continues at coordinate 264,500,702 of CM069857.1, forward strand.
TCCACCCAGTTGTATTTTCTGCTATACTTATAGGCACCTTCCAAATTATGGGTGTATGTGCTTGATGTACGTGTCATGAAGGAAGAGATTTATAGGGAGTAATAGGAAGTAGCACAAATATTTGACATTTGTGCAGTCCTTCATTTTTTTTACATTTTTTAAAGTGCTATAGAAACATAGAATGTGTCGGCAGATAAGAACCATTCGGTCAATGTAGTCTGCCAAATTTTCTAAATACTTTTTATTTTATTAGTTCCCAGTTTCCTATCTTATAGCTAGGATAGCATTGTGCCTATGACACGCGTGATTTAAATCATTGACTGTGTTTACCTCTACCACTTCTGCTGGAAAGCTATTCTATACATCCACTACCCTCTCAGTAAAGTTCCTGATATTACTTTTAAATCGTTGCCCTTCTAATTTAAGACTATGTCCTCTAGTTGTGGCAGTTTTTCTTCTTTTAAATATACTCTCTTCCTTTACCGTGTTGATACCCTTTATGTATTTAAATGTTTCTATCATATCCCCCCTGTTACATCAAACTATACATGTTAAGATGCTTTAACCTTTCCTGGTAAGTTTTATCCTTCAACCAATGAACCAATTTAGTAGCCCTTTTCTGAACTTCCTCCACAGTATCAATATCCTTCTGGAGATACGGTCTCCAGTGCTGCGTACCAGTGGCGTTGCTAGGGGGGGGGGCCTAGGATCTCCCATCCATAGCCCCGGATGGAGAGTCTGACCACGCCCCCTTGCACCTTCATACCTCAGCCTATTCCCCACAGGTTTTTGACCCCTTTTTATTAAAAAAAAATTTTTGTTATCACCTGCTAATAAATCACTATTTCATATTTTTTTGAACTGGGAGTGCAGACATCGTTCTTTCTTTTTTCTCTTACTCCGTTTCAACAACGAGGTGGAGCACCCCTAATTACATGGTTTACCATTTCCGAAGCATTATCTACCTCATTTGGAGTCGAGCCGGTGTGGGAGAGAGACTTCCCTGTCTCTCTCTCCTATTTTTTAGAAGAAGCATACCTTCATACCTCAGCCTATTCTCCCCAGGGTAGAAGGAGCATACCTTCATACCTCAGCCTATTCTCCCCAGGGGAGAAGGAGCATACCTTCATACCTCAGCCTATTCTCCCCAGGGTAGAAGGAGCACACCTTCATACCTCAGCCTATTCTCCCAGGGTAGAAGGAGCATACCTTCCTACCTCAGCCTATTCTCCCCAGGGTAGAAGGAGCATACCTTCATACCTCAGCCTATTCTCCCCAGGGTAGAAGGAGCATACCTTCATACCTCAGCCTATTCTCCCCAGGGGAGAAGAAGCATACCTTCATACCTCAGCCTATTCTCCCCAGGGTAGAAGGAGCATACCTTCATACCTCAGCCTATTCTCCCCAGGGGAGAAGGAGCATACCTTCATACCTCAGCCTATTCTCCCAGGGTAGAAGGAGCATACCTTCATACCTCAGCCTATTCTCCCCAGGGTAGAAGGAGCATACCTTCATACCTCAGCCTATTCTCCCCAGGGTAGAAGGAGCATACCTTCATACCTCAGCCTATTCTCCCCGGGGTAGAAGGAGCATACCTTCATACCTCAGCCTATTCTCCCTGGGGTAGAAGGAGCATACCTTCATACCTCAGCCTATTCTCCCCGGGGTAGAAGGAGCATACCTTCATACCTCAGCCTATTCTCCCCGGGGTAGAAGGAGCATACCTTCATACCTCAGCCTATTCTCCCCGGGGTAGAAGGAGCATACCTTCATACCTCAGCCTATTCTCCCCAGGGTAGAAGGAGCATACCTTCATACCTCAGCCTATTCTCCCCAGGGTAGAAGGAGCATACCTTCATACCTCAGCCTATTCTCCCCGGGGTAGAAGGAGCATACCTTCATACCTCAGCCTATTCTCCCCGGGGTAGAAGGAGCATCACTTCATACCTCAGCCTATTCTCCCCGGGGTAGAAGGAGCATCCCTTCATACCTCAGCCTATTCTCCCCGGGGTAGAAGGAGCATACCTTCATACCTCAGCCTATTCTCCCCGGGGTAGAAGGAGCATACCTTCATACCTCAGCCTATTCTCCCCGGGGTAGAAGGAGCATACCTTCATACCTCAGCCTATTCTCCCCAGGGTAGAAGGAGCATACCTCCATACCTCAGCCTATTCTCCCCAGGGTAGAAGGAGCATACCTTCATACCTCCAGCCTATTTTCCCCAGCGTAGAAGGAGCATACCTTCATACCTCAGCCTATTCTCCCCAGGGTAGAAGGAGCATACCTTCATACCTCAGCCTATTCTTCCCAGGGGAGAAGGAGCATACCTTCATACCTCAGCCTATTCTCCCCAGGGTAGAAGGAGAAAACCTTCATACCTCAGCCTATTCTCCCCAGGGTTGAAGGAGAAAACCTTCATACCTCAGCCTATTCTCCCCATGGTAGAAGGAGCATACCTTCATACCTCAGCCTATTCTCCCCATGGTAGAAGGAGCATACCTTCATACCTCAGCCTATTCTCCCCATGGTAGAAGGAGCATACCTTCATACCTCAGCCTATTCTCCCCAGGGGAGAAGGAGCATACCTTCATACCTCAGCCTATTCTTCCCAGGGGAGAAGGAGCATACCTTCATACCTCAGCCTATTCTCCCCATGGGAGAAGGATCATACCTTCATACCTCAGCCTATTCTCCCCAGGGTAGAAGGAGCATACCTTCATACCTCAGCCTATTCTCCCCAGGGTAGAAGGAGCATACCTTCATACCTCAGCCTATTCTGCCCAGGGGAGAAGGAGCATACCTTCATACCTCAGCCTATTCTCCCCAGGGTAGAAGGAGCATACCTTCATACCTCAGCCTATTCTCCCCAGTGTAGAAGGAGCATACCTTCATACCTCAGCCTATTCTTCCCAGGGGAGAAGGAGCATACCTTCATACCTCAGCCTATTCTCCCCAGGGTAGAAGGAGAAAACCTTCATACCTCAGCCTATTCTCCCCAGAGTTGAAGGAGAAAACCTTCATACCTCAGCCTATTCTCCCCATGGTAGAAGGAGCATACCTTCATACCTCAGCCTATTCTCCCCAGGGGAGAAGGAGCATACCTTCATACCTCAGCCTATTCTTCCCAGGGGAGAAGGAGCATACCTTCATACCTCAGCCTATTCTCCCCATGGGAGAAGGATCATACCTTCATACCTCAGCCTATTCTCCCCAGGGTAGAAGGAGCATACCTTCATACCTCAGCCTATTCTCCCCAGGGTAGAAGGAGCATACCTTCATACCTCAGCCTATTCTCCCCAGGGTAGAAGGAGCATACCTTCATACCTCAGCCTATTCTGCCCAGGGGAGAAGGAGCATACCTTCATACCTCAGCCTATTCTGCCCAGGGGAGAAGGAGCATACCTTCATACCTCGGCCTATTTTCCCCAGGGTAGAAGGAGCATACCTTCATACCTCAGCCTATTCTCCCAGGGTAGAAGAAGCATACCTTCATACCTCAGCCTATTCTCCCCGGAGTAGAAGGAGCATACCTTCATACCTCAGCCTATTCTCCCCAGGGTAGAAGGAGCATACCTTCATACCTCAGCCTATTCTCCCCAGGGTAGAAGGAGCATACCTTCATACCTCAGCCTATTCTCCCCAGGGTAGAAGGAGCATACCTTCATACCTCAGCCTATTCTCCCCGGGGTAGAAGGAGCATACCTTCATACCTCAGCCTATTCTGCCCAGGGGAGAAGGAGCATACCTTCATACCTCAGCCTATTCTGCCCAGGGGAGAAGGAGCATACCTTCATACCTCGGCCTATTTTCCCCAGGGTAGAAGGAGCATACCTTCATACCTCAGCCTATTCTCCCAGGGTAGAAGAAGCATACCTTCATACCTCAGCCTATTCTCCCCGGAGTAGAAGGAGCATACCTTCATACCTCAGCCTATTCTCCCCAGGGTAGAAGGAGCATACCTTCATACCTCAGCCTATTCTCCCCAGGGTAGAAGGAGCATACCTTCATACCTCAGCCTATTCTCCCCAGGGTAGAAGGAGCATACCTTCATACCTCAGCCTATTCTCCCCGGGGTAGAAGGAGCATACCTTCATACCTCAGCCTATTCTCCCCAGGTTTTTGACCCCTTTTCATTAAAAACAAATTAAAAAACATTATGATGTGCGTGTGATTGTTGCAGGTTTACACACAGGTCTGCGTGGCAGAATACCTGTGTTGGAAAGGCCATCTGTGTGTATAAGGGTGTCTGTTTTAGGTTGTCTGGATGTGTGTGTGTGTGTGTGTAAGAGTAAAAGGTTATCTATATGGGGGGGGGGGGGGTAAGTATGGGTGTCTGTGAGGGGTGTGTCTGTGATATCCCCTATATTATGGCATATTATGAGACTGTTAGTCTACTTTTTGAGTCTGGTAAATGGTGTATGCAACATACACAACATTTTGTATGCTCAGTTATTTTGAAATCATGGGAATTTGCTCACATACAAGTGTGTGTGTAATGTAAGTTGGTGTGTGTAAGTGGGATTGTGTGTCGGTGTATGTATGTGTAACTGTGCAAGTGTGTATGTGTGGCTGCATGTGTATGTGTGTGTATTTGTGGCTATGTATTTATGTGTATAAGTGTAACTTCGAGTAATGTGAGTTTTTTTGTGTGCTGTGAGTCTTATTGTATATTGTGGTACAGTAATGTGCAGCATGAGTGTGTGATATACTCACACACTGCACATTACTGTGAGTTGTATTGCTGTGGAGTCTTATACGCACACATCACATTTGCAAATTACTGTGAGTTTTATTGCTGTGGAGTCAGTCACAGTCAGATAGACACATGCATACAGTCGGTCACAGGCAGACATACAGTCAGTCACAGACAGACACACACACATAGTCAGTAATAGACAGACAAACACATACAGTCAGTCACAGACAGACACACACACACATAGTCAGTAATAGACAGACAAACACATACAGTTGATCACAGGCAGACATACTCACAGACAGACAGACGCACACACACATAGTCAGTAACAGACAGACAAACACATACAGTCAGTCAAAGAGACATACACACAGTCAGTCACACACACACACACACAGTCAGTCACGTACACTAACACACAAGTCAGCAATTTTGTCGTTTACGATTAAAAAAAAAGTGCATCTATCAATATGTCGCCCTCCTGGCTGCTGTACCTCATTCTAGCCTGGTCGGTGCCCTGCTGTTGTTTCTATCCCTGCTGAGCACACTCAGTACTCGGACACTATAAGACTGTACACCTGGTGCACACACTGCTCCCTCACGCTCCGCTGGATAAATAAATAAATAAAATGATCCCAGCGGTGAGGGCACCAGGCAGGGACAACAATAACCAGGCGCCAGGTATAATTTCCTGGTGCCCGGGATTTGTTGAGCCCCGAAATATACCCACATATACCTATTCATTGGCGTCAATTATATCAGTCTGGATTCCGCCTAAGCATGTGAGCTTATTTACTCCACTTCTATCAAATCTATCACGGGCTCCAGCCCCGGATCTTTTGGAGAACTAGCAACGCCCCTGCTGCGTACAATACTTCAAGTGAGGTCTCACCAGTGCTCTGTACAATGGCATGAGCACCTCCCTCTTCCTACTGCTAATACCTCTCCCTATGCAACCAAGCATTCTGCTAGCATTTCCTGCTGCTCTATTACATTGTCTACCTACCTTTTAAGTCCTGTGAAATAAGATTATTTCCTCAGATGTTGAGGTTCGGTCTGTATCAAATATTCTATATTCTGCTTTTGGGTTTTTACGACAAGTGCATAATCTTGCACTTGTCCACATTAAAAGTTGCCACAGCTCTGATCATTTGGCTTATCCCTCCATAAACATCAACCCTGCTGCAAATATTTGTATCATCAGCAAAAAGACGTTCTGCAAAATCACTAATAAAAATATTAAAGGGAATGGGTCCAAGTACAGATCCCCTGGGAACATGGCCGATGTTGGCAACAATGCACTGGGTTAGCAAATCACTAACATACGGGCCCCCGTTATATTCATTGACGGTATTGCAGGACAGACAGTTCTGAGTGTACAGCTGTTATTATATGCTGATCCAAAGAAAGCTAGTTTTTAAAAAAAATTTTTATCTCCCTACACGTTCAAATGAAACACCTATTTTCATTTCTAAATAAGCTGCCAGCTATTTTCCTCCGGTGCAGTCACATGAAAGACAACTCAAGTTTACATGTGTTACCTTAGAGAACTCCAGCATTGTAATCTCAGCTTTGATCTGATATTGAGTGGAGATCTAACTAATTAATGCTGTGCTCATGCTGATTTTGGAGTCTCAATTAACAAAGCAGCTTTTAACTGTTTTTTGTTGTTGTTCTTTCTCTAGAAGCAGCCACTTCCATGAAGAATGTAACTTTTGTTTGAAAAATGTCTATGGCATCAGTTGTGAAACCATTAAACAGGTAACATTTTAGATATCTCTTACTGTATTTTACACCTTAATCATGGAGCCATTAAGGCAGGGTTTGACAAATTTAATTTGATTCTAGGAGCCAGCAAAAATTTTTTTAGGAGCCAGACAATACATACACACAATTCATAAACACACACACACACACCAACCCACTTCACATATACACCCCCCCCACTTCACACACACACACACCTTACACATATACACCTCACACATACACATATACACCTCACACATACACATATACACCCTTCACATACACAGATTTTTGTTTTTTTCCTTTCTTAACTTCTGAGTGCTGGGTGTCGTCTCTTGACAACTCAGCCGAAAGAGCAATGAAGATCGACTGCAGCACGAATGTTCCCCCTCCCTGCTGCCTTACCTCATTACAGGGGAGGGGCAACATTCGTGCTGCAGCCGATCCTCATTACTCTTTTGGCTGAGTGCTGGGTTGTCAAGTGACGACACCCAGCACTCACACATGCGTCGCGCGAGGTGGCGGAGATTGCTGTCTGTGCAATACGCACAGGCTTCTCCCCTCGCGCTGTAAAAAAACCACAAAAGAAACGGATGGCAGCTGCAAGGGGAACATGAGGGTAACGGCGCCATGGCGACCTGGCCCCCGGGGTTTGTTGAGCCCTGCATTAAGGAAGAGAGTTAAATAGTAACTAAATTGCCTCTGGAATGGTGTACAGATTGTGCACATTTAAAAGTTATGCAGCCCTACTTTTTGCAAAAAAGTAGCACATGAGCAAAGGTCTATGGGACTGTTATTTAATAGTGCAGCATTCTGGCATCAAAGAGAGACATCATTTGTATGGGACACATTGAGAGTGGAGATGAGCTTATCTTCCCCTGATGGTGATGTTTGGCTTCCCAGATGCATATGACCCCTATCATTGTTGCATGTCACGGAGCTGCAGAAATCGGAATCACTCTTGTGCTTCTTAGTTGAGGCTGAGCCCAACACTGTTTTGTATTTTTACCAAGCAGCTCCACTCACATATCTTCAATTGGGATATTTCCTGTTATATATTTTAATAATCATCTAAAACCAATTTTCCCAAATTTAAGGGACAGTCTGACACCCAAGTAACTTGGGAGCAATTTAAAGTCTAAAGCCTGAGCTTTTTTTGCAGGCATTGATTTTTAATCTTGTTTTTATTTTTTACTCTAGCCTTCCACCACTGGTCATTGTCCAGTGCACGGGGTCTGGAGCAGAGAACCAAACTGTGCACGTGTCAGTCTTTCTTTCTTTTCTCTCCTCCTCACTTCATCTTCCGCTCAGCCTGTGAAGCAAGCCAAACGGCTTCACAGGCTGAGCCGGAGGTATGTATACGTGCATCTCCAGTTAACGAGTACACTGAACTGATTAGAAGCTCGGTCTACTCTCGAGCTGTGGATCCCTTGGCTGCCTTGTTTAATTTTTTAATTAAATGTCCTATTTGGAGTGTCATCTGGGATCTTACAACACTCCTTAAGTGTCTTAAGGCGCAGAACCCACCTTCCGTGGTGAGGGTCTCCAACACTTTCATATACTTCACTATATTTCTGTTTCTTGTATTTTTGTCATGTTCCATGCACCATCTTATCGTGAACCATATATGAACAATGTTATATTATCAAGTTGCATATCATATGTGGTGGGGACATTGTTTATTCAGTTGTATGTTAACACATTAGTTTTTGTGCACTTTCTGTCACTTGTGATTTAGCGTTTGATTGGTTTGGTTGCTGCTTTTTCTCCGCCAAACGCTTAAACCTTAGAACCTGATCATCCTCTATTCTTCACTGGGAATCAGTGATGCTACCTGTCAGGGGATAAAATGGAATATACCATAAAAAGTACATGCCAGTTTATCCTCTTACTACTGAAGTTTTCTACCTTAGGAGCTGAAGTGGAAATAAAAGTTTAGTGGCTCTCTAATGTGTATTGGTCTGGCATTGAAGCCAACAAAATCCATAGACTATAATGGTGTTCAGTGGTGACTGATTCTCAGTAGGTGCTGGGGACCCCAGTCTGGAGAAAGGGAGAATTAAAGTGGCAGAAACTAAACAAGTAAATGCCTTATGTTTCAGATAATCTACAGTAAGGTCTGTGATCTACAAACCGTAATAAAATAGTGCTGCTGTGTAAACCACATACTAATAATAGACTAGAAAAGGAGAGGTACAAATTTATTATTATATATTTTATTTGACAAACCATTTTAATACAATATGAATTAAAATATAAAAATCTGAAAGCAATAATAATTGACGACCAATGTATTTTGGAATATATTAACAGTGTGTTGTTCGTTATACGGGTGTTGAACATCAAGCAGGGCGAAACGCATCAGGTTGATGTTTAAAAGATTCATGTTCAACAAATGTATGACAACATACCTCTATTTATGTGATCAATATATTCTGGAACACTTCGGTCGTCGATTATTGCTCTCTTATTTCAACAAATTATACTAAAATGATTTGTCTAAAACTTTGTAGAATGAATTCTATTTCAATTTCAGTTGCAGTATGCACTTATTTGTACCTTAATTACAATTGCAGCCGCTGTAGGAAAGTATTTTTAATTGTTATAATTTGTTGTTTTTTCAGAATGTCTGGTCTTCATCTTAGAAAATTAATTTGTCAGGTGGCAAATAATGGGAAATGGCACTTGGGCAGACATTTTGGCCTTTCTTCTCAGTGTTTTAAGATGACCACGTTCCTACCATTAAATTCCATGACATGGATTAGGAAAGGTCCTCCAACTATCCATGCAAAAGTATATTCCACTGCAGAACAGGACGAAGAGAGTGATGAAAAGCCAAACAAAAAGAAAAAGAATTCCGCAAAGTTCTTTGGGAATATAGGCCGGAAGATTCCATACCGCCTTATTCACGTATTCAATGACAGTGGTGAGGACTTGGGGAACATGCATAGAATGGATGTTATACGACTCATGGATGAACAAGGTCTTAAACTGGTCCCCATCAAAGAAAACGCTGATCCTCCTGTATATAAACTCCTAACAGGAAAACAGATGCATGAAGAGCAGCTCAAGCTTCGAGAAAAAGAAAAGCTCTCCAGCAGTAATGGTACTCATCTTGTTGAAATGTAACATGGATTCCTAAAAGTATGTTTTGTGGATAAAGCAGACTATGAGCAAACATTTTTTCAGATAAGTGTATATAACTAGTATGGATACTTCAGACGATCTATGATGGCATCATCAAACTGAGGCCATCCAGTGCTGAATTACATCTCCCAAACTCTTTGCCAGCCAGTGTCAACAATAGCAACAATAGGCGAACTAGGCATTTGCTTAAGGTGCCAGCACTTGGGGGGTTGGCAGCTGTCTGTCTCACTGGATACAGACAGCTGGATGTCTGTGCACTTCCCATACTCCTTGGTCGTGTGAAAGGCGGCCTGAGAGGTTATATGTGTGCCTGGGCAGCATACAGACATCATGCTGCTCACCACTAGACACCAGGGAAGTCAAAGGCATGTGCTCATGTGACATTGCATGTGTGTGTGTGTATGTGCCTGAGTGATCAGTAAGTGGCTGCCTAGAGTAGCAAACGTCTTGCACCAGCCCTGCTTTTACCTAACAGAGTATTATAGGACAGGTAGGTCACTGTTTGTTGTCAATGTAGTATTATAGGAGACCTGAAATATTAGTATTAATGCAAAAAGTAGTCCATTACCAATTATATTTTAAAACCACGTAGAAAACGTGGAGCAGTCCCTTTAAAACAGACAATCATTTGACATAATTATTCTTCAACATAATAGTTTTAATTGAATATTCAGCGTAGTTTGATTAATCACTTAAGCCCTAATAATGAACAGGGAACATGTAGTCCTCATGAGTTGAGCCTATGGTTTAGCATTGATGAGATGAAAGGTAAGTGACCATTGAATAATAAATACCCTTTCTAGTGAAATGGTCCATGCTTGCTGCATTTATTGATGGTTTAACGACAGATCTAGATTCGGAGTGATGTGTTTCTCTTTATCCGCAGGCCCAGTGCAAATTAAAGAACTGTCCTTTTCAGTCACTATTGCAAAGCATGATTTAGAAGTAAAACTCAAACAGATAACACACTGGATTGAAAAGAAGCACCATGTTCGAATTACTGTTCAAAGAGGTGATTCTGAAGTGGGAAGTGATAAGCTGGTAAGTGGCCAGTCATTGTTAATTGTGTATTGCTATGTCTGTCTTGGCAGTTACCTTGCCTACTGCTGTTGCTGTCTGATAGAATGAGGCATCTTACATCAGAGTGTGGGAACGTCAAGCACTGACACAAAATGCCAGATAGACCCTGGATTCTATGAAATCCACACACCATCCATCTTGTCTAACTAACCGGCTTCCATCGGATCGTCATGCAACTAACCGGCTCACATTCATGTAACCTTCCGCCACATGCACAACCTTGTATAGTGCCCTGATCTTTACCTCTGTTAGAGATTTCATTTATAAGCTCATGACAGATAAGAAAGTATGGGAAACACCACACAGATCATGGAAGATGATTTTCCTCAGTGACGTACACTTGTAGTCCCTTTTAGTTGAACTATTACTATTAACCCCTGTAATAAGGTAGCTGAGAGCATTCAGCTTGGTTTTACAGCAAATGACAACATAGGCAGTGCGGATGATATTACATTAAGCTGCTAAGAAATCTATATAGTTTTCCTTGATCCCCTTCTATAAGGAGAGTTATAAGTATTAAGTGATCGTAAAATACACATATCCATTAAATAAAACAATATTCTTTTTTTTTTTTTATTAGTAAACTATAATTCCCTGCCCAGCAGCACTCTGCATGGGGAAGGGACAGACATTTTATTGCATGAGTTGGATTAAGCCTGGTCTGACCAGTGATACATACTGCATGGTACACTGACACTCTAGGAGCTATTCACTAGGGGAGATGAGATGAGCATTTCAGTTTAACTATACATTGTGCAGGGACAAACCTGGTGAGTTTGCTTAGTGGGGTAAACCATGTTTGTCCCTGCACAACACACCTTTTAGTAAATTGCCCGATCTGTGTACAAATAGCCTGCCTAAGAGGAAATAAAATGTCTGCTGTGAAGGCAGTTTCGTGGGGGAATTAGTAGTTTAGAAATTGTAAAAAGTATAATTGGTTTTATTGAATACATTTGTGTGTGTGTGTATCTTTCATTGGTATAATAGGATTACAGTTGTCAAGGTGTTTCAAATAAGCTATATATATTGCTTACAGGTAAACGGATGTTTCATTCTGTCTGGTTCAAAATACATTAACTGTGTTCCCAATACCAGATGTGACAAGCCTGCTAACTGGAGGAAAGTTCACAATTCGCACTTTGTTTTGTAGCCAGACAGCTATTACCAGTGCGGAACTAACTAGATATTAATGGGAAAGTACATATGAAGATGAAAGTCTTGGCATTTTCCAGTTCAGCTTGGAGTAAAATGTAACTAAACTGAAAGCAAAGTCTAGATTATTGTGAAAACATTTTTGGAGTAATATATCACAGTGTTTAGATCAGTTTTCCTCATGCATCGTGTAACTGATTACTTGTTGTATACAATACACCTGTTACAAAGATACTTTAACTGACTGTGCACTGTGTGAATGGATATGCCGGCCCTCATTTTTAATTAATTGGCCTCTGTTTGAAACCTCTGCAGAGTGAATGCCATTAATATATTGCTCTTGTTTTTACAACAACCATGTAAGGTAAAACAATATACGCACAAGCAATGTCTCAATCCCTGAATTAATAATTATTATCCATGAACTGATGGCTAAAGTCAGCACTGCAGATGTCTAGGAACTACATCGCCCATGATTCTCAGTCAGCCATAAGATCAAGAATCCTCAGATGTATAATTCCTAAACATCTTAAGTGCCAAGGTTAGCCATCACTGATTAAGTACTGACCCTAGTTTGTTGACTTACCTTCTAAAAGAATCAACTGTCTTGCAGAACGTAAAAAAAAAAAAAACTTATAAATATTTTTTTAAAATGACTTAAATCTTAAAATATATATTTTTCCATCCCCAGTTGTCCGCTCCCTACCTATGCAGATATTTCCCTCACTACAGTTATGTCTGATCTGCCCATACAGCCTGCTTGCCTGTCACTTACTGTGGGTGCACTAACCTTTATCGTTTAATGTAGTGCTTAGTTAAGTAAGGCCATGAAAGCAGAGGCTGCAATAAACCCCTTCCGTGTATGTGCACAGTTAAGGCCTGTCCAGCTCCTATTGCAGAGCTCCATTAACAAGGGCTTCCCTGCCTAACTCAGTCTGACAAACCAAAAGCGCAGTGACTCACAAATACAGATCTCAGGTAAATGAAACCCTGCTACAGACATAATTGTAAAAGTAATGAATTCAGCCAGAACCTGGTCAGTATATTTATCATTTTGTCATTACTCCTTTTGGATAAATAGTAATTATTAACCTTGGTTCTGCATGTTTTTTTTTAGGAGCTTTTGAATCAAATAAATGAATCAATGCTGAAACACGCAACATGTGTGTACAACCCCAAGCTTATCAAAGATGGAAGAGCCGCAGTTTGTGTTTTGCGACCTTTGTCTAAGAAAGAACTACAAGAACAGGCTAAAACGGACAAAATGCAGCGATCTGTAGATCTTTCCAAAGTGGAGGATGGAAACCAAGGGAACCATTAACTGCACCTGAGCGAGACAAGGGCATAAACAATGAATTTGTCAGGATTGATACAGGATCTAGTCCCAGTCATAACTGGTTACATATTGGGTTTCACCCACAGTATCCTACTTTGGCAACTGCCTGAAAACCCGGCCTCTCCAGGTAGTAGGAGAAGTGTTTAACTCCGCCCCATCCTTTTTCTGGGCGGGCCAGTTACCCACCTTGCCTCCAAGAACTCATGACACAAAAGAATGGGAACATCTTCAGGACATTATATTTTTCCTTTGCAGATTTAAAAACAGAGATTTATATTTCAAAAATATATCACTTTCAAATAAATAAAGGACATTTTGAAAGTTCTGTAACATGTAAAATTGCAAACACAATGGGTAAAGAAAACAAAAACACAATATAGCAGCTACCAAATAGAATCACATGTTCTTTACATTGTCACATGTTTATTGCAGGGGTGGAGCAGACAACCAATAGTATTTTCTGTCTGTTTAAACTGTTTTCCTAATCTAAATACTGACTTTTGTACTATTGTGTAACAGCCAATAAACACATTGAGGAAATGAACACTGAATGTTTGGTTTTCTCTGCCCACCTGACAGTATTCCCTTGTCCTTTTAAAGGTTTATGATGCTTGTCATTTGATATCAAAGGTGAATGCACCCCAGGGTCTAGCACTCGGCTAGACTACTCTCTCAACAAGGAACCAGAGTTTAAAATAAATATATATATATATATATTTTGTGTGTGTGTTTTAAAAATTAATTAAATTAAATTAAAGAAGTAGCGACTAGACCACAGTTTCATGGATTCCTAATTTAATTTCTTATTTAGGGTGACTTGGTCCAAAGTGGTGCAAGCTTAAGCTTTGGGGGTGTTAATCCCTCGGTGTAAAAAGCAGATCATATTTTGAGCCCCCTTAGCAATCCAAGTGTGAAATTATCATGCTAGAAAAAAATATATATTATCCTACACTTCTAATTGGAATCTTTTAATAACATTATTATTCCTTCATGTTTTAACATGTATTTTTACCCATAAATAATTGTGATATCACTGTAACCGTGCTTGCTACACATACACATTTTTTTATATGTGTTTTGATCATCTGCATTTGGGAATAAAGAAACTGTGACCGTCTTAACGATTTGTGCACGTTTTATTAAAATGATGATGTAAAGTTTATATGTATTACCAAAGCTATATGTGTTTTTTCCATACATAGCATTTGTTAAAAGAAGCATTAAAGGGCAGACTGGATGGGCGAATAGTTCTTATCAGCCGACACATTATACGCTCAAATGTCAACAATAAACAGAAATGCTAATGTTATCGTAGGATTCATTTTCACGGATGTAAGATGCAAAATAAGAGGCTTTTATTTCTTCAGCAGAATGTCCCCAGAACCTAATTGTATTTCATTAGTTAGCGAAAGGGTGTTTCTTATCATTAAAGGGACAGACAATAATGGTTCTGCCTGTAATAGTGGGAAGTAATTGTAATACTGTATATGAGCTTATCAAGCATGTTTTTTTGGGGGGTAAAGCTGAGATGAAACAGTTATCTACATGTCTCAGTCTGTGTGGACTGGATGGAAGTCACTTGAACCATAAGGAGTAATGTGAATTTGTATGAATAATGTAAGTAGGTACAATTTGCAAAAAAACATATCACTTGTATAATGCTTAAAAGGATAAGTGTTTTAAATTCTGGGGCAATTAAAGTAATATAGTATATGGCAAGTACTCTTCTGGAAAATAGGCAGGGTTTTTCTTTTTTCTTCAACCTAAAATTACCAAGTCCATCAAGTTCCATCCTTCTACCTATCCTCCTTGTTTGTAACTAGAGTTGAGCCTGGATGTTCGGGTTCGGCCGAACTTTGAAAAAAATGTCCGGGTCTGTGCTCGAACTTGACCCCGAACCCCATTGAAGTCAATGGGGACACAAACTTTTTGCCACTTAAATACCTCTAAAAAAAGTCCTGGAAAGGGTTAGAGGGCTGCATGAAGTAAAATGTGGGTAAGAGTGTCCCCATTCATACGAATAGGTCAATGCGATGGGCTTTCTATAAACCGAAATAGAGTCCCCATTCATAAGAATAGAATTGACCTATTCGTATGAATGGGGACTCTTTTTCGGTTTATAGAAAGCCAGTAGCATTACATGTATTCCATAAACCGAAAGTCTATAAACCGAATGTCTTTCGGTTTATAGACTTTCGGTTTATGGAATACATGTAATGCTATTGGCTTTCTATAAACCGAAATAGAGTCCTCATTCATACGAATAGGTCAATCCTATTCTTATGAATGGGGACTCTATTTCGGTTTATAGAAAGCCCATCGCATTACATAAAATGTAATCGCCGAACTCCAACCCAAACATACAGTGAAATGTCCGTGTTCAGGTACGGGGTCCAAAAACCGTCATGTTCGGTACGAACCCGAACAGTGTGGTTCGGGTTCGCTCAACACTATTTGTAACCTAACAAATACCAGGTGTAAATGAATTCAACACAATATTCTGAGTGGATGTCAAGGAATGCAGATCTTATCATCTGGGGAGCTGCGCATGTGCGTGATCACTCACATCACAGAATGGACAGCTTTGAGGAAATGCTGCCTGAGATGCAGACAACTACATTTTCCATGATGCCTTAAACCTCCAATGGTATGAAAGGTGAGCGATTAGATCAGGGGGGTTAGGGTTACAGTGAGGGGAAGGGTTAGGGTTAAATATAGGGAGGGTAGAGTAGGCTTATCCCCCTGTATGTCTGATATACATATTTAATAGAGCTGTCCACACTAGAATAGAGGATACATAAGTAAATGGTGTGGCCAAGTCCTAAACATGGAGCTGTAACCATGGAAACCAAGAGAATGTTCATGCTGTTTCCTACCATAGCCTGTACAGCACTGATCAGTTTGCTCTATCAGTAAGTCAGTATGTGGCAATCGGCAGCTAATAGTAATATACTTATTACAATGATAAGACTAGGTGTTTTTTTTCTACCACGGATAAGAGAGGGAGTGTTGTGCTTCTTGCACCTTTTTACATATGCTGCATATAGCATTTTATTTTAAAATCAAGATATAATATGCGTAAGAAGCCCATTTTACAGGTTTGTTAACTGCATAGAAATGCAGTGTTCTTATTTAACAAGTGTTATACTACTTCATTGTAATTGTATTTTACATTTAAATGAAACCTTAAACCATAAACCATTGTCATAGTAAAGTACTCACATAATACATTTCATTTTGTCCTGGTCCAATGGAAGAATCAATTTACCTATGAATGATCAGCATGTTCTGTGCTCCCTCTTCTACCCCAGCTGGTGTGGTACTGCTTATATAGCTCTCTCATTCTCACTCTTTACCTCCTCCATTATACTTTCAGATTGTTCTCATTTCAGTTCTCCTTAGCAACCCCATTCCCAATCACAGACACTTTCCTCCCTCCCAACTTTGTGTTCTTTAATAGTGTAGCCAGCCGGGGCGATGGTGGAATGTGCGCATGTGATATCGCAATGCATTTCTTATGGCACTTCGGTTGGGCACTTGAAGCCATGCAGCATCCCATATATGCATTGGTATAGCAGTAAGAGAGGCCTATGTTATACAGTGAGTGAGCCAGGGAATCTCTTCTATTGATTCCTGCAGCCATTAAAAACTTAGGACACTAAAATGCAAACGTATCGCCTGGTTGTTACAATAGGAATTGTTTTTAAATCATCCACATGCTCTGTAGCACTGTTTAATAGGACAGAACATATATATATATATATATATATATATATATATATATATATATATATATATATATATATGTATATAGATTGAAAGCACAGGAAGTATGAAGAACCTGTAGCTTCCCTTAATTTTTTATTCAAACACAGATCAACAGACTTCCTCAACCAGTATTCACCAAATTCTCATATTGTTTTGTAACACAATAATAGGGTTATAGTGATTTCCCTGGCTTCCTATGCGGCAGCATAACCATGGGTACTCTTTTCCGCATGCTCTAACTAGGGACGGTGCTGATTCAAAATGCACTTCTCCGGCCTATAAAAGAGACACAAAGCCTCCCCCCATACCTTTTGGGGTTTTTCTCTCCTACTGGGGAGGACAGGTGTCAGGATAGTAGTTCTTGGTTTGGGGGTCATCAAAGGATCATTGCACAGAAAGTGCAGTAAACCACACTGGAATGCTGGACGCAAGTGGTGGCAGATTCAAAACCGTAGGCAAGGCAAATCATATATTTAAATGCTAGCGGCCAATTTCTTTCACCCTATTTCTGGATTGAACGACCTACTGCTGCTCCAGTGTTGTGGTTGCTAGTTATTTTGTCTTCTGGGCTGCACATACTGGGAATGTCTATTGACTGAGCACTTATAAAATAAACATATTTTAAGGCTTCTGGCTCTTTCTCCTCTTATCTGCATGCTGCTTAAGAGAACCAACATAGAGTGAGTCAGAAGTTAAACACTTTGTCTCCGGGCTTCAAGATATCGTGCAGGAGATATTTCATGATGCACAATCAACTAGAATGCAGGCTAGAACTTCTGAGAGTCAAAGAGCATTTGAAGAAACTTCTTCAGACCTGGTTTCAGGAATGGAGGACTGTATTGCCCTAGATTATATTGGTTCTTCAGATGAAACTTAGAACAAGATAAAGTATCTGTCTGCCCCAGTGGTGTATCTTGATTTTGTGCTGCCCTAGGCAGACAAAATCCGGGCACCCCCCTACCCAAGCTGCACACCCCATCACACTCCCATCACACTCAGTCACACACTCCTACTCCCATCACACACACTCTGACTCCCATCACACTCAGTCACACACACTGTCTCCCATCACACACACTCTGACTCCCATCACACTCAGTCACACACACTGTCTCCCATCACACACACACCCACACCCACACCATCAGCACTTACCTTTCCCTGGCTGGCAGGCAGCATGGTCGGCTTCCCGGCGATTGTGCCGACCGGTCACGTGACCGGGCGCGCGTATGACGTCAGCGCGCCCGTCACGTGACTGTCGGCACTTCCGTGTCGGCACACTGCAAGGGGAGCCGAACAGGCAGCACGGAGGTTTCTCTGTGCTGCCTGTTCGGCTCCCCGTGCAGCCTGGCAGGCAGAGCGATGGTGAGGGGGGATCTTCCGATCCCCTCTCACCTCTGTCTCTGCCTGCCAGCGCGGTCTTTTTTTTTTTTTAAAGGGCCGCGGTTTTTTTTTTTTTTTTTTCTTCAGTGCTGGGGGGCGCTGCCGCCCCCCAAAATTTGCCGCCCTAGGCATCCGCCTAGGATGCCTCGCGGTAAATACAGCACTGGTCTGCCCGGTAGAAGATGTACCAAAGCTAATAAATGTGGTTTTAAAGATAGTACCTGTACCAGTGTTTGTCTTCAAGAATATCCCACACGCCTTTACAGTCTATCCTGTTTTTCAGGAATTAATACCTGAAGAATGGAAGGATATGGGCCTTTATATCCAAGAAATTGTTGGCCCTGTTTCCAGAAGAGAAAACTGAAGATGAGGAACGGAGTCAGATCCCAGTGGTAGACATTGCCCATTTGGGGAAACATACTACCATTCGATCCATCAGGGCTGAAGGATCCTATGGACTGAAATGCGGAAGGCTGTATAAGAAGAGTTTGTTGGCCTCAAGTTCACAGTTCAAGTCCCTTTTATCTACCGCTGCAGTGGCAAATGCTAACCAGATTTGGATTGGGAAAGAGGCAATTAAAAATAAGACTCCAAGAGATCAGCTGATGCAGATGCAATAGTGGAAGCACTTAACCAGGCAGATAAGAATATGGTTGAAGTCATGGTTCACAAAGCCTGAATAAAGGAACAGCATATGCTCCATTTCAGTCAGGGAAATGATTTGGCTCACGCTTGGATACCCTATTAAAGAAAGCCTTGTCACACAAACAAAGCAAGTGATGAAACCAAATATTCTTCCAACCCTGAAGAAGAACAGGTCAGAGATCTGATAAGAGATACCAGCCCTACCCTAACAGACTGCCAGCACAACAGTACAGGCTTTGGAAGAGACAAGTCTTCAGCCTTTTAAAACAAGCGTTTTTGATGCCAGAAGTTATCGAGTTGACATCCTCCGACATCCAGAAGTGCGATGCGCGCAGACATCCACTGGCTGCCCCCCCCCCCCTCCTGCACACCAGGGAGACGGAACACCATGGTTAAGTTGGGGGGGGGGGGGGGGGCAGCAGGAGCAAAGTCTGGGGAGGGAGAGCAGCAGGAGCAAAGGCTGGGGGGGCAGAGCAGCAGGGGCAAAGGCTGGGGGGGGTAGAGCAGCAGGGGCAAAATATAGGGGGGAGAGCAGCAGGGGCAAAGGCTGGGGGGGCAGAGCAGCAGGGGCAAAGGATGGGGGAGGTAGAGCAGCAGGGGCAAAGGCTGGGGGGGCAGAGCAGCAGGGGCAAAGGCTGGGGGGGTAGAGCAGCAGGGGCAAAATATAGGGGGGGAGGGCAGCAGGGGCAAAGTCTGGGGGGGGTAGAGCAACAGGGGCAAAGGCTGGGGGGGTAGAGCAGCAGGGGCAAAGTCTAGGGGGGGGGGGGGGGGAGAGCAGCAGGGGCAAAGTCTCCCCCAGAAAAGACTAATTTGTCCATGGAGCAGATTTGCATAGCATGGTCCAGTGTCCACAGTATTTACTAAACATTACAAGCCAGCAGGGGCATATCCTTCCCCTGATTATTAGGTGACGTTGAATGCACACCAACACAAAATAGAGTCGAGAGGCCGGTGGTAGCAGAAAATTCGTCATCAGTCACTCACTCTGTTGCCTATTACCAGCACGAAAAGTATACGAAAATAACTTTGTATATTTTTCGTGGTGGTCGAATTGGCAACAGAGAGAGTAACTCTGATACTGAATTCGCTAGGCCTCTCAGCTCTATTTCGTGTATTTCCAGGGTTTGTGTGCTATCTGTTCGGAACACACAGACCCCGGAAATACAGCGCAGGATTGTGCTAGGTGTGCAGCACACACCTTACACAAAACGATGATATGCGCCTGCAAGAACTGCACACAGCAGGGACGCAAGCACCATGTGTCACGAAGGAGTTCATTTTTTGTTTTGCTCATTTTGTTGCTTCACAAGGCATGGAGAGCTTTGTGACACTTTTAAAGGCTGGATTAGTGCATTTAAATCGCAGAGGAAGAATACCTGTGGTAAGGCTGCCGCATGCACTAAGGAAAAATAAGTTTGCTGTAAGAAATTTACATTTTCAGCTGGAGATAAATATTGCAGATTCACCCAGATAGCTATGTTAATTTAAAGGCACAGTAAGGAAAAAATAAGATTTTTTTGCTAGGATCAATTTTTGAAGGATCTATCTATGCGCTGCTCAGATTTCCACATGATCTAGCATCTGGCAGCTTCTTGCAAATCCCAAAATATAAAAAAAAAAAAAAATAATATTATATTCAACTATTTTCATATGTAATAAAAATGTTATTGAAAAATTGCATTCCTTGTTTTTATTCCCTTCCTCTGCACCCACATTGCACCTAAACGACTTAACACAGCACCATACAGTACCCACAGAACTTGCCATGCACCTATATTTCACCCACAGCACTTGGCTTGCACTCATATTGCACCTACACGATTTGGCATCCCACAGTGTCACTTTCCTTATAGTACATGTTATTTTGCTCCACGGACCATGCCACATCACTTTGCCAAATAAAATAAACCAGTTTTCCCATTAATATGCCAGTGTTTGCCCATAAATATGGCACAACCAATTTTCCCAATAATATGCCAGTATTATTTTGTCATTTATAAACCACAATTTGCTCAATAATATGCCAGTATTATTTTGCCATTAATATGCCACAGCCAATTTGCCCAATAATATGCCAGTATTATTTTGCCATTAATAAGCCACAGCCAATTTGTCCAATAATATGCCAGTATTATTTTGCCATTTAATTTATTCCAGTATTTTGCCATTTAATATGCCAGTATTTTGCCATTCAATATGGCAGTATTTTGCCATTCTTTTGCCACTCAATATGCCAGTATTTTGCCATTAAATATTCCAGTATTTATCAACTCAGTATGCCAGTATTCATCAACTCAGTATGCCAGTATTTTGCTCGTTACATGCCAACCTCCTCCCCCCTTCCCGAGTACTTACCTTACTTACTGCTCTGTCTCCCGGTCGTCTCCGCCGTGCAGTCTTCCCTCCTGCACGAAGGAGGGAAACACAGCCACCGGATGTGATGTTATGTCACATCCGGTCACCTTGATTTTTATTTTACTTCTAGTGGATGCGGCTGCCAGAAAAAAAAAAAAAAAAGTTCAGCAGCACGGGTGTCACCCCCACTGGGGGTATCACCAGGTGCAATCCGCACCCCCTGCGGGATGCCACTGCAAGTGCACAACAGTTTATTAAGTGTCAAGCCCCCTTAAGCTGTGATATAGCCTTGCATGCTCAGATTCCCCCACCCCCAAAATGGGTAATACAATAACAAGTGTGCAGGCCTCAAGCGCCAACGGCAGGTTCCCATTGAAGCCTCAAATAATAGCTACATCGCAGTAAATGTGATTTATTTGCTCTATCCAGTATTTGCTTTGTTACTACTGTATTTCATTAGTGCAGAGATGATTTAATATATTTTATTGGTGCAAATTAACCATTACCCAAAATGAGCCTAGTTCTGGTCCCAAGCATTTTGGATGAGGGATACTCAACCTGTAATGTTAAACAGAACCACTGCGGTTCCTTGAACTGTGTCTACTGTACTTATTTGTTGTTTTGTATACAGTACAGGTTCCATATTACAAATCTGCACTGAAGTCAGGCGCAGTGGCCAAGTTGTAAGGTGTGGCTCTAGTAAACCAGAGATCATGGTTTCAATACCCATCTGTACCTATAGGCTTAGCAAATAACACCAGAACCTTCTTTATACACATGTATAGGATAAGCATGAAGCCATCAAAGCTAAAAGGAACAAAAAATAACAGAGGATTAAATATGGAATGAAGATTTTACAGAAGGTAAAATATTGGCAATTTTTGAACATAGTGAAGGATTTTAAGCATGCGTGGGATAGGCACAAGGCTATCCTAGATATAAGATAGGGAACTGGGGACTAATAAAAGTATTTAGACAATTGGGCAGACTAGATGGACCGAATGGTTCTTATCTGCTGACACATTCTATGTTTCTATGAATTGTTTTTCTCTTCAGACTGCCGAGGCCTCATTGAGAGATTCACACACGTTAGGCTGCTCCAGCGAAATGCGTCGTTTTTTATCCTATTTTTTTTACCTGCTACAGTTTCAAAGCTTCATTATTCCATCAGTTTGTGAGTGAAATACTTACCTTTCACTCAAGATCACATTGTTTAAAATTGAATTAAACTATTAGTGTTTATGTATTTATATTTTTAAGGTTCAGCTTGTTACTGTGCCTTCCTGACCCCCCCCCCCCCCCCCATTTCATCTGTATATTTTAGCACTTGGAAGAGTGCAATAGGGGGCTGCGTGCAAGTTGTTTTAGCAAGTATACTATTATTTTTTTCACAGTTTGTTCACACATATCCTTGCTCTGTTCATGTGTTATTCTGCATGAATCACATTTTTTATATTTGACTCAAGCCCTCCTCCAGTGATTACTCTGCATGTATACTATAGGTGTTGCGGCACTGATTATATAGACACTGAACATATAAAGTTTTGTTATATTTAGTCACTTCCTGTGCTGCTGGAATACAATGCATGGTGTGGAATCTAAATATTCTTGCTCTTGTACACGTAGGATGTCTTAACAGTGAAACATATTGTCTGATTATGTCACCACTAGAAAAACATGATATTCCATTAATTTGAATGTCCTTATTCTCATTGGTTCTTGCAGCAAAAAAAAGAGGAAATTTACTTGTTACTCAGCTATTTTGGGCATTCCTAGTTTCTTGCAAACTGCTGTAATTTCACAATTTCATCTAGCTGTAAGTATTTAAAATTTTAAGCAATGCAAAATGTAAACATTTTAAAGCACATTAATATGCATTAACATTTGGAAGATGCATTTGGGGCACCAAACAGTCCGTTTAACTACAATTTAAACCAAGACCAAATCTAAGAGAAAACAACCCTACCCTGGTAGTCTAGAGGTATACTTGGCAATCGCATAGGCCAGAACACCCAGAGTAGGCACCTGCCTCCTTTGCCAGACTGCTGGCTGGGGAGAGGAAAATATCTCCATTCACCTGCCCCCTCTCTGCGCGGGGCAGGCAACTTGATGTCTGGTCACTACCCAGGCGCACAGATATCCTATCAAGCTGCCTTTTGTTTCCCACTTGTTTGCAGAAGTCTGAGCATCAGGTGGCACGTGACCTCTAAAGTCCTATGCGTGCAATCTGTAATCTGGGTACTGGGGCAAGTATTGTGGATGCAATCTAGGTGTGGGGGCAAGTTCTATGTGTGCTAGCTGGATGCTGAGCAACTGTGGATACAATCTGGGGTGCTGGGGCAAGTCCTGTGTGTGAAGTAATGGTCCTGGGGCAAGTCCTACGTGTGCAATCTGAATGCTTGGAAAGTTGTGTGGATACAATCTGGGTGCTGGGGCAAGTTCTATGTGTGCAATCTGTATGCTTGAAAAGTACTGTTGATGCAATCTGGGGGCTTGGGCAAGTCCTGTGGGTGAAATCTGAATGCTGGGTAAGTCGTTTGGGTACAATCTGGATGCTCGGCAAGTCCTTTGGGTGCAAGGTTGGTGCTGGGACAAGTCCTATCTTTGCAATCTAGGTGCTGGGCAAGTCTTGTTGATGCAGTCTTGGTGCTGAGGTAAGCCTTTTTGGTGCAATTTGTGTGCTGGTCAGTCCCATGGATCCACTCTGGGTGCTGGAGCAAGTCCTATGTGTGCAATCTAGGTGCTTGGGCAAGTGTTGTGGATGTAAATTGGTGCTGGGGCAAGTACTGTGGACTCAATCTGGGTGCTTGGACAAGACTTGTGGGCAGGGCCGATCCTATGGTCACGTGCGCCTGGGTGCAGGATTTTTTTGGGCGCCCCCTTGTTGGGCGTGGCTATAATACTAACTCCTCCCCCTTCACAAATGTATTCAAGAAATCTAAATTAAAGTACCAAAACTTTATTATAAATTATTTAAAAAAAAAAAAAGAAAAGTAGAAACCCAGTGTGATTACCAATGGAGAATTTTGGTGAACTTTATGTGAGAGTGTGTTTGTATGTATGTATTAGTGAGCTTGTATTAGTGTGATTATGTGTTAATGCATGTTATGTGAGTATTCACAAGTGTTATGTGAGTGTGTATTAGTGTGATTGTGTATGTTATGTAGGTGTTCTGGTGAGCGTTATGTGTGTGTGTATTAGTGAGTGTGTATTAATGCATGTTATGTGAGTGTATACATACAGACACACTCTCACAGCCACTCACAAACACACACATACACAGTCACTCACAGACGCACACATACACAGTCACTCACAGACACACACATACACAATCACTTAGAGACACACACATACACAGTCACTTAAAGACACACACTCGCATGTACACAGTCACTTAGAGATACACACTCGAATATACACAGTCACACACTAACATATACACCGTCACTTACAGACACACAATCACATATACACACACTCACATGTGAGCAGACACTCACATGTGAGCAGTCACTCACAGACACACACTCGCATGTACGCAGTCACTCACAGACACACACTTGCATGTACCTAGTCACTCAGACACACACTTGCATGTACGCAGTTACTCTCAGATGCACACTCATACACAGTCACTCACATATACACAATGAATCCCAAACACACTCACATATACACAATGAATCCCAAACACACTCACAGTCACACACTCACATATACACAGTCACACACTCACATACACACACTCACATATACACAGTCACACACTCACATATACACAGTCACTTAGACAAACACTTGCATATACACAATCCCTCACATACACACACTCACATATACACAATCACTCACAGACACACACTCACATATACACAGTCACTCCTAATACACACAGACACCCTTACACAAAGATGTATTTTCTTTTTTTTAACGTTAAAAATAGTTTTTGATGTTTGTCCTCCTCCCTGCTCACTTACCTTTTAGTTGCAGGGAGGGGAATGGCTCAGACGGTAGACCGTGTGGTTATTGCTGCTGTACAGCTTCTTCTGTGAATCCGGATGCTCTGACCTATCACAGCGTGAGGGGGCGGAGCATGCACCCCTCGCGCTGAACTCCGCCCACTGAGGTACGTGTGCTGTAACCTCAATAAGGATCACTACAGACATACAAGGCACCCGGCATGAGCAAAGGCGTGCCGCTATCAATCATTGTGATAGCAGCGCCTGCTCTGTGTGCCGGCCAGCAGCAGTCTAGGCGCCCCCATCTTTCACAGCTATACAGCGCCTGGGCGCGGTGCACCCCGTGCACCCGCCCAGAATCGGCCCTGCTTGTGGGTGCAATCTAGGTGCTCTGTCAAGACAAGTAGGTGCAAGCTGTGTGCTCTGGAAGACCTATGAGTTTAGATTGGGTGATTGGCAAAGCCTGCGTGTGCAATCATAGTGCTCTGGCAAGACCTGTGAGTACACGCTGGGTGCTTTGTCAAGTCACGATGGGTGATGCTGTGGCAAGTTATGTCAGTGCAATCAGGTACTGCAGGTGCAACTGAAAGGGATGTGCGGGCAATAATTAAATGAGGGCAAAGCAGCATGTAAAACGTAAATGAGGCAAGTAAAAAATGCCCATGGTGGCACCCCTGTGCCCTCTCAATCCATGTATAAAAAAAAATTATGCAGGCATGTCACTGAAATTGTGCTTAAACTCTCTGCCAATCTTTCAGCCCCATCAAAGTGCCAGGATGCATAAAAATGGGCCAATCTCATCTTGTGGCACAGTTTTATTTTTGTATCATCCAAACATTGTTATTATTGTTCTTGTAGAGAATACAAATTATGATCTAAACATTGTTGGCAAAATCGCAAGCAGATGGCTAATTTAGTATAAAAATAAGTTTTATATATATATATATATATATTTGTGGGGTGTCCAATTTATGACATTCCACATTTCCCATTGAAAAGCAGTTCATTTGCATATCAAGCCACAGGTGATGTCGTAAACTGCAGACTCCACAGATCTAAACGCATTTTTCTCCTAATTTAAGAAATCTTGCTAACACATTTTTTCATAATTTTTGTTCACTACAGTCACAGTAAAAACAATGTTTAGATGATACAGTCCCTTTAATCCATGGAAGTGTTTATAGTTAACCCTAATGTGTTTAAGGTGGCGCAATCACCATGGAAACCAACAGCTGCTGATTGCTACAGCCCTCTCAGTCCTTTAGACGTGCATGCTGGCTGTGTGTTACTGTGACAGGGGACGCCCCTGTCCTCCGGGTACACGGGTGGAGGAGGAGTCACGCGTGTTTCTGGATACCTGCTTTTCCTCAGGGATTCTGTGTCCCCCACCTTGCATCATCTAGCCCCCACCCTTCACCCCGCTACAGTCGCGCACCCAGCTGCGGGTTCACGGTGGGAGATCGGTTCGCGAGCTCGGCTGCTGTTGGGCGGGTAAGTGTCCGCGGCGCGGGAGCGCGCGGCTCCGGCCTGTCTGCTGGCGGTGATCAGGCGAAGATGGCGCCGGGCGGATGGAAATCCTAATGACAGTCTCCAGAATCGCTTCCATCTGTACCATGGTAAGTGTGACAGCCTGGTCTGGGAGGACACGGCCTGCTGTGCTCGGGATGTGCTCGCAGACTGTGTGCCGGGTCCTGGGAGAGACGGGGAGTGAGTTGTGAGGGTTGGTCGAGCTCCGGCTGCAGCTGTCCTGTGCAGGAAAGGCCGTGGATGCAGTGCGGCCTAGTTTGAGCTGCTGGGCTGGGTGTAACTGCTGCGCAGCACGAGTCCTTGGCAAAATGACGATTGTTTGGGTTTTTTTTTTTTTTTGCCTGTCAGTGTGGTTTGGTAATTTGTGCCAGTTTGTAATGCACAAGGCAAGGGGTACCACTCCCCTGCACACTGGCACATCCCTACAGCTGGGTGCCTGCACAGTGAAAGGCAAAGGTCCATGGTGCATCATCTGTACCTGGCAGTTACCCCCACTCTTTCTTTCTACCTAATGTTTGATAGCAGTAAAAATAGTAATTAGATTGTACGTGTGTATATAAGTGGTGCAGGATCAGAGCAATTCATTAAGCAAGTTCAATCCAAATGTTTATGCTAAGATGCAATATATATATATATATATATATATATATGAGAGAATGTGGGTGAATGCATATCTATATATATATCTATATATTAGTGCCTTGATCCAATAACCTGATGACTGAATGCCATGACTGGGCTTGCTCAAATATTTTCTTACTAAAGTGTCCGAGTTTTGGCTTCTCTTAAAAGCACATTTTCAGTGGGTCCCTTAGTGCAGAGAGACTGGCATGCTTAAATATTACATACCATCAGTGGTATTAAAGGAACAGACAACATAAAAAAAAATGGCTACATGCCTTAAAATGAGGCTTTTATACCAGTGTTCTCTCTTATATATTTCTAAATAGCCTTACGTTTCAATACCCTCTTTCGTGAAAAAAATCCTATGTAAGGTTTCATACCTTACAAATGTAATTGGCATGGGTGGATGCCAACAGTGGTACAGTGCATGGGTTCTGTTGTCAGCTTGAAGCAGGAAGACCTGGTAAGACCTGTGCAGTGTTTTGTATTTGAAGCATTGCACAGATTACTGAAATGTTTGGCTCTCCATAGTGGCGCAATCTCAGTGTGAACTCCTGAAAAAGGGGTCAAGATGTTGTGCTACCTGCTTCACTCCCATAATTCTGAGTATCCCTGGTGCTGTTTGCACCCATGCAACCCATGTATTAAAATAATAAAAAAAAAAAAAAAAGGCTAAAGATATCCTTCAGCACATGGGTCAGTATATATAAAACAGGTGCGATGGCTGTTATATTTAGATCAGTTATTGCACTGCATTTTCCTTTATAAATCCCCCACATTGTGAGTAGCATCATCGATTGTAGAAATAAATCATTTCTTTACTGTCTCTTCGAGGAATGTATTGTGTAAAACCTCCCATATCAGATAAACCTGTATTTTCATGCAGCTCAATTCAGGTACTTTGTTAAAATGATGGGTTATGAAGCATCTTTGGGCACACACTAATTACATCAATGACTGTTATTGCCATTATCATTTTGTGCATCACAACGTACGTGCTTTTATGATTAGTTATGTTACGGAATCAAAGTGGCAGATCATGGAATACGGGGCTCACAATCAACCCTACTTATAATTGGCTTTTCCAATGAATGATTATGCAATTCTTTATTGATATGCTCCCCCCTCCTCCTAAACTATGCAAGCTACCCAATATGTAGACCTACTCAGTGGTAGGTAGATTGACAGGAATTGGGAATAGAACACGGGGAGTCAGGCAAGGATTGTGGTAGTGATAATGTAATGAGAGTTGCTCATTAGCTGGTTATTACATTACCTGTGATCAAATAGTTAATGATTCCTCACAGTAAAGTAGCACCAGAATTTAAAATGTAGATGTGAACCTTGGTTTGAATAGATGCTAAAATGGTGCACACAGTGTTATACTTGAAATCATTGTATTTTGTTTGTAAACACCAAGATAAAGGGACTGTATCACCTGAACATTGTTTTAACTGAATGTAGAGCATTAACAATAAATGAAAATAATCTAAACACTGTGTTAGTAAAATTTCAAGCAAATATCTAAATTAGGATATAATTTTAAATTTGCATACTGTGTCACAGGTGATGTTAAAAACTGGAGACTCCACAGACACATTTAAAATGCATTTCTCTCCTAATTTAAGCATTTGCTTGCAATTTTGATAATACAATCATTTTTATTCTTTACATTCACAGTTAAAACAATGTTTAGGTGATACCTTCCCTTTAATGATGCCTGATGTGCTTATAAGCTTACTGGTCATAAAAATGTGAAAAGATTTATTTCCTAACCTTACTAACCAAAGTCTTGTGCATGACACTTGAGGAGTGTCATGCACAAGACTTTAAGAGAATACATTGATTATGGTCAAATTTCAATTCATCTGTAGAATTTAGGAGCCAGCCAGATCTGTTCGGTGCAATACGAGTGAATCCCTGCAAAAATAGACCAGAATATCCTTCATGGAAAAACTTGTTGGCTCTTGTCTTTGTCTACTATTTTGCTGTGAAGTTTGCCATATTGGTTTTGAGTTCACCACAATTCATTGTTTACACTGTAAGCTCATTTGGGCAAGGCCCTCCTCACCTTTTGTTCAACTTTGTCTAATTTGTATGATATTTGTTTGTTTTTCATTTACTCCATTGTAAAGGGCTTGCACATTGGTGCTTTGGAAATAGAATTGTATTGGTAAAGAAACCCTTTTGTTTTTTTTCTGAGTAATCATTTGCCTTCTGCCTACATGTATGCTGCTGATTTTTTTTAAATTGTTTAATTTTAGTCTTGTGCTGTTGTTTGTGCATTTTGTTTAAACTCGCATTCCTATTGGGTGAGAAAAGTGAGACCTTTCACTAGAAAAAAAAAAAGAAATATTACAAGTAATTTAATCATTAGTTTGTAAATGAGACTCTAATTAGTTGCATAAGATTTTCCAAACACAGAAGAAATCTCCCCAACAATGTTCTGTTTAGAGTCTTTATTTAGTTCATTCTTGATGACTAATCTTAACTTACAACATTGTTTTTAAAGCACACATCAGCACTCCTTTTCACTTGAGTTTGACAATATTGTCTGTTTTGAAACCATGTGACTAAAGAAATAACTGTATTTCTAATTGAGGAGTGTCATGCACAAGACTTTAAGATAATATGTTGATTATGGTCAGATTTCAATTGTAATTCATCTGTAGAATTTAGGAGCCAGCCAGATCTGTTCGGTTCAAGACGAGGTGAAAAGTTAGGAGAGTCGTAACCTCTTCAGGAGCCCCAGCTCCAGGACTTTGTCAAGCCCCAGGGTGAATGCATCTTAGTGTTTACAATCACAGTGTCATAATTTAGTTTCCTGCTTCTCAGCTGATAAAAAGGAAATGTACTAGTATTATGGAGTCGGATGTATCATTTGTAAAGGATGGTTGCAGGAGTCAATTACATAAATACATATTAAACGCAAAGCATACTTTTAGATTGTGGTTTTATATTTACAGATGATTTATCGTCCAGTACTGTAGTAAATATATTTTCTGGTCTCTATGTTTTGACCTGCACATGTGAATACATTCTGGTTTAAAAAAAGGCTTTTTATAATGTTGCCTCCACACACCATGCAAAAAAGTTTTTTTTTTTTTTTTTATTTGGTTAAAGGGACCTGGTCAACCTAAATATTGCTCATGCTCGCGTGTGAGTGTATAGAATGAAAAATGATGACCGATTATCTAGACATTGTGTTAGCAGAATTGCAAGCAGGGGCATAAAATAAGAGAAATGTGTCTGGTGTCTCACATTTACAGAATTTGCTTGCAATTCTGCTAATACAATGTATAGGACATGTTTTATTTACTTATTGCACATGGTTATGCGGCTATAAACATTTATATGATTTGACAATCTGTCGCTGGGGTCAATAGATTCAGCCTTTCAGTCAAGGGCATACATTTCCACTTCCTGTGTGATTATTTAC
Organism: Pelodytes ibericus; assembly: GCA_036172795.1. Taxonomy (NCBI): domain Eukaryota; kingdom Metazoa; phylum Chordata; class Amphibia; order Anura; family Pelodytidae; genus Pelodytes; species Pelodytes ibericus. The sequence continues at coordinate 264,531,568 of CM069857.1, forward strand.
CTTGGCTATTGGATAACCATTGGAGTTCCCTAAATAATCATAGGAGGGGCTTCATACAGGGTACTCCCACTTTAGGTAGAATAGGTTATTGACCTGGGAGTCTGTAAATTGGCTGAGGTAGTCTCAGTCCACCATTAAAAACTTTCCCATCTCAAATCACCTGTGGCATTGGCAGCCAAACTAGCATACTGTTCCCTCCAATATTTCCTCACCACCATCTCGTCTAGTCATCCATCCAGAGGTAGTGTAAGCCATGCACAGACTGGAGCTCAAGAGTACATCAAACAAGTTGATTCCTCCTCTTCAGTTGTTTCGGGGATGGTAGGGACTTTGGTTGAGAAGCACACAGCAGAAGGTTGGTTGTTTATAGGTAGACAGTTACAAATTTAGCTGGTTGCAAGTTGTTCACTTCTGCAAAGTGTCTAACATAATCACTTGTTCAAATATGGAGGTTTTCATTCCAAATGGAGCCAGGAACTACATTATAATTCATCTAAAATCATAATTATGTAGAACATTGTGATAACTGTAATTTAAGAGGTTAACACTCTGTTTTATAGACAAGCTAATATGTATGAAATTATCTGTGTAACTTGTACTGTGGTCACAACTTCAGGTTTTTTAGAAAATCCTAATTGGCAGAGATTATAGAAGATCATTAGCAGTCAGAATACTACAAGACCAAATCCAAATCTTTGTTGCTGTGAATAAAATATTCTGGTCACCTTAGTCTTGAATTTACTGCCACCGTTCCAAGCTCTTTAGATGCCCATTGATAAACATCCTGTAATATTGCCATTCTAACCTGTATAGTAAGGCAGAAGCAAATGGAATAGAGCTGCCATCCCATTTGACCTTGATTTGCAATTTATTCAAATCAATTAGGCAACTGTTTTTTTTCTTTCTTGTTAATATAACAAATTGTTAAAAGATGCCAAACATCTTCTGTTGCTTAAGTAGGAGTTGCGGGGAAATCTTGCAGTTTAAAGAACTGTTGGCAAAAATGAAGGTAATTAATTATAGAAACGTTGAATCATTTTAATGAAAGAATATAAATAAAGCCCCTTATTGAGACCTTGTTTCTTGCATTGCACTACCTGGAGGCAGACCTCTTTAGAATCTTGGGTCAGATGAAGGAAGGTCTAACCCAAGATGTCTGCGGCCTGAAAGAGATCTACAGAGCAAAAAAGGTCTCATTAAGATGCGTTATTTATATTCTTTTGTTAAATAATTTCTATTTAAAATAACTACAGTTGGGATAAAATTAACTTATGTTTAGTTCAATATTTCAACTAAAAATTAGTTAATTTTATGCCAACAGTTGTTGTTTGAGTGCATTCATTCATTTTACACTTAATATATAGAACCTTTATCCAGGATGTTGGACGTTGAAGGAAAAGTTAAGGGTCTACTCAATAAAAGATAGAACTTTGAAAAATACTCACATTCAGTTGATTTACTAACCAGTGATTTCCTGCAAAAGTCAATCAGAATAGCCTTCATGGAAAAAGTCTTTGGCTCTTGTCATTGTTTACTATTTTCCTGCTATGTTTGCCATTGTTTAGATTTTAAGCTTGTTTGGGCAAGGCCCTCCTCGCCCTTTGTTCAACTTTGTCTAATTCGTAACTCCCCCTGTTATTTGTTTTCCGTTTATTCCATTGTTCTTTACTTGCCCTATATGCTATACAATTCAACCTCACCAGTCCTTCTCGTTTATTGCTATTCCCCCTTATCAGTATAGTCTTTAATAGATAGACCGATATATAGGATCTAGTCTAAGTAATGGTACTCCCATAGCATCCCATGTAATGCAAAACAATTGAAGTTCGGAGCCAGCATCATGGCTCCCCAGCCTTTGCAATTTGTCAAGTCCAATACTAATTCATCCTATATCCAAGAGTCGTTAATGGCACTGGAACTTGTATGAGTCTATTGTTTTCATTATTATAGGTTTTACTGGATAAAACGAGAATTGCAGTGAAATTCAAACTTTAGGCCAGTGTAGCGGAGTGGAGGGGCAGGGAGATGCAAGAGTAAGGACTTTCAATGTAGAGCTGGTAGATATCAGTAGCAGCATATTGTGTTTCTTGAAATAGGATGAAAGGAGAATGGGTGGGCAAGGTGTTCATCACCTTAGGAGCAAAACAGACCAATTCAGGGAGGTGGTACTTCCATAAGCTTCTATGTAAAGCATTTAAAAAAGGAGCCAGCAACATGGATTTTTAGGAGCCATGGCTCCAGGGATTTGTCAAACCATTACTGGTTTGGCAGGAGACCCTTTGCAACAAAAGTCCCTATCACCTACATCACTGGCTAAGCATCATGTTAACTGCAATCAAAAGCCAACACTGCCTTAGCATTATAGAAATCTGGTCACCAACATCTAGAGTTCAAACTACTGATGGTTAACACACAAATGCTTGCTGAGCATGATGGGAAATGTAATCCATGATACTAGAACTGTCCCGTGTGGCAGGAGTGGCCTGGTGTCTCATGCTGCTCCTCTCACATTCTGTGGGACCATGGACATACTGTCAGTAGAAATCGACCAGCATGAGATTACCTGATCCTGATGGGTTGCAATGTAGAGGGAAAACACGTCCTGAAATCCACAGAGCTGATTATAGCGAGGGGGGGGGGGGGGGGGGGGGGGAAATACGGCACAAGCCAGAAGGCAAATCTACCCCCAGTTTTCTAATTGATTTCTCTTGGTGCATGCACAGTAATTAACCAAATAAAATAATGGGAGAAGTGCTATGCATATAAACTGAGAGCCTTTTGATTGGCTTGTAAGGGATGTTGTTTAGAAAAGGATCGCCTTAAGAAACCTTGCAAATGTTTAGTTCTAAAGGTGGGTGATACAAAAACTAAACTAAGATTAATCCAATGAATTTTTTTTTTATTTTTTTTATAGATATTAAGATTTATTAATAGTTTCAGATAGTGATTGTTTGGCTGGAATCGTCCTTTTAAGCTGTTCAATGCACCTTTTGATATTAAATGGCCATGACAAACCTGATTGACTCTGTTACCTGAGGCATATGATCACTGTGATTGGTTATCACAATGATCATATTCCCTGGAAGAGCTATGAGCAGACACATGCACTGCTCATTTAAATCAGACACATATGTCTGATTATGTAAATAGAAGAAAATCACGCTTAGTCTACCCAGATGAACCAGTAAAGTCATGATCAAATAATAGTGAAAGAAAGTCTTATTAAGTCTTTATAACTTCCCCTTATGAGTCTAGAATCTTTCTGCTCCTCTGTTCAGCAACCACTGTAGATCAAGATGTTTATCGAGCCCCTCCATGATGGTCTACTGTTGTGCTTTCTTATCCATACCCAAATGTGTTTGGTAATCAGCAGGTCAAACGTATCCATTAGTTTCCCCCTGCAACGTTGGCCGTTTTTATGCGGAAGTAGGGCTCTACTGAAGATGTTATAATGGGCATAAGGCAGAGTAGCGCCAAGATGATAAACAGATGTATCCTCAGTCGGTACTGAAAGTGCAAAGGCTCCTTCCTCCCTACTCGTATCATCACTGGCAGCTTCAGTAGGGGTGCATCCTCGGAGGAATCCATACTAATCTTATATAATGCTGTTTAGTTAGCCAGACAATGGCTTTTCACACCTTTTAGTATATCATTGATCTGCTCTAGTTGTAAGTTTCCTTGTGGTTCTGCCGATGTATTGTAGGTTACATGGGCATTCCATGAGATACATCACATCAAATCTTATGAATTACCTGCTTCTTCAAATCTATCTCTGCCTATCACCCCATTTCTTACACAGTCCATCTGTTTTCTCTCTCTGGAAGTCTGATTGGACATAACTTTATACTAGATTTTCCTTTAGATTCTATCATTTGTTGGATGTTCAAAAAGTAAAGGCTCCAAATTGCCAATATTTCTGAAATATGCGTCTAATTTTATAAACATCTGGTTACAAAAGGGATCGGGTTCTCTTCCACATCCCTGCATGATTTTATCTTCCCTATTAACATTTCGTAGCTCCACTAGTTTAGGTCCCTCTCTTTACATCTGTTAATAAACTTCCCAACCTGTTATGCGTCTGATTGTGGGAAGGGGTTAAATGCACACATTTATTATATAAACTGTACACATTACAGTGTAGCTGCAGACTCCAAAGACCCCTTATGAAACCTGGCCACCCTAGTATATATGGGCCACTGTTTAAAGTCCACGGTTATATATATTTAAAAGAAGAAAAACTACCACAACTAGAGGACAATGTCTAAAATTAGAGGGGCAACGATTTTTAAAAGTAAAATCAGTAGGTATTACTTTACTGAGAGGGTAGTGGATGTATGGAATAGCCTTCCAGTAGAAGTGGTAGATGTAAACACAGTGGAGGAGTTTAAGCATGCGTGGGATAGACACAAGGCTAGATATAAGATAGGGAACTGGGGACTAATAAAAGTATTTTAGAAAATTGGGCAGACTAGATGGATTGAATGGTTCCGATCTGTCGATTTCTATGTGACAGACATAGCAATGCAGAGCTGGTAACAGCCTTGTTCACCTTTATGTGCACTTTATTCAAACCAGTTAGTCAGCTGTTTTCGCTGGCTGTTAATTTGGCATTTTACTTGCAAAACAGATTAGGCAGTGAATATTTCTGAAATCTCTGTGCACTGCACTTTCATCCGTAAATGGCTGCACAGTTGTGCAATCCCAGCGGGGTGAACAGTTTATTTTCCTCTTAGCAATAACCTCTGAATCCTCGGCAGATAGAAGGCTTGTGCAGCCTACCTATTACTGATACTTTTCTATCATTACACAGTGTTTGTGTTGTTTAGTTTTAGTATCCATAAGGATGCAGTGCTGATGTTTACTGCCCTGTCACTGTTAATTGATGGTTGCAGATTGGATCCACAGTTACAGATCTGACTGAAGTAGGGCATAGTTGATGGCTGTGAGTGCTGGAAAGTTGACAAGCACAGTGATGGAATTAGACACACTGCTTTGTGGAAGAATATGAATAAATGAGATCCAGGCTTCAACCTTTTTTTTTCTTTTTCTTTTTCCAACTTCCCTATTAATCGTTATGATGTTTATAGATGTTAAACTTATTGCATTTCCTCATAGAAAATAGAATTTGTTTCATTGAGTCTAAAATGTGCTTCTGTCAGGGGGCCTGTATTTTTATTTTATGCAAAGTGGGCCATATAATCAGAAACTTTGTATGTGTGTGGGGCTGCATTATTATTTTGTATTAAGTAACGATGTAGAATTGCTAGTTGCTATATAAAAATGTCTTATTTATACATGTTCTTGCTAAATTAACAGTACTTCAAACAAAATGCACACTTACACTGGTCTTGAGAATATGGGTAGTTTAAGTCAATAAAGTTTCTTTCGATGATATACGTGTCAAATTGGGTACGCCCCTGACTTATGTTGTATTAACACATTGTCCATCAGAGTCCTTTTTCTGTAAAAATATGGAACAAATGTAGCTAATCCCCCTCCAAAAATAACGCAAAGATTGAATCAATGGTTTTGCTTCAACATTCATTATGTTCAAGCAGGGTGGATTTGATTTAAATCATGATTTTTAAACGTACAGACTCATTCTTGTTAGTAATTGTATTCTGAGGGACTGTAGCATTAGAACATTGTTTTTACTGTGCATATAGAGCACAAATGATTGAATAAGTTATAAACATTGTGTTAGCAAAATTACAACTATATGGCTAAATTAGGAGAAAAGTTGTTTTAAATATGTCTATTTATGACATCATTTTTACTGTGTAAAAAGGCATGTTATCTCAGTTGGATAATTTTAATAAAAAGTAAATCTTGCATGAAAATACAGCCTCATGCTGCATAACTAGACTCTCTTTCATTTCTGAGGTTCATGCTGAATAACCTCTGAACTATAATGTAACTTAAATAGAAAATAGTTTTTAGATAGGTTTTGCCTTAAAATAAATTTTGATTTAAATCCAAAAAATCATTGATTTTAATCCACTCTGTTTCCAAGGTTATTTCCAAGGTGTTTGTATGTAGCATCATATAAATTCTACGTGTGTCTACATTCCTTGACTTTGGCACACAAGGCTTACACGCACATGCATAAAGATGTTCTGTTGACATCAATGGATTCATCGTTCTTGATTTATTTGAATCACATTAAACCTAAACAATGTTTTTAAGATGGTTTTCTTGAAATGGGTTCAAAATGGTTCCATGTTAGAACGAACAATTAGACCAATAATAATTACGTGCTGGTATTTAGTAGGTGGAACAGCACCGTTAACTGGCAATTTATTTTGAAGGCAAAAGATCTTGTGGATTTTTATGTGCTATTAAAATGATAATGGGGGTCATGTATAGAGGTTGCCCCTAAAAAAACAGTGCATGCACTTTTTTTTTTTTTTTTTTTAAATACATCTGACACTTATCCGGTTGAGCTTAGTAACCAAAGGTTGGCTGAGATTTTCAGAACAATTGTCACAATCAATTCATTTATAGGAGCTCTGTCAACATTAACAGTGCTTCTACTAATGTAGAGAACAGAAAATGTATCCAAATGCATAAACCTATAGAAAAATGTTTTACATGTGTCTGTTTTCTGTGTCTCCTGCTTATGTCTTTACCTTGTGGTGGAAAATGGAAATGAAACATTCTCCATTGAAATGGTGTTGATTTCCAAATCGAGCCACGGTTGATGTTATAAGCAAGAGACAGCAGAAACATTTTTACAATGTCTCTGATTTTGTGCATTTGAATGCAATCCTGCTAACACAATGTATAGATCATAACTTTGTCCATTATTTTCCTCTCTTCATTTACAGGATAAGCAATATTTAGGTTTACTGAGTCCCTTAACCCCTTCATGACGCATGGTGCTTGCGTCCCAAACGACGCAAGCACCAACACGTCACGATTGGTTCCTGGCCACCGATCACAAGGGGATCGGTAGCCAGGAACACTCTCGCGGGGACCCGATCAGGGTCTTAACAGACCCTGGGGGTCCCTGCAAAAAAAAACGCGAGACCTCCGGACGTCATGTGTGACGTCACCGCGTTCGGGCACGGCGCGATTTGGAGAAATGTAGCCTGTGCTCGCTTTGAGCACCGGCTACATTTCCCCTGTCAGACTGAGGCCACTCAAAGTGGCCTCAGATGACAGGTAGGATCCCGCTGCAAATCGCGATGAGCTGTTTATTACAGGACGTACTATGCCGTCCTAACGAGTTTAAGGCACTTAAAGTCAGGACGGCATAGTACGTCCTAACGTCACGAAGGGGTTAAAGAAAAGTGCAGATAAGTGTGCTGGAGCAAAATAGAAGTATGTTTGTGTGACATACATCTTATTGGAGTTATCAGTGCACATAGTGCCATATTGTATACATGATCCCCAATGTTTGTTATATAGTCACATCTATTAAATGAAAGCTTTGTGTTTCATTCTACAAAATAAATCTGGTGAAATATAGTCCAGTCACGTTGGTTTAAGGACCGACGTCCTGTTAAATCTGTATTGCATTTTATGCATCCTACTTTCAGATATCTTGTGCTGTTGTAACAGGTTGTCTTCTCTTATTTCTTAGTAAAGTATTGCTAATCTTCCCAATTCTTTTTCTTTCAAATCCCTTCTATTTTGATAGAAATACCTACTGCTTATCTCAAGGATTTAAACCCTCTTTAAGGGCTAGAAAAATAAATGTTGTGTAATATAAAAATTATATATATTCACCCCCCCCCCCCCCCTTTCTCCTTGGTAATCCTATGAGCTTAAGTCAAGTCCTAATTAGCAAATCTGTCCCCTTTTTATGTAAAATAATCCTGTCAACAATCCCTTTTAACCCAGTATCCACAAGCTAGAAATCTTCAGTCACCTCAACATTTATTCAGATGGCAGCAATGTATATATATTTGGAATGCTGCTATCCAGTTGACTGAAATAGATATATAATGTATTTTAGAACATTAAGGATCATCATTACTACATAGGCACTAATAACGCTAAGGAATAACCTACATCTTATATGGTTTGCAGGGGAGAAGAGGTGTGTCAGGAACCCATTACTATTGAGTTAGTAGTAGTTTTGTAGAGTTCAGCTGAACAAGGCAGCTTACTATGGACTTAGTGGCAGTAATAATAATTACCGTATATACTAGAGTATAAGCCGAGTTTTTCAGCACAATTTTTGTGCTGAAAAATGCCCCCCTCGGCTTATACTCGAGTCAGTGGGGGGAAAAAAAAAAAATCTAAAACATACCTCGTTCCTGCTCTGTCCCCCGGTGCTCTGAAGCTGCGTGGCTGTGAGGGAAGCGTTGTGAGCTTCCCTCCAGCCGCGCGGTCAATAAAGTGTGTTTTTTTTTTTTAAACACACTTTATTGACCGCGCGACCGGAGGGAAGCTCACAACGCTTCCCTCACAGCCACGCAGCTTCAGAGCACCGGGGGACAGAGCAGGAACGAGGTAAGTGCTGGGGTCTGGGGGAGGAGGGTGGCATAACGAGCATACTAAGGGGCAATATCCTGGCATATTGGGGGCAATATCCTGGCATATTGGGGGCAATATCTTGGCATATTGGGGGGCAATATCTTGGCATATTGGGGGGCAATATCTTGGCATATTGGGGGCCAATATCTTGGCATATTGGGGGCCAATATCTTGGCATATTGGGGGCCAATATCTTGGCATATTGGGGGCCAATATCTTGGCATATTGGGGGCCAATATCTTGGCATATTAAATGGCATATTGGGGGCAATATTTACCAGTAGCTGCCTCATTTTCCACCCTAGTCTTATACTCGAGTCAATATTTTTTCCCAGTTCTTTGTGGTAAAATTAGGTGCCTCGGCTTATATTCGGGTCGGCTTATACTCGAATATATACGGTATAAGTTGGTATATAAAGCACAAATATAACTGGCTTCAAACTACCATGGTAGTTATATGCTTGAATATTTCATTTCATTTAGAATAACCGGATTAGTAAAACTGTTATATCTGAACTGAGTGCTACTTAAATTGCTTTATTTAATTAAAACAATAACATTTTACAGCATGCACTAAAGTGGCAATGTCTTCTTTGTTTGTATGTATAAAAACAAAAAAAACCCATTAACATTAAACTTGGTTACCTTTCCTACACCACAAGGACTGGACTCCGCCATGATGGCTGCTTTCCTAAAATTTTACAGCCGACACCTTTCTGTGCTGCTTTAAAAACTCTTTTATGACTCAGTCAGGCTACAGAAACAGGGCTGCTAGAAATGGTACATATTACAGCACCTGACTACAGGATTTTATATCCATACTCTTTTTCTGGCTCCTAAAAACAAACAAACATGCTACTTCTAAATTCTATAAACATAGACTGCTGGATTGTATTAAAATGTATAGGAATAATGTGAGTATTTTAGTGTAATATAGTTTTTGGCATGTAATAATGTTGCCTACTGTACAAAATATGCAATTTATTTATCATTTTAGTACATTTCCAGTATACTTTTTTTTTTTTTTTACTGCAAGCTAATTATGCAATGATTAATAAATCTAAGTAGATTATACAATGTGCATGATGTTCCTGCTTTGAAGGTGCCATGTTTTTGAAATATTAAACAACCTAATATATTCAATAAAAAATTCAACATAAGGTGATTGATTGTGACAGCCTACCTGCAAACATACTGAATGAAACATGTTACACTTTGCGTTGCTAGCGTGTAGGCGACACTTTATTTGACGATTATCCAAGTCTAAATCTATTTGTAGAGTCTTTTACCAACGAACAGGTTACATAAAGGGAATGCTTAAATTGTGCTATTTTGGAGATGATTGTGTCCAGCCAGGCTTGTGAGAGGAGCTATGAGTAGGTGCTTGAATAATTATCCAGCATTTGTAACCAAGGCAGTGATATAAAGACATAAACTATTTTGTACCCAGCAACCTATGCCGCTAGCAGTCTGTGTTTTCGTGTCTGTTCGTTAGTATTTTTAGCCCTGCCCAGACAAGAGATCTTGCAGTTACTCTCCACTGTTCTAGATAAAGATCCATAAATGATCAGATTTCTGATATTAGGTGGAGGGTTTTATACAGTTTTGTGTCTGTTTATATATGTTACTCTGTTTCACCATCCTACAAGATTCTACAAAAACAGCTGCTAAATAGAGTGCAGTTGCTCCCCTGACGTTCACATGTCTGATTTCGGATCTGCTTTCTCAGTGCTTCCTGGTGTCAGGGAGACCAGAGTGCATAAGAGAATTAAGCAACAGACCAGTGTGTGTATAGGGGAACGTGATTGCACAATCATATACTACATAGGGAATATATAACGCAGTTGCGATTAGAATAGTAAAGTGGCGTCTCCGGTTTAAATCTTTGCATGTGATATACAAAGTACACATTTCCCATTGAAAATGGTTCTCTAAAGTCACAGTAAACACTATGTTTAGGTGATAGTACCTTTAATTCTGCTAGTATTCTATAATGAAGCACAATGTATAAGTGCATAGCAGGTTAATACACTAATCCTGAAATAAAGTATTTGGAGCTTTAAAGTCAGCAGGAGCTCTCATTTAATCCAAGAAGGCATTGTAACAGCTTCCCCTGCAAAGCTTGACCTGTAGCAAACACTCTGCATACTTTAAGTGGTGTGGTGGGGTGATGCACAAGCTGTGTTTGGCAAAATCCCACAACTGCCTAAATATACACACACAAAAAGAGAACAAAGTGACAGTGCGCTTCTGTGCTGAGATAAAGTGCAATGTATATCAGGGCTTGACAAATGTATCCGAGTTTTAGGAGCCAGCTAAAATATCTAGGAGCCAGACAACAGCACATAAACACACGCAGTCACAGACAGACACACATAGCGAAACCCGCTACACCTTGTTTTGCTACATATACACGCACACACGCACATCCAGTCAGTCACATATATGCACACACGCACATCCAGTCAGTCACATATATACACACACGCACATCCAGTCAGTCACATATATACACACACGCACATCCAGTCAGT